>JAFLHD010008879.1:30276-348727 GCA_018856295.1 Blastosporella zonata | reverse complement strand
TCATCCGTACTGATGAGTGGGTTGCCATCGATAGGCAAATCCTCCATGATCGTCAAGATCATCGAGGGCAACTTTGTTGAGTCCTACCACCCCACTATCGAGACCGTCTTCCCCAGGACGGTCGCCTGCAACGGAACCGACTATGACTGCGAAATCATCGACACCGCTGGACAGGTGCGCGGCTCATGCTTCTTCGGCGCGACCTGGCAACTGACGGGATTGCAGGACGAGTACTCCCTCCTTGGATCCAAACACGCTATTGGCATTCACGGCTACGTGCTAGTGTACTCCGTCGCTTCTCGCAAGTCTTTCGACATGATACAGGTCATCTATGACAAGATTATCGACTTCTGTGGCGTAATGGACATCCCGTGTGTTATTGTTGGCGCAAAGGTGGATCTCCAGAACAGGTGCGTACAACCTATATACGCACTAGACACGGTTTTTCATCCCAGAGCAGCCGACAAGTCGCAAAGGAAGAAGGCCAGCGCCTCGCAACGGCAAACAAGGCGGCGTGGACCGAGACGAGCGCGAAGAAAAACACTAATGTGGATTCCGTGTTCGAGCTGTGTCTCGCAGAGATTGAGAAGTCCGCACCGGGTGGAACGCCTCCTGCCCAGGAAGCACGCCCCTGCGTCATTATGTAACTCGCTGCACCCCGACTGAGATTCCGGGAGTCGTAGTGCTCCGGCCATCTCTTTTTTTCTTTCTCTCTTTGGGCTTCAGGGAACGGGTCGTTTAATTGTGCCCACCTCGTTATTTGTATCTGTACAGTATAATTGCCCTGCTTTTGCATAGGGTTCATGTACGGTGCATTGTGCATAGATGTGCCATTTATTTTTACCATGGATCATTCCATGCCATGCTTTCATTGTTCACTGTCCCTATCTATGCAGTTCCATCCCCCAAGTATCGAAGCTTGACTTCCCTACCTTTCAGACCGACAGCTTTGACGGTCTGAGGATCGTTGGGAACAAGATCGATAGCCTGGTCGCTCCACTTCACGTCGTCGCCCTCGACGTCCAGAACAATCCCCTTGATGGGCTTGTTGGTGGACAGCACGACAGAATCGCCGTCGGCACCAACAGTGACCTTCAAGCCTAGCTCCTCGGTAGCAGGGAAGTTAATGAACTTGAACGGTTCCGGCCTAAAGCACAGGGTTCAACGTCTTAGCTCCATGATCGCAAAGTCTCGACCCGTACCAATTAGAATACCGGCCGAGGACCTCTCCCGTCTCGTCAATCAATCGGGCGGAAACGATCAGTACCCTCGGGACCTGGCTGGCCTTGGTCCTGACCGGCTGTCCGGGAAGGGCACCCTTGAACAATTCAGTGCTGGCGTTGGGCGCAAGAGCGACCGGCGTCGAGGTCGTCTCCGTCCACTCCGAGTGCAACTCGAATGTAGTGACCTCGAGCGTGGCTTTCTTCTCCGTGAGGGTGCTGTTGGTTCCCCAGATTTCAAGTCTCGTTTCAATGGTGAATTTATCGGCGAAGCGGTCGTCCGCCAAGGTCTTGTGGTCTTTCCTTGTCATCCCGACGGTGAACGGGCGAAGCTCACGGGCGACTGTGAAGAATGCAGGTTTGGGCCGCAAGAAGTAGTCAACGATGGCCCAGGATGTCACGGGCCAGCAGTCGTTGATCTATGGGCAAGGAGATCGTGGACAGTCCAACGAGGAAGGTTTGATCGAGTCATACCTGCCAAACCAGAGCTCCTGCAGTGTACTCCCTTCCCTTGCCTCCCCAGTTCCGGCGCCAAAGACGGTAAGCAGATGCAAGGGTCTCGGCTTGCATCACCTGTGTATAATATACATAGCTGGGGAGGCAGGTCAATTACTTGTATTAGTACAAAACTTCCACACATACCTCTCCATCTCAAAGGAATGCTTGAAGTTCTCCATCAGGTATAGCTGCGAGAGATTCAGTACACTGTGCTAAAGGTACATTATCTAGAGCCACACCTCTAAGCGACGTTCGAAGCCGTCAGCTTTGTTATGATTGTTGTTGGTCCTAAGCAGAATGTAATTCAAAGTTGTATGCGCAGACAATAAATATATACCTGGACTGGGGGAAGCGTTCGGATTTATTACCTCCTAGCCAGTAGTCGACAGTACGGATATTGGGGTAGCCCTCCCTAAAATGCACGTCAGGGAAAGATACAACATGGTTGCTGGGATCACGTACATTCCAAACTCAGAAACGAAACGGCCGGCCAATATGTCCCAGTTGTGCCAGGGTTCCTGCGAACCGTGCCAGACGTTCCCTAAAATTAGGCACAAAAGTCAGACAGACGATGCAGGCACATTTCAAGCGGTTGCTGTACATTGGTGAATGTCTCCGAGTGTCTTGTCGGTTGTTGGTTTTCCTTGTCCGCTGTAAGGAGAAGCCCGGTGATAGTAGATGTCGCAGTTCTTGTTGACAGCATTTGGTAGTGTGACTTCGTAGATATGACGAGCAGGGAAGTTGGTTTTACGGAAATCAGAGGTTTCGTCATCGTAGTCCAATTCGAGTTTGAGCGACTCAGCAACTTGATAATCTGCCAACAATATCATGAGCTAACGGTGAAAAGAGAGAAAGAGAAACCAATACCTTCGTTATTCCCGGCTAAATTATTATTAAATCATTAGCGTCGGTGAACGACTTAATGATTATGCTCACCGAAGATCACAATAGAAGGATGATGGCGCAGCCTCTTGATATTTTGATCCGCTTCCACTTCAACGGATTGCAGGAAAGAGTCATATGCAGGATACTAGAGGCCAAATATGGTGATTCAGAGTAAGAAAACAGAGACGGATAATGAGGGCCCACCTGTCCACAACCAAACATGAAGTCCTGCCAGACAAGGACTGTGATTGACCCGTCAGTCATTACGCAGCGGAGCAAGAGGATCTCTTACGTCCTAGTTCTGTCAAATAGGGTATAAGAAACACATACGTGCGGAGATATGTGTGAATTTACCATCGCAAATGTCGTAGAAAACGTCGTATTCATAGATACCTCCACCCCAGACGCGAACCATGTTCTGATTACCATCGACCATGATCTGTAGCCAGGCCCTGTACCTTTCTGGCGTGACGCTGGATCCGTCATTAGTTGTGTAAGCGAGCACAGAAGATCAGACGCAGTGCGTACGTTGTCAAGAAGGAGTCGGCAGGAATCCAGTTCGATCCTACATCAACAAGGCTGAGAATTATATAGTAGTTCTAGTGGTAGAAC
The DNA here is from genome assembly GCA_018856295.1 of Blastosporella zonata. NCBI lineage: Eukaryota > Fungi > Basidiomycota > Agaricomycetes > Agaricales > Lyophyllaceae > Blastosporella > Blastosporella zonata. The sequence goes on along the minus strand of JAFLHD010008879.1, from coordinate 345,512 downwards.
TTGCCTCCACAGAAAATCCTGACGTTGTTGATCTCAAAGAGGAAAGTCAAGCCTTCCTGGTCAATAAGTTTGTCCTGTACCACACGTGCCCGGCGGAATGCGATTCTGAGGGTCTTTGTGTCGAGAATTTCGTTTGCCTAAGTTGTCAGATGGCCCATTAGTGACCGCAAACTCTTGAAACGAAGTTACCAACCTCATTGGACACCTTGGCTTCCACTGTATATAGGGGTTGCTTTCCATATCCGACTGGGTACCAGAGGTCAATTTTTCCAGCGGGGAACTCGAAAGCAACCTTGGCATGCCCAGCGTCAATTGTAGCTGTGGTGGAAGCCACAACAGATCCATCGGCTGCTTTGAGCACAAAGGAGGCAGAGCCGTTGGGGCTGTCCGAGAGAGCTAGGTCGGCAGTAAGTTTGACGTCTAGTGCCTCGGAAACATCCGTCCTAATATCCAGATCAACGATGCGGGTTTCATAGCTTTGGAGTGATATGGGCTTCCAAGGGCCGACAGTCATCAGAACTGGGCCCCAATCCCACCCGTAGCTATACGTTTTGAATTTTAGATAGGCCATCCATCTCCACATTGATGAACGCCTACTTGTATTGGGCCTTGCGCACATGAAGGCGGCTCGAGTCGCCGTTCCAAAGCGCAAGCTTTTCATGCTGTTTCTCGATATCTCTTCCCTGGAAGACTATGAATCGGAGTCAAACTTTGAAAACGCGAGCCAACATACCTTGAGGAACGCGCTCTCAAATGTCAACAAGAGCTCGTTTGTCCCGACCTTGATAGTGTCCTTTACCGCCACTCGATGAGCGATGAATTGATTGGTTGTTCTATAAAATCATTTCAGCTATTGATCGGGTTAGCATCTACATATTCACAGGCACGTACTCGAGGATCGTTTGGCCGTTCTTCACAAGTGATCAGTAGATGATCCCAGCCCCTTCCCGGCAGATCACTCACCAGGCTAACTTTGGCAAAAGTATCAAGGCCATCGAAGACTAAATCGACGTTGGTAGGACGCAGTTCCTCCTCAGTAACCACGAACGCCGATTTGAAAGCCCACTCGCTTTCGCCGATCCCTGAGAATGGAAAGTCGTAAGCTGCGTGACTAAGATAGGGAAATCGGGACGAACACTGAACATCCCATTCATGAAGACCTATAAACTAGATAGAGAAAGAGTCGGCGATCATTCATCTACTAAAACCTATAACGTACTGGATCAGGGATCTTCTTCAGTTTCAGCAGTTCGACGTGAACAGTGGTCGGAAACTCGGATGTTTGTAACCATTCTCCGTCTTGTGTTCCTGCACCGCCACCAACTTGGGTGAATGCCCAGTCTTGAAGCAAACGCGTCGTTGAACTCATATTTGTGCTGCGTCCGGGGTTTGAGTTGTGGTGGGGAACTTAAGCTTATATAGCCGTCGGGACAATCTTAGCCTGAGAGGAATCGATGCATCATGAGACCGCGGTTTTCCGACGTTTCTCCGTCTCAGCCTTGATATTTCCTGCAGCCTGAAAAACTCCTGAGTTCTAACCTGTACACGTTCTATTCCACATGCTATAGTTATAGTCATCGGCGTGGCAAGCGAATGAATATGATCCCAATGGATTATAAGATGTAACGAGGGCCTTTGACCTTGACGCCTTTTTCTTCCTCCTCTCTATCCAGCTTTTTGTTCAGAGAAACCAGATACTGTCTGAAGGCCAGGCACAGAAGTATCGAGAAGCCACTGGTGGAGATGCATATGGCGTATGAGTTACGATATGTAGGCCCCCATCCTTTTGGCCATACATATCTACAGACGCAGTTAGACCATGTTCAAAGGGCAGGATTTTGCCACGTACGACCCAGCAATATTTCCAAGCTGTGAAAAGGCGTTAATAAGTGCGAGCACAACAGCACGTTTGGAAGGCGGTCGGGGAAAGGTGTTGCTGATCCACGCATAGAGCACAATGAATCCTGCGTAAGACTGAGCCATCAAGAACCTAGCCAAGAAATGCGTGAGGACAGAACTAAACGTGACACCAAGAAACGACGCACAACGAGACATATCGAGCGGCGGTGTTCATAGTTGAAACAGCAATGATGAACCCAAGGATACCGACACCGAAGGAAGCAGCTATATGGTAGAAACGCTCGCCAACCTTGTCGGAATGACTGAGTGGAAGTTAGTAGATTCCCTGTTACAAGCTATAGGTCATAATGCTCACTGGGAGAGGAAAGCTGAGACGATGACGGTAAAAGCAAACGGTGGTGCACAGAGCAACAACGACACAGTTGTGCTATAACCAAGAGTAGCGCTCAGTGTCGGGAAAAAGGCGTTGAAGGATAGAGCGACGACTTGGGACGTAAGCGCTAACGAAAGCCACCAGACTTTGATATCAGTAATAGCCAACCAGAGGCCTGAACCTTGACCCTCTGTTTGCTCTTCATCTCCAACACCCGCATCTTCCTCCATCCGGCGAATTGCCAATGCACGCTCTTCTGGAGAGAGCCATCGTGTGTTTGTAGGGAAGTCTGGAAGCACGAAAATAGCAAGGGCAGCAATGGCGATTGTCAAGGCTCCTTCTATATAGAAAAGCCACCTTGAAGGCTCGATGAGACCGAGTGGAAGTAATTCAAGAAAGACTCTACCTCCATGCAGCGTGCCCCAGCTTGCCTTGCATACCACTAAGAATCCCAGAGGCCATAAGTGCGCCAAATGCGTTGCTGATGATGTTCCCGCAGTACAGGATGGCCGTTCGGAGACCAAGTTCATTTTTCTTGTACCACTTGGATAGAAGAAACTGGACAGCAATAAACACAACTGGAACTAATGGCACACGAGCATACATACCAGAGCACCGGGGAAGAAGGCAGCCTCCACAAATCCAAGGAAAAAACGAGTGAGGAGGGCGCCGACGAAACTAACAATCGCGATTAGCTGGACGTCGTTGCTATGGAGTACTTGTACATGTGCCCTTACTTTTGTGTAATACCTGAAGGCAGGGATGGTTAACCGCTATATCACGTCGTGTAAGGGAGAAGTGAAGCACCTGTCAAGACCGATATCATTCCCCAAATAATCATGCAGCATGGAAGGTAAAGGGATGGCCTCCCAATCCAATTTAAGAACATATTCCTGCAAGAAAAGGTTACGCTTGGTTTGTACCTGTAGAGTGCATCGGAGAAGGAACGTACGACGGAATTTGCATAATGATGTATCCGACATAGAGAATGGACAACAAGGTTGCGAATTCCTGACCTAAGGAGTGTTGATATCAATATAGTTATAGTGCAGGGGCAAGCGGAACGCAAGCCTACCCTTGAGATTCAAATCTGCTTCAAAACCACGCAGCCTTGCAGCTCCCGCGTTGTTTCGGTCGATCTAGGTGGAGTCAAGGGAGGTAGAACGGTATTGGTGCAAGATACGTACATAGTTGAGGATGTATATGAAGATCATGATACTCATCCTCAAGTCGACCTTCCAGAGCAATTTACGTTCTAATTTCCGGCGCGCTTCGGTCCCACCGAACTCTGCGTCGCGGTCATCGCCATCCACTGGGAAGGGTGAAGATTCTGGAACTTTTTCCAAGTCGTGCTTCTCAGACAGGACAGACATGGTGGGGGAGCTCAAAGTGCAGGCTCGGAATATAGAACGGCAATTTTATATGCCACCTGACGTGAGGGTTACAGAAACTATTAGGCTCCATGTGTATACCAGATCGGTTGATGGGTTTTGGAGAACGCTGACGCCAAGTCATAAGAAGAAGCAGCCTAGGTCCGGACCGATCGCGACGCTCCACGATGCTCAACATCAGGCGAGGATGCCACTCGTTGCGGGCCTATATAATATGGTTTCGCATACAGAGACCTATATCAAACGTACCCAGCAGGGCCATGCATGGTTAAGTACCGAGCGACAAAATCCTGTACTTAACCTTGTGGGCCTTTCGGAACTCGGAACGTAAAACTCCGCGAATGCGAATCAACAATGACACGTGACTAGGTTTGGACGCGACGCGACCGTGGCCTCGTACTCAACACAACGTTTGCATCGAGGGCTATGGCTCTCTCCGACGACACGCGGGAGCTCATATCCCGCGTTCTTGAGAGCCTACCTGTCCTCGCCGCCAAGGACATTCCCGACGATGAAGACTCTTGTCCGATATGTCTCACATCATTCTCCTCTCTAATTCTGGACAGTACAGACGGCGAATCTGGCGTTACAAAACTCGTCGCCTGTAACCACATATTCTGTAGAAAGGAGTAAGTGTGCTCGATTTACTCGTCTTCGAGCGCTGACATTTTGTTAGCCTCACACAATGGATACAGAGCATGGTACGACCACAGTTTATTACACCAAATAATCTTTTATCAATAACTGAATAGCATGGCAACTGCCCTACCTGTCGCCACATATTTCTAGATATCCGCCCGCCCTCCGATTCGGATGACGAATCGTCAGATGGCGGTGAATACATACCCGGGGACGAGGACTTTATCGACGACGAGGACGATGCCTTCATGGACACCGACGGCTTCAGTGACGCCTTTGACTATACAACCGATGACATGGCTGATGCTCTTGACTGGGGCGAAGAAGACAACAGAGATACCGACATGGAGGATGTCGAATTAGACGAAGTCGATCATGAGTCGGAGTGGGGCCTTACAGACGGGGAATCTTCCATGGCGTCGGAAGATGTTGATACTTCCTTTAAGCATGACCATTCCCTGGAAGATCGCGACAGCCATGCCAGTGGAGGTATGTGACCCTCAGACACCTCAAGCACTAGGGTGTTCACATCCATGTGTTTCTCCATAGCCGCTCAAGTCGGCGTCACTTTAGCAGGCCAGGAGTCTAGCGACAACCTCTTGAGTGAATCGGGACAAGAGAAGTAGGCTGCGTGGTATGGAACTGTATACATGATTTTACCATTTTTTCTTGTTGTACTACTATCTCCAACTACTATCGCATTCTACCTACTACAATGTATTTGGTATCGACCCGAACGCTCAGATCCCGCTGAGCATTTCATCCAACCTCGCGCTTTCCTTTGCCTCCTTCCATACACCTGTGTACTTCCCACTCCATTTGGTGCCCTTTCCTCCTCCTTTAACCTCGAGTTTGGACTTGAGGCCGTCTCCTGCCTCCTTTACCTTCTTGTCATCCGAACCAAATAGAAGAACGACGGTCGTGCTTGTAATGGTTTGGGACGAAGGCGATGATGTTAGGACAATCAGATACGGCCGTGCAGTGTCTGACAAGGTCGTAAACGCCAACGAAACAGCGGACAAGAAACCCAGAGTGTTCCCTGAATCATCGGTGCGATGGATGCATTTTTTGAACAGAGTTTCACTGGCTGTTTGTGCCATTTCGTCGATCAATTCTTTAGCAAGATGGCGCGCAAGTTCTGCTTCAACATCACCGACACGTTTCTCAGCCCTCCTTCGTTCATCCACGACCTGTGCGACACGTTCAGGGACCTGTGGTGCCCCACAGCTTAGAATGGAGGATGTGCTAGTAACCAAGTTGTGAGAGGAGGTGAGGTGGGTTATGAGGCGCGGTCCTGCAAGGAAGTAGAGCCTTGCGTTTGTGGTAGTGGAACGCGCGAGGGCATCCGTATGGGGAAGTAAAAATAGTTGCAGATTGTGAAGGCTAGGAAGATGGGTGCCGCAGCAACTGTGATATACAAAATCAGGCAAAGGATCCCAAGGCAAATCTCGGAACATACGGATTGCGATCGACTCCATCAATCACTACTACCCGCTTGACGCCTCCGGTATAATCTTCAGGCAGGCCCTTTCCAGCTGCACGACCTGATTCGAGGATGGGAGTAGGCTTTTCTTGCGCTTTATCGAGTTCTTCTACTTCGACATGAATCCTTCGCCCCTCGAATACCAGCCGATTAGCTTCTGTTTGGATCGAGATAACTTCTTCACTTGACATTCCGCGAGGGATCTCAACATAGCACGGGGAAGGGTAGGTCGTCAGAGACCACGAAAGTGTTGGAAGGTCAAGCTGAGATTCGAGAAGAGCAGAAAGAAGATGTTGGGAGGTGTGCATTGACATCTAGAGTATCAATTAAAGTAAGTGCATACTGATGATGGCAGAAAGAAAAAACATACATGGTCATAACGTCTATCGTATCCCTCCTGACCCAGCGCAACCGTAATGTTAGTCCCCGGGGAAAAGGCTAAGAGCGCCTTGTCTACATTCCCATCCTTGACGCGTACATAATGTACCGCATGGCCACCATGCCTCTTGGCTTGCAAGACATCCCATATTGTGCCATCGGCAGTCGTGGTGATCACCCCCGTATCGGTAGGCTGGCCTCCACCTTCAGGGAAGATCACAGTATCGTGGAGAATGACCTCAAGTACAGGATCATTAGGTATCGTGGGTGCGATGACCGACTTCTTCGCCGGCTTTTTCGCTGGAGGTACTGCAGGTTGAGAGACAGACGCGGTAATGACGACAGTGTCGAGCGATCGCAGAAGGGGGTCACCTATAGAGACATGGTTCGTTTATTCAGTTGAATCTTTGGAATCTGGACGAGATGAGGGTGTACGTTGGCAAGCAAGTATTCCGACCGGGATCGGGATTTTATTGTCATCGGAAATTTTAAGAGTGGGAGATACGATCCTGTGGTAGTCAGATGGAGTGGTACGAGGGTAAAGGACAGCAGTAGCCATGATGGAGCGAAGGACTGGGCTCTTTATCCAAAAAGAAGGTGGTGGTCAAGTTCGTGATGATTCCAATTGTGTGACCCTGAAGCGAGTGATAGCTTGCACTAAATGTGGACTTCCACCATGATAAGCGTGGTCAACGTGTCCAGGAGCTCACATCCGCTCCAATCATGTCGACGCTCGACCCAGATTCCGAAGAGCGCCCGCTCCTCACTCGCCGTACTCTAGGTGAGTTCACCTTCGTTAGGTGCTGCCCACAAACTGACTTATTTGAACTTGAAGGACTGGATGATCACCGAATTGAGGCCGCCAACGAAGCAGACGAATCTGAAGCTGGCGTTGAACTGCAGGGAGAATCCAGAGCCCAAATAGAGCGTTCGCTCCTGCGCAAACTTGACAGACGTATGTCGATACTCATCCTCATCTATATCCTCAACTGTGAGTTCCGAAAGTACTTGTTCGCCATGCACAATATTTTAAAACGTATAGATATCGACAGGAACAATGCTTCGTTAGGATTTTCGCCCTCTTCTTGCTTTAGCTCCTCTTACATCTTATTGCAGGGCGGCCAGGCTTCGAGGATTCGAAGAGGACCTTCACCTTGAAGGCAACCAGTTCGCGACAATCCTCTCAGTTCTTTATGTAGGCTACATATTCATGCAGATACCCTCGTAAGTCCTTTCAACCAATATCCACTGCATTCTTTTTAAGAGACACAGCAATATGCTCCTCGTGTACATCGGAAAGCCTTCTGTATACCTACCAGTTTGCATGGTGATCTGGGGCTGTATATCCATCCTGACGGGTATGTGCCCATATTTTCTCCAGTGGGTGGCTCAATGAACAGGGATATTAGGTGTTACCACCAAGTGTGTCCTCTTCTTGTTACTGCAGCTCGAGCCGACCAACCTAACAGGCCTGTAGTTTTCTTGGCGCTCTCTGTACACGTTTTTTTCTGGGATTTGTCGAAGCCGCGTTCTTCCCGGGTGCCCTGGTGAGTATCATTCGTTTATTTGATCCTGTGCGCACTAAGCTGTACAAGTTCCTACTTTCAAAATGGTACAAGAGAGACGAGCTCTCTCAGAGGACTGCACTTCTCTACTGCGGAAATCTTATTAGCAACGCATTTGGAGCTCTTATTGCGTCTGGGATTCTGGATACTATGGACGGAGTTCTGGGCTTTACTGCGTGGCGGTGAGTTTGACCATTCCGACTACAAGCTGTCTCTTTTAACATTATTCGCAGGTGGTTATTTTTTGTCGAGGGTTCTCTGACTGTTCTGGTGGCTATTGGTGCTATATTTGTCCTCCCTGACTTTCCAGAAAGCCCTTGCAGTTGGCTCACGCCGGCTGAGCGAGCACTTGCAATGCATAGAATGACAGAAGACGCTGCTGGCATTGCGGATGCCTCGACAAATCAGAGTGTCGGCACTATTGCCGAGGATGCTTTGGAGGTTGCTAAGCAGACCAACGAGACAGAGAAAGGCTTGCGATTGGCGCTGGCAGATTTGAAAGTATGGTGGCTTGCAATGTCGATCGGAGTCATGACTGTATCCTTGTCCTTCAATGCCTTCTTCCCAACATTAGGCGCGACACTGGGCTACAATACCACGACGACTTTGCTACTCTGTGCGCCTCCTTGGATTTTCTCTACAATAGTCACCATCATGGTGGCGAGGTAGCTATGTTTCTTGTGCCCTTGCATCTCGTTTGGCTTATCATCCTGCAGCCATTCTGACCGCACAGGCGAGCGATTCTGGCACATCGTAACTCCACTATTCGTCGGTGCCCTCGGCTTTTTTATTTCTATCTTGACAATGAGCACTGCATTTCGTTACCTGGCTTTGTGAGACCCTGTAACGTCATTAATTTTGGGTAGGCCCTGACGATCCCATAGGTTCCTGATGGCCCAAGCTTATGCTGGTTATGTGTGCTTCTTGGCATGGGCAAGCGGGACCATTTCTCGACCGTCTTCCAAACGCGCGGTCGCACTTGCGCTCATCAACTGTGGGTCAACTGTGGGCAACATCTTTGGCTCGTGGGTGTATCTGATCAAATGATCTGGACTTTGCTGAAAATTCAATGTAGATATGCGTGGCCATCCGCTTGGGGACCAAGTTATTCACGGTCATATGTTATTTGCATTCTATGTGTTATGCTTTCTGCTGGGATGAGCTTTGCTTTCCGGTTGCATTTGGGATCGTTAAACAAGAGGGGTAAAAACGGACAGCAATATCTACTGTAGACGGAATATAAGTTATTTTGGGGTGTGTCGATAATTTGGGGTAAGCTTTTGAGATGCAATGGAATCGGAACTTGGATTAAAACAAGAGTACCAAGGAATGGAGAATGTATTCGAGTACGGCGACCGCAGGCCGGTAGAAAGTGTACGCTGGAGATGGGGACGGATCTTGGATTGGACGAATTTTAAAACAAAAATTGGTTGGGGAAAGCGGACCGGGTAATTATGAGTCCCACGCGTAACCCATCTCTTACTCTGATCTTGACCTCCACCACCACTCGTCCTCGAGATCGATACAGTCCAGATGAATTCTCTGGCGTATCTATCGCGTCAGTTCGATGTCCTCGCCTCCCCAAAGACTCCCCCGTCCACTCCCTCCTCCGACCGTTCCTCCTTCCTCGGCGACCACCACGGAAAGGAGCTTCATAGAGTCAGCACATGGTCCACAAAGTCCTTCCTCTTCCCCCCCTCAAGGAGCTCTCACTCATCAGCTCCAAAACGCTCATTCTCGTCCCCTGCGTTTGCAAATTCTCTCCGTAAACTCGGATTGCAACCCCCGATACCTTCACCGGACCCACCAGCACAACAACGGTCCAAGCCTCAAGTAGAACATTTAATTCGCAGAATATTCTTTATTCGTGTCTTCGTGTTGGTTTGGGACAACTTGCGCGCCGCTTGGCTCTCATTATGGACCCAAAACAGGCTAGAGGGGCGTCCAATATCTATATCGCCCGTCGATGAACCCCTACAAGTCCAACTTCACCCCGTTGAAGAAACTACGCTTCAATTATCACCTGCTGTTCTCCCGCCGCCATCTTCCCCTTCGATATCACCTGCTAAGCGTACCGTTTCCGAGCAGCTTCCGCCTACTGAGCCTCCCATCCCTCTATCTCATCCAGCTGCTCCACTTATACGCCCCTCCGAATCCCCTCTCAACGTTTCACGCTCATCAACACCATCATCAGGTGCTCGGAAGACCCCCTTTCACATGCCCAAGACCCTTGTATTAGACCTGGACGAAACCCTTATCCATTCCACCTCGCGACCCATACACAACTCAGCAGGCGGAGGCACTGGACTGTTTGGTCTGGTATCGTTTGACAGTCGAAACAAGGGCGCCAGTCATATGGTCGAAGTGGTGTTGGGTGGTCGATCCACTCTATACCATGTATACAAGCGGCCATTCGTCGACTTTTTCCTTCGAACAGTACGTCCCCTCTCCTATCCTTGCATCACAGTGCTGAGATGCACTAAACAGGTTTCAAGCTGGTATACGCTCGTCATTTTCACGGCTTCTATGCAAGAGTATGCCGATCCAGTGATTGACTGGCTAGATGCTGGACGCGGTATTCTTGCCCATCGCTTGTTTCGAGATGTGAGTGCAGACTTTATACGTACGAGCAACCCATCCTGACATTAGAATGGCAAGTCCTGTACACAGCTACCGAATGGCTCATTCACAAAGGATCTGTCGATTGTAGAGGCTGACCTGTCGCGCATTTGTCTCGTAGACAATTCTCCCGTTAGCTATCGCGTCAACGAAGGTCAGCCCTTGTCTCTGGTGTCTTCAGAATAACACTGAGGCCTGCTTCAACAGCCAACGGAATACCTATCGAGGGTTGGACACATGACCCGTCCGATGAAGCTTTGCTCGATCTGCTACCTGTACTTGACTCACTCCGCTTCACATCTGACGTCCGTCGCGTTCTTGGACTACGCACCGCAGGCGGCCATTCATAATCCCCGGTTCCCACCTCCATTTAACATTACCTGACAATAGACCTAACAGCTCTTTATCCGGTTCTAGTTTGTTCCAGTACCAACTTCATTATCCATCGATACCACTGCAAAGACTCTACATACAAAGCATCCAATTGCCCTAATTTATCATTGTACAATGCATTTCTTCTGTCCTCGCCTACGCATGCGTCCTTGAAGCTGAGCGGGCGTCTTGGTCATTATTATCAAAGGTACATAGTTGCTATGATGCGGCTGGTATTAAACAAAGTGAACGGTGAGGTTAAAGACATATATAGATGAAAACCAAAAGATGAGAGAGGAGGCTACATGGCCAAAGCAGCCTGTAGCTCCCTGAGCTGCGCATCTTCGTCCTCCTCCTCCACAGCGACAGGTTGGCGTGATCCTAAGCAAGTCAAATTAGACATTGTTCAAGGATAGTGGTCTTGCGGAACATAATACCTTCAACTCTTGTCCCTTCGGGCAAGTGTACTGGCGCATGCTTGGCTTCACTTAATCGCTCATTAAGGTCCTCTTGCTCCAGGTCCTCCAGCTCCTTTGCAATGTCGTCCTGTAATAACATTCAATAACGTAATGGGTAGAAGATGATCATGCCACATACATCATCCAGCTGATCCCCGAATAGCGGATTCGCGAGCGACGCTGCGATATCGTTCGCAAGCTCCCGTTGCTCGTTAACAGCCGCCATCGTCGCATCCACTTTATCAATATCCCTTTGGTTGGTTGCGCAAACATGTCAGCAGCCGGTACATTACGAAGGATGAGTCTACGACGTACAAGTTACCGTGGATGACTTTCATAGCATCCGCCGCCTTCTTCATCGCTGCCATTGTCTCCGCATTGAGGTTGACAGACTCAAGGGTATTCACTTGCATCTCAAGTTGCAGTCGTGTACCAGCTAGTCGGTCTAGTTCTAGTTCGTTCGCCTTCTTCCGCTTCAGAGCAGCTGTAGCGACTACAACCCGAAGAGGAGGTATTCAGTCCTGGTGCGCACCTGTACAAAGACATCGTATCGTACCTGACTTGTTGGAGACAGCGTTCGCTTTCGCCTTCTTAAGTTCGTCGTCAATCTTCTTCTGTAGGTGGTCTTCCTTCTTCTCGATCATCTGCAGCTGCTGTCGTAGGGTGACTATCGCATCCCGGGCAGCCTGCTTGGGATCGCGTCGAGCACCGAAAAAGCCCATGAAGCTCATCATTGGTGTTGTGTATTAAGCAGTAAGGAGGAGGGCAATTCGTGTAGATAAGCTGTCAAAGAGTAGATGCCGCAGCTAAGAGCAGGAGGTGAGTCGAAGCTGAAAGATGCTACCCCCGATAAGGCAAGTTCTGGTCACATGATTTCGTCAAAAGACTAGCGGTTGAAGTTGACAATGCGAATGTTCGGGAAATTATCGAGAGCTAACTTTGAACATATATAACACTGTATATAATCTATAGATTCGGTCCGCGTCTACTACCGTGGGTTCGATGTGTTGCCACTGAACTTTTTCAGTATTTTGGTCTAATCTTCCTTGTCGTCGCTGCAACACGCGTCAGTTGCATCCTTGAAAAGAAAGGAACACATCATTTTCACCACTCATCGTCGCTCCGATCATCAGAAGCTCCCACATTCGTGGTAAGAACTCGCCACGCAACCCTACAAATCATTCCAAACCAGATAATTTGGAGTACCTTGGCGCCAGCGTTTAATACAAAAGACGGAATTTGAGGGCATATGACATACCTGCAACGCGCATAATGCTGTCATAAAAGTTATCCACGTAGGTCGGGACAAGTATCGGCCCTGCTCAGGTGCCCATTCGAAGGGTATGAGCCTGGGGCAATCTTTATAGGTAGAGACAATTGCGAAGAGGAACAAGATATGCCGCGTCACGAGCCACGAGACAAGGAAGCAACCGAAAGTCGCATCGCACGCAAGTTGGCTGATCTCGATGTAACGAATCATCTTTGCCAACTGGAACAGGAGAAATGAGTTAAATATTAATGATGCATGTGTTATTACGTACGGGTAGGAAGATATCACACCAGTCCATGAGGACCATGATGAGGCAGCCGACACGCGTGAGATTGGAAAAGTAGCTTGCGCCCATGAGGAAGATGGTGATGACGTGGTGGGTCATCATCTGTACATGGTCCTTGCGAGGCGCTTCAGCGTTCAAAATTAGTACTTGATGAAAGTAGAAAGCGGTCTGCGTGAGGTAGTAGAATTTAAGAGGGCCAGCAAGGGGTATATGTGGGTAGTCTGCCCACAGGGCTGAGGGCTCGAATATATCTGTCGGTAAGCTGCAATGAATATACTATAGCGCAGAGGGAGGTTAGCTTGATATTTTTTGAAGTGACTGATAACGACGTACAAGCCCGTAGGACCACTGTAGTGTATAATATAGAACGGACCAGCCTTGTTCACCAAATCTAAGAACACTCCGATGCACTTTCTGGAGTTCTTCCAGCGTCGGGGACGGGATACCACAGCCATTTCCATTAGGCATTCCTTTCTTACTGACGTGGCCATTTGCGTGCCCATTGGGTATCGCAGCCTGCAATTTCTTCCGATTGTACAGGTCCCTGGTCAATTTCCACTGCGCAAAAGGCTCGAATACGCCCAGTCGCAGACCATCGCGTAAGAGAGCCATGATAGCGATACATGATATGACGAGACACAGATCCAAGAGACCAGTTTTATAGTACGGGGAGTTGGGGAATGAGTCGGGGTTCTGAGGCTTGGGTGTGGGATAAGAGAGGGAGACGAAGGGAACGAGGTAGGAAGGGAGCAATTCAGTGTTAATAATTGCGTCCATGAAGGGTGCGGACACGGAGCGAACCAGATGGTGACTGCTAAAATGTTTGTTACATTGATCATTAGGCCACGTTTACGTTAATATAGCAAAAAAACAACGAACACTGGTTAGATTAGCTGGCGTCTGTCCTTGGAAGTCGCCGCACTGGACCAGTCTGTTCTGGTTGAGGCAAAGGTCGTGGAGAGACCCAGAGCCAACTGAGACAGTCTTGGTCTCAGTTCTTGAACTCTTGTCGTGGGAACAATCCAAAAGTTAAGCTCCGGTCCCCACCACAATGGCCTCCTCGTCCAACCAGCCCAACGCCACCCTCTACCTCAACAATCTCAACGACAAGGTCAACAAGGACGAGCTCAAGACACAGTTATATGCCCTTTTCGCCACATATGGCAAAATCATCGACATCGTCGCCTCCAAAAGCCAATCAATGCGCGGCCAGGCCTTCCTTGTATTCACCGACCTTGCAGGCGCGACTTCTGCCATGCGTGCATGCGAGGGCATGATGTTCTACGAGAAACCGATCGCAAGTCTACTACCCACCATCCCATCTTTCGACTAACCTCCACCACAGCACATCGATTACGCCAAAACCAAGTCGTACGCGACATCGCGGAGAGAGGACCCCAACTTCGTGGCGCCCACAGCCGCCAATGCAAGCGCGCTCGTCTCACAGACCGCAAAGCGTCAGCGTGATGATGAAACCGCGGACGGAGAGAGGGATGCTAAACGCGAAAAATCAGAAGAGGACGAGGAGGAGATGGAGATTGACGATGATGATGAGCCGGCGCCGTCGACTATCAACACCTCCTGTACGTCGTGTTATTTATGTCAATTAATCTGTTCGTGTTTCACAGCCTTTCTTTCGGAAGCCTCGAACGGTGTTCCGAATCCCTCGCAGCAACCCTCAGCACGGCTACTGTGCACCAATCTACCGCAAGAGGTCACTGACTCCGTCCTTTCCGTTCTATTCCAACAGTGAGCATTGATGCCTGCTTTCATTGCCACGTTAACAAATGGTCTGCTAGATACCAAGGCTTCCAAACCACTCAAGTAGCATGGTCGCCCACACCAAACGCTGAAGGTGCAAAGATGAAAACTGCTCAGGTGTCTTTCGAAACCTCAGAGCTGGCCTCTGTGGCAAAGGCAGCATTGGATGGATTCACGCTGAAAAAGGGTTGGGTTATGGGGGTAGCTTTTCTTTGATCACACAGACTTTGGTGTATCTCTTGTACAACAAACTTAGAGTTCATTGTGCTTTTATGGTAAGCATGCTCTTGTGATCACACGACTTCGCGGCTGAGTCAAGGTTTCAAGTAACATTGCAACTTCAAACTAACTCCTGGTTCCTCACTCCATAACGCTTACTTCAAAGCTTTGAGAATTGCTTCGCCTACCGAATGAGCTGAAGCTGGATTCTGGCCAGTAATAAGATGACCATCAACCACGACATGGACCTATAGACAGCTTAAACCGGCGAAGTACAACAATACACGGGAAACGCACCCCCCATGGCTCTGCAGCCTTCTCGAAATGGCCGCCGAGCTTCTGGATCTTGTCTTCAAGGGAGAAAGGAATATCCTGAGATGCCCAGTGCCGTGAGCAAATATCCTTGCCGCGGTAATTCAGAGATTACCTTGACTGAGCCATTGATTTCCTCCTCGGTATTAGAGAAACCGGTGAACTTTTTCCCTGCAAAAATCGACTTCCCAGACGCGTCCACAGCTCCGACGAGTGCTCTGGAAGATTTATCGCGCCATGTCCGCGGACGACTTGGATGGATGACTCACGCTGGCCCATGGCATACCGCGGACGTAACTTTGCCTGCTTGGTAAAACTGTGCACCGTCAGCAATCTCAATTCGTCCTGATAAAGATTGTCATAAAAACCTGAGAAGCAAGCTTCGCATTGGTCTGATCAAAGGCAAGATCGAGGACTGGACCCAGCCCTCCGACATAGAAAATCGCGTCGTAGTCCTTCTCACTCACGTCCGAGAGCTTCTTGGCACTCGCAAACTTGGCCTTGACCGTCTCGTCAGTGAGGAACTTTTGGCTTCCTTCGTCCTTGAATGCCTATATGCCGCATTCGCCAAATTAGGATGTGGCGGGATCGATCGTTAGGTAAACGCAACCCACGTTGGCGCTGCCCTTGTCGACCTCGGAGTTGGGCCCGGCAGGCGAGGCAAAGTCAATCTTGACATGTGGCGATAGCACCCAGTACGGGTGGGCCGCCTCAGGAAGGTACCAGCCCTAAAGGTTTTGATGGATGGATTAGTCCTGTGTAGAAAGTTCGCCCAACCATCTCACCGTCTGTTTATCAAGGAGGGTCTTATTTGCAGAGGTAAAGACGAATAATACAGAACGCATCGTGGGGTGTGTCATTCCGTGTAAGACAGTGTCTCCTTGTCTTTTATCAGTCCCATCATGAATCTGGATAAGATAAGATATTGATTAGTCATGTGGGAATGTTGATGAGTCGCCCTTGTGCTCTACTACAATATACTACAAGCCCGACCTGCCACCAATGTCGGCGTTCTTTGGCCTGTGAGATATTTTATCATGTACACAATATATTTATTTGACGCGTTCCCGCGATGTGCGATAGTGGGAGGACTCGGACGTTCAAGCCCCGCAAAGATGTTCCGGAAGGGACGAAACAGTATCAGTTACGGAAGTACGCCGAGGCTACTCTGGTGAGACGATCGGCCACGGTCTCACGCAGGTGATAGCTTATCCATCGTTCGCGACGCGTGCAGGGATCAGGGAATCTGCGGTTAGCGGTGCAGTTGCCGGAAGGAGAGGACACGAACGAATGGCTCGCGGTGCACGGTGTGTGGCGATATTCGTGCTGATCGAACGCTCTCGCTGCTTATCGGATTCCCAGTTGTCGATTTTTTTAATCATTTGAATATGTTGTACGGAACCGTTACGGAATTCTGCACGGCACAAGAGGTGCGGTGGCGGCTACACACTTTACTTGAGCTCGAAGCTGATGAGGCTGATTATATAGTGCCCAATAATGTCTGCTGGCCCTCGGTATGATCTTCATGTCAGAAATGCATGAAAAGCAATCCTAACATGAAATCAACAGTTACGAGTACCTTTGGGAGGGTGGTGAAAAATACAAACGGCCTACAAAGCTTCCCGCACCCGACTATGTCGACGCACTCATGAACTGGGCGCAAGGCCTGCTCGACGATGAGGCTGTATTCCCCAACAAAATTGGTGGGTGTCTACGTTGCTAATTTCCCGTAGATTCTTAATCCTCGGAACACAGGTGTTCCCTTTCCCCGCAACTTCCGTGATACTGTCCGCTCCATCGTCCGACGTCTGTTCCGCGTGTATGCGCATATGTACAGCAATCACTTTGACCAGATATGCGCTCTCGGTATCGAAGGTCAGCTTTACTGTTCTCATCCACATGTATGCTGCCACCTGACAGAGGATGTCGAATAGCCCATCTCAACACTAGCTACAGGCATTTCTTCCTATTCATCAACGAGGTAAGCTTTGCTAAGCGCGATACGATGGGAATCTCAATCCGTTATGCGCACTTTGTAGTTTGATCTGGTGGACAAGAAGGAGCTTGCACCCCTTGATGAGCTCAACGATGCCATCCTCGCCGAGGGCAAGACCCGTTGACGAGCGGGCTACCTAAGATGACCATGTACTTTTATTCATATATACCTTGTATCGCGCAGAATGGTGCTCTCCTAATTTTCTTCTCCCTAACGCATCAAACTTCGAAGCAGCGTGTTTTTCAGTCGAGTGCGAAGTAACTAGTTCTAGCTAGGAAATGATATCATAAATGTGGTACGCGCGTGTTTTGGAACCGGGAGTCGTAAAGCTACAAAGACCAGTGTCGTGTATGAATGGATCGATGAATGCGAGTGGGGGTCGTAGTACAGAATTGCAAGTGTCTGGCGAGCGGGGATTTTACATACGAACAAGACGGATTCGGGGTATGGAGTCCATGCCTATGTGTGCGTGGATATCAGAATGAATGATACAGGCGAGATGAAACCCTGGGACGGAGAGTGAAAAGGGCCTTCAAGTGGTCGGGAATATGCTGCAAGTGAATGTAGATGGAGCGAATGCGGATGTGGTCTCGTCAGCGGGACGTTTATATTGTAGGCTATGAATGTGTTAGATTGTGATGAATGTTTCACCTTACTTGGTGGCGTACCTTGACGAGAGACCATTGTACTACTAGGGTTTTTATGCGTGCTTGTAGTGCTTCTTTGCAATCTTCGCAGCCTAGATGCTCCTCCAAAGGGCGCAGAGCAGACTCCATAGTGCTCGTAGAGAGATCTGAAGAATGTGTCGGTGCTTGCAGAGGTCAAGTGAAACTGATTGCTGCTTACCTGGCCGTGCGTCCCAAGCGAGGTAGGCAGACGCCAATGCCCAAGCCCTGGTCAGCTTTTTCTGGTCAGAAAAATCGCAGCACGGTGTTGGCGGGTGAGGGTGGGGTGGCGATAGGAGGACGCGTTTTAACGCGTCGGAGCGACCAAAGTGAAGGAAAAAGAGACGCTTGAGGTAGATTGGACCCATTTCTTGGGCCATCTCGTCAGTCAGCGAGGAGAGAGGGAAGGATAGGAGATGGGACGAAGTTGAGACAGCGAGGTTTTGAAGGTCGTAATTTGCAGCCAATGTGTAGAGCTCCAGGGGATGTAGAGGTGCGTAGGAGATTAGGAGGGTGTAGAGAGGGGAATTGGGTGTTATGGCGGAGGCGGGATCGATGCCGTAGTACGAGAGACGTCGAACGGCGGCGTCGATCTGGGGGAAAGTGGGAGAGTAGTGGGCGCAAGACATGTCGTATATGGTATGGAGGATGATGTTGAGGACTGCGGAGTGGTCCTGTAGATCGATTATAGGGTCGTGGTGCTTGGTGGGGTTGGCGGGGAGGTGATGGTGGAAGGCATTGTTGGAGGTACGGAGGAGGAGAGGGGAGTGGATGTAGAAGAATACGGCGTCTGCAGAGAGTAGGATTGTATCGGGGAGGGTGGAGTGGTGGTGAGCGGCGGGGTAGAATGTGGTTGAGACTGAGACGAGGGATGGGTGGTCGTCGTCGTCGAGGACGGGGGAGCCGTCGTGGGAGAGGGGTGGTGTGGGTATCTGGGCGTTGGAATTGTTGGCGTCGGCGTCGTTGTTGGCGACGAACTCGAGGGCAGCGGTCCACTCAGCAGGGTCCTGGTCCATAGTGAAGCACAATTTGGCACATCTAAATTTCAAGGCGTCTCAATTGTACATGCTTATATAACCACGACGTCATCATCCCCTTCCTACCTTTGCCCTCTGAATTGACTCCCGCTTCCCAAAGTCAGAGTCGTGTAGTTCCTGTAGTCTCATCAGTGGAGCTCATTAGAAATACAAGATAACCCACCATCCGCGCTAGGCGCTTTGCAGTAGACACCTTGTTCAGCTTCTCCAGCACCTTTTCCTCCTTCAAACTCATTTCAACAAGCTTCGTTTCTATATTTCCATCAGCGCCTAATCACAAAAAATGGACAGCTCCACCTACTGATGCGGTTTTCTATCTTCAGCACACGCTCCTCGTCATGCTCTGTCACAAAACTCACTGCCACACCGCCTCGCCCGGCACGCGCTGTCCGACCCACTCGATGCGTGTACTCTTCTGGCTCCTGTGGTAGATCCCAATTGATTACCATCGCCACCTCTTCAATATCCAGTCCTCGTGCCCCTACGTCAGTCGAAACCAACACCGGGACCACCGATGCTCTAAATAGCGACAGTGACGTCAGTCTCTCCCGCTGCGTCAGTCGCGAGTGCAGCGCTGTGCTGCGTATTGACAACGACTTGAGCAGGTACGTTAGATATGCCGCCGTCCGTGGCTTCCCGCAGAATATAATCGTCGGCGGCGGCTGTTCCGGCTCCTCATCCTCGTCGTTTCCAGACCGCTTCTTGTCCTTCTGTCTCCCTTTGCTCTTCCTCGGCCCCTTGGTAGGCTCCGGAGCTGTGCGCCGCATGTGCACAATACTCTCCGGCGGGTTGCATAATAGATGGTAAAGATAAGCTTCCCTGACATGAGAGGGCACGAGTAGGTAGTTTTGTTCCAAAGTAGACACCGTCTCAACCCTGAAAACAAATTACACCGTCATTCTGGGGCCATGTCGTCAAGTCTTACCACTTACGTTTCTGTCATACGGTGAATGAACGGCTTCTGTTTCCCATATCTAGGGGTAGCATCTGCCAATGCTTCTATCGATGGAGTTAATGTTGCAGTAAACAGACATGTCTGTCGTTCTGTGGGAAGAACTTTGAACAAATGGGCCAACTCTTCAGAGAATGTTGATGTCAGCAGTCGGTCGGCTTCATCCAATACCTGGTCTCCGATCAGTGACTGACATACACCCGAGTTCGCTGACATACCAAAAATTTGACTCGGGAAAGATTCCATTCCCCACTGCTACTCCGAAGATGGTCCACTATGCGCCCTGGAGTGGCAATTACGACATGGGGTCGGTTTCCGAGTTCAAGAGCCTGCGCCATCATGTCCATTCCACCTACAACCACAGCGGTCCGCACATTCAACGGCGCTCCAAGTACTGCGAACTGTTCAGCAATCTGGAATGCCAATTCCCTGTATATAAGCACCATTAGCATATGCCCAGAGAATCGAAAGATACTTCTCACGAGCCTCGTGGGTGTCAGGACCAGCGCAAAGATCCCATACGGGTCGACTGATAGTTTCTGTAGGATAGGCAGGGCAAACGCGATGGTTTTACCTGAACCCGTTTTGGCATTCCCAATACAATCCCTACCTTTACGAACATCGGTAAATCTCCTTGTCAAAGCATATTCAACAAGTATTTACCTGCGAGAAGAGGGGGTATACAAGCTGACTGCACGACCGTTGGCGTGCGGATCGACATGGAGGAGAGAGCAGACTGTAGAGGCACAGATATACCCAATGAAGAAAATGAGGCCGCAGCTGGTTTCTGAGATTGCGGCGTGCTTTGTGGTAGATCCTTAGTCCTGCTCGCCAGAGAGGAGCCAAACCGATCGGGTGCTGCAGAATCTTCTGCGAGATGAACTGGAACGTCGTCGTCGTCGTCGTCCGAATCTCCGTCATCTTCCTCTTCCTCTTCCTCATCGACATTATCCCCATCCTCGTCGTTCTCAGACTCTTCCCCGTCCTCTTCTCCGTCACTCGCATCATCCTCGTCTTTCTCGCGCGTTACGACGCCGTCCGACGACGCATTGTCAGAGTAACTCGGCTCCTCCTCTTTGGGAGCAGATAATCGCGCCTTCTTCGTCCGAGGTTCCTCTAGTTTTCGAAGCAGGTCGTCTGCGCTGAGTGCAGCACGCTTCTTACCGGCAGGCATGGTTGCGGTTAATGGGCTCGCTTGACGCCAGCTTGAAAAACTTTGATCTGATCGGTAACTTGATTATCGACCGGATTCGAGTCCTTCCTCTCGACCTCACGAGTCGCGCTCACGCAATTCCTTCCCATTCAATGATATTTCTTCTTATTTTCTGACGCGTGTCTTCAGGATATGCGAAAGTAGGCTTTCCTATCACTGGTTTACCTCGTTCCACAATCGGCCATCGGGAAATGGACGACTTACTGACAGAAAATCTAAATCAACGCATGACTTACTCTGGGCCCGGATTATCTTGACCGGTGCCCTGAGCACCTCAAAGGCATAAGTAGCTGCGTAACGACCATCTAACTAGAGATACCCTCGTTTCGCGCACCCCAGATTTGCTGCTATGAAGAAGACCACAACGTCGTTTACCGCACAGCTCGTCACATACGAGACCACCCTAGCGTTCCAGGAGGTCATCGCCCGCCTTGATGCGGAAATCAACAAGGCAGAGGCAGGAGCAGGGCAGTTCATTCAACGCCTGAGGAACGTCTCGACCAAGAAGGATCTCCAGGATCTCGTTTCGGGGGTTACAGGAGACCACGATTTTGTGTGCGTTCCTCTTCCTTTCTTCCTTCCCTTTCTTTGAGATCGAAAGAACCGCAATCTTATCGACATTGCTTGACAGATACTTCCTCGAAATGAACCACTACATATGGATGAACGTTTACCACGAAGCCGAGACCACCCCACCTGCAGTGGTCTACACGATCGGCAACCCCATCCTCGCAGAGACCTTCATGCGGTACGATATCCGCGCGGGGTACAGCATCCCCCCGCGCCTGATGATTGTACAAAACGCCGACGCGTCCTTGACAACCGTGTTCTACCACCTTCCGTCGTCCCTTGTAGTTTCGGATAACGAGGAGCTCAATTTGGCCATAAGGGTAGTAGACGACAAGCTTGAAAAGATGATTACGCGCGTTACGGCGGATACTGTATCCGCTATGTAATTCCATCCAATATCATTTGGAGTCTTGTTTTCTTCAGCCAGTCCGTTCGCACCCCCGTCTCCGACGGCAAGTGTTTAACAGGCGGCGCTTTCAACAGCTGGACTGGGCTGTCAGAAATTGTGGACCAAAATTGCCAGGTTAGATCAATTGTGCCTGCAACGGTGAAATAGGCGCCTCACAGTGTATTTGACAATTGTGCTTGCGTACGAGTACAGTACAATCTACAAGCGAAGTTCTCTGTGAGGCATATCTGGGAATGGACACGCTTGCGTGGCCTTCGGTTCATCGTCAGCCAACACATATGTCCAGACAGATGTAAGTACTTTAAGAGACGGGCATAGGTAGTAGTATGTACTAGCTGGCAAAAGGTTCCGAACCTAGTATTTGAGTCTGAGCCACTTGGCTGCGAGGAACCGGATGCTCTCGTCACGGACTTGAGAATGATGTTTGGTAGGAGTGGGCCAGCGTTTGGTGTGGACAGAGACACATGCCAGCAAATGAGTACAGTGGTAATTACCCCCGCTAAACAATGGCTCCATACAAACGATTGTCGCGGCATGTTTCTTCAGACAGCGGATGTGAGTAATCTATTGGCTGTAGCATGCCCTATTTGAAGCTTCGTAGCGTTCATTCACCACATATATATGTCGTGACAAGAATATAATCGCCTCCAAAATAAGCATTGTGAACGCTTAAATCTGGGACGGCCTCGGTCGACTGGATACGTAGGTCCGCCGCCTTTGTGACGCCTGACCCTACCTTCTGCGTCTACACTATAGGCCACCCCATAGTTACGGAGACTTTCATGCACTACTGTTGGAAATTAAGCTTAATCAGTAATTAAGCTATTGCTCTCCGTGATGCAAATCGATTAATATCGATGCATTATTGTGGGTCAAACACATGTGCAACGTGGACTCTATGTGCAAATCGTGAATAGCACCGGATCCACGCACAGCGCCAAAGGGCAATCAACTACGAGGTTGCATGAGGCTACACACGAGTTGGTGCCCCGAAGAACGGCACTGATATTAAGGCGAAATCAGTAATGACTCTATAGAAATCAACGATTTACTTGTATACAATCCAGCGAACGTCACCAGCCGCCTTCCTGACACGATTCATTACCGCCAATCCTTCTCGGTCCTCCTTCACCTCTTCTATAAGCATTAAATCGACAAGTTCACGTTCAAGTGTAAGCAGGCCGTCAAACAGGCGGTGTGCATAGACAGCGGGCTCTGCTGTTGGACCAAGCGGGTAGCGAGACCATTCAAATCCATCTGCAGGTAAGGCATCCCACAACGGGGAATCGGTAGGAGCCAGAACGCCTATTTTTAAAGGTTGGCCTGTCCGCAGCGAGTCAAATAGCTGGGAGACGGAGCTGGTGGATTCCCCGGCAGGAGGACGAGAAGACGTCATTAAGAGAGTCAAGGGAACCGATGGCGCATAATGTCTATATTTCATTCCGGGCGTGGTGGGTGCCTGTTCAATCCCTTCATCGGTATAATCACGACGATGCACCAGAACATCTGGGATTTCATCAGAGTCATGCATCTCGTTTTCCAACACCCGTCGAATATCTTCCACAGTAATACCTCCAGGTCGCAGGACACGAATCTTTCCATCCTCATGGAGCCCATCGATGACCGTGCTTTCCAAGCCAACATCGCAGGCACCACCGTCGAGGATAATGCGGATTTTGCCATCAAGATCACGAGCGACATGTTCTGCTCGCGTGGGGCTAGGCTTTCCAGAGCTGTTGGCACTAGGAGCAGCCAAAGGTGTGTTTGCAACGGCGATCAATGCTCTGGCAACTGGATGTGAAGGCATTCTGATCGCTACGGTCGGATGACCTGCAGTAATGATGGTCGGGACAGTCGCGGGTTCTCTCGGAAACAATAACGTCAATGCTCCGGGCCAAAAGTGTTTTATTAGGGCCTGGTATGCTCTTGACATGACATAACCATCTGGGAGTAACGAGTGCAGCATCGTGAAGGAAGAGACATGAACGATTAATGGATTGTCGGCTGGTCGACCCTTTGTCGTGAATATTCGGGTAGATGCAGGAGTACTCAGCGCCATAGCACCCAGGCCATATACTGTCTCTGTCGGGAATGCAACGGGTTCGGAAAGATCGACAAGGTGGTGTGAGGCAGTTTGTAAAGCAGATAAGGTCTCCAGGCAAGTAATCTCTGGTCGGTCTGTGTTGGGAAGGAAATGGATAGATGAGGGATCACATCTGAGAACCCGAGTGGGGGCTGGAGTCATGGTGAGCGAATACGTGCGTTTCACCGTTGTCCAAAAATTTGTGAAGGCGAACATATGTGTTGTGTACTGTTTGGAGAAACCTGCTCAACTCTTTTAAATTTAGACTCAAGACTGGCAGCCCTGGGCAGCTTCGACCATGGTGTATGTCAGACGCGTACTTCCTTTATGTAAACTACGAAGATTGACGCATAAAGCGGGAGCGTGACCTTTGGAAACGTTGCCAATTATTTAATCACGCGAAGAATCGCGGCTCATTACCCAGTTCAAGAATGATATTGTCATTAGTTACCGCTGACCAGGGATGTCAACGTAGCTTATGGTATCCGGTGACAAACTAGAAAGAGTGCGCGCAAAATCGAGGTCCATTTGGCAACGATGATTTTCCCGAGTTGTCGCCATTATTCTCTAGTGGAAAGACTCTTTAGAAAACCCAAAACACGAGAAAACACGAGAAGAACGATAAATACCAGTTGGATGCCACTTTTTTGAATGAACATAAACGTCACGGATCTCATTATTATTCGGGCTTGTGTTCAATAGGCATATTGAGACCGACTCTCCGAGCAGTCGCCTTTAACCGCTCTTCAGCCGTGAGGTCAACCAAGGGGTTATACCTGTCTATTAAAATCTGAGAATTTCGTGTCATCAATCTAGGGACTGAGAGCAATAGCACAGGTGAGCGCACCTTGTGTTCCCGTTGGGATCGGAGGAACAGCAAAGCATTCTGCATATCCTGAAGAATGGGTGGAGAACCAGACCTCTGATATTTGTTTGCTATGAAACGGAAATTGGATGCCACTGCCTTGTTGGCTTTTCGGGGAGCCACCGCCTGGTTTCAGTGAGCAACTGTGAACAATAAATCTGATGCTTGGCTCACCGCCTTCCTCAACTCTCGAAGGACACCGCGATACGCTTGAGTCAATTGGGACATACAGACGAGGAGAAGATAGCACTGGTCCCAGCTAGTCGAATGAGCTCTACGCCAGTGACTTGTTTGGGAAGGATTAGCTGTCTACATTACATAAGTAACTCTGGAATTGGAAATAAAATTGTCTATTGCACATTACGTGTGGCATGAATGACAGTATTTGAAATTGTTGCCACCACGTGCTTTTCTCTTCCACCTCAATCGCGCGTCTCCTCTAGTCATCCTTCGAAAAGGCCTAAAACATTGATCTCCTTACCTGATAATCTTACTTCTTTCACTCCTCATCTATCTCACAATTCACGTCTCAGTTATGTACATACTCAATACATGAAAATTACCTCGGATGATATACGCTCGGATCAAATGGGCACAAACGGATCTGACAAGCGGACTTGCTGTGACCCTCAGAATTCATCAATTTCTCATTCTGTCCGTAAACTCCAAGTAAACTCTGACCAACACTGTACAGGTAGGTCTTTTTTCTCT
Source organism: Blastosporella zonata (assembly GCA_018856295.1). NCBI lineage: Eukaryota > Fungi > Basidiomycota > Agaricomycetes > Agaricales > Lyophyllaceae > Blastosporella > Blastosporella zonata. The sequence goes on along the minus strand of JAFLHD010008879.1, from coordinate 320,025 downwards.
CTCCCAATGTAAGGACCTGCCTGATATGAGCTCCTGATCCGTGCCCGTAGCTCGTACGAAATACTTACATGCCATCGATGTCGAGGTTTACCTCCAGAATTACTTATGTAATGCCGAATTTGATTCCATTCCCTAACTTGACCACATGATCTGATTCAGCCTTGTCCGCTCATTCTAAGGTACTAGGCCTTGTTACGGAAGACAACCTTATCGTAACCTCTGGCCAACTGGCCGAAAATGTTATTCGAAGGTGCTTTGGCCAGACCAGACGCTATTAAAGGAGCCACAATGCTCCGGATTTGCTTCACCCAGTCAATTCTCAAACTCATCTTTTGCCTTCTGTAATGCGCTTCTCTGCACTGCTAGGATTCAAAAGGGTCAGATCTATAACATTGTGGCGCGTTCCGTTTCTAATGAATCTGCAGCGCCCGGTTAACCCGGCCACACGAGACGTTCGACCTCCGCAAGTTCATTCCAAGGTGGATGGATCTCGTGGCAAGCTATCCATGAATCAAACGAAGCGCCAAGAGAAGCGCCAGGCGATTCATACGGCGATAAAGAGGGTGGCAGTGAAAGGCAGCGCTGAAAGGGACGAAGCCCCCGTAAAACCGGCTCGTCCATTCGTATTCGTCGGTAATGTGTGTGCTTCTCAGTCAATATCCTTTGCCTCTCTCTCACTCCGTTTTTGCTAGCTCACGTCCACCATCACTGTCCCGAGGTTACAGGCATTATTTGCGCCTTGCGGTGAAATAATTGAAATTCTGGTTCGCTGCAGCCGTGGAAAGGCTGTCACTGCTGGTGGGCCAGCTCAACATGACGCCTTAAACGTTCGTGATCTCTGGTATGCAAGCATGACATTCAGGGACCTACCAGCCGCCGAGGAGGCGCTTACGTTCACTGGGCTCGAGATCGATGGGCGTAACATCGTGGTCAGCATCCCGCTTCATTCAACTTTCGCCACCCATTTTTAACGTGCTCAAAAGGTGTGCAAAACAGCTGTCGATCTTCCCGAGGTCTTGGATTTTGCACACAGTCAGTCTGATATCCACCCTCCTGATTCGTCTCTCATTTTGTTTTTAGTCCGATTTGGGCAGAACCAAGAGAAACGAGGGATGATCAACCAATACCGACGTATTCCCAGAAGGTACGCCACCAAAACACATCTGGATCAATCCTGTGTTCACTTTCACCCAGATTGGCTGCTGAGCCGACTGAGGTAGACAACTCGAATGATCGCCACAGGCTCTTTGGGATTTCTTTCGCGAAGTGCCTGTTTTAATTCTGTCATTGTTACCCTATATACATGTCTATGTCCAATTCATGCTTTATTATTTTTATGCCTATGTAGTACATACCCTACTTATGTACTTATGTCCGCGATTCACAATCATTTTACTTGATGCTTTGATGCGGTTCCCCAGTTTTGATGAGCTCGGCTTTCAGGATCCGGCACTGCCAGCGTGTCAGCGTTCCTCGTTATCTCGACATAAACGTTGTTTCTTCACCCGCACTTTGTTCGCTGCAGTCGCTCCGTCTGCATGGAAGCTGCATAGTTACGCATCCTCTACGACTGTCGGTGGTAAGGATCAATTCCTTTTCAACTGTCAAAAATCAGCAGCTTACCAACCCCCGTCCATATTGAACCTTTCCTCACGATTTTGATTGTTGTGGCACGCTAGTTGCCATCTGCCTACTAAACGATGGCGCGGAGTGCAGCACTCAATCCTGCCTCCATGCCTTTCTTTCCTGGGGGGTTGCGCGGTGTTGACGATGAAAGAGGCAGGGGTTTGGGCCTAGGATGTTACCATCCCTTCCGGGAGCAGGACCGAAGGTCAATGTCGGTCTCGTCCTCCGAATTCCACTCTGTGAAGTCGTCGCCCAGCCCACCTGTCGACAGCAGTATAGATCCAAAGACGAAGTCTTCTCCAGACCCAGTGGAAAGACCGCGACAATCGCCGCCATTTCATCAAGGCGATGCAACCGGGGCATATCCGGGAATAGATGACCGAGCAGCGAGGGAATCCAACAGATCATCGAGCCTGGACACGTTACCTGAAGGCGACGATAATCTAGAGACACCCAGTCCATCCTCAGGGGGAGTTAACACGCACACTCCTGCGACTTCCTTCTTTTCCCTGCAACAACAAAACCGCGAACAGATTCATACACCCCCAGTCGCCGTAGCCCACAATGGCACATCGTTCTATGGTGGCCGGGCTTCATCGTCGCCCGTTTCTTCATTGGACTCAGGTAGTCAGTTCAATCCGAGTGGTAACCTCGCAGCTAGCTTCGAAGCTCAACTGAAGGCCTCACCCATCATCCACGACATTCTCAACCGCCTGGTACAATGTGAAAATGTCACTTGGGAGTTGCAGCGTGACATTGGCGATGTCCAGCATAAAGTCAATCTCCTCGTGGAACGGTTTTTGGGAAGTAACTCTCAACCAGAGTTCAAAGATCCCTTCGCTTCAGCAAACTCCAATGGCAACGGGCACATTTTCCCCCCGCCTCAACTGAACGGTTCCAGGATGAATGGACCCCGACCTTCACTAGGAAACATAGCGCCCAACCAGCCAGCGCCATCGGACGATATATCTACGATTTCTCAACGTTTGAACACTTTGACGTCGTCGGTCGGACAGCTTCTTGCCATTCAAACGCAGAACATCCACTCTAACGCGGACATGCGAAGTCATTCCCTTGCAGCTGTCAATACGCATCATGGCGACATCGCTCCCAATCAAGCAACGCCGCCCTCAAACCCCGCTGCCCTTGGCCATGGATTACCGGTGCGACCTGAGATGCGACCAGCCGCTCGCCACCCCAATCCTCCTTTGCGTACCTGGTCTACTGGTAACCTTGACTTGCCTATGAGACCCCCTGATCGACAAGACAAAATTCTTCCGGTCAAGCGTGGTTCGGTTGTAGGACTGTTGCGTAGAGATTCGTCAGGGGTACGTTATATCGAATTGAACATAGCTGTTTGATCCTAACACTTTCAATAGATGCTGGATTCCCCAGGTGATACCTGGGGGGGTGGCTCACCCCGAGATTCTGGCCCTGTGATCTCCAAGTGGGAGCAACTGTCTTTGACTCCTGAGCTTCTCAGATCTCTGACTAAATTCGGGTGAGGCAATCGCTCGCATGTGTAAATTCGCACCAGCTGACCACTTCAATACCAGAGTGGGCCCACCCAATAAGATACAGCAACGCGCTTTACCATTTCTGTTGCGGGGTTCCGACATTATTGCGCAAGCACCCCCTACACAGGAGAGAATTGCTGCATATGTCATACCTGCCATTCAGATCGCTGTCACGAACATCACGGTTCGACCCCCCAATCGTGGTCCCATTGTCATTATGATTTCGACTACCGTAGATCAGGCAACTCAAGCGCAGCGCATGATTCGGGATCTTGGAGGTCCCATCGGGGTTCGGTCTGCGCTTGGAGTAGGCACGACATCTGCCAATACTGACCTGAGCCAAGAACTGCGACTCCTCCAACAGAATATGCCTCACATCATCTGTGGTACTCCCCAGAAACTCCATGCCCTGTTTACCTCCCCTGGTGGATTACCAGGTTCCGAAGTACGGTTCCTTGTCCTGGACGAAGTGGACCAGCTCATCGCACGGAATCTTCATGACTTCGTTTTCAATATAGTCAAGCTTCTTCCACCGCCTCGCTCCCGCCCACTCGGAACACCAAACTCGGGAGCGACTCCCAATGCCATTCCTCAGATACCCTTCAATAACAATATGGAGCCGAGCAATGGTATTGTGTCTCCTTTCCAGATCCAGGGTCGCAGGTTTTCTGCAGTATCAATAGCTTCGTCTACTCCCTCTGAATCGAACTCAAACGGACCCCCCACGATCGAACGCCAAACCGCCTTATTTTCTAACACCGTCCCTCAGGATGTCCTTAACCTTGCATCCGCTATCCAGCTCCGGGAGCCTGTTCGCGTCCTCGTCCGACGTGACGGTAATGTTACACACTCAGATACTAGCCAAGGATCTCGTGGTCTCCGCCAGTACTATCTCTATCTCGCCTTTACAGCAGGTGGTAGAGCGGAAGCTACTGCTACGGTTCCTGGTGGAGGACTCGGCATCATTGGTTCTGGAAGAGGCGCCTCGTCCAATGCCGAGACCGCCCAAGCCAGAGAATGGAAACTTGATGCGTTGACCGACCTTTTCGAGGATGTTGAGGTCACCCATGCCGTTGTCCATGTCGGCGGGATGACCGCATTGGATTCAGTCGTTTATAAACTGGCAAATCGAGGCCTCGAAGCAATTCCCCTGGTAAGCATACCTCATAACTTCTTTCAAATCAAGGATTTTAATCGGAAAAAAAGCACGGCGACATGAACGGAGGTACCAAACTGGCTGCCTTGAACAAGTTCAAGCATCCCGCGTCCCTTATTATGCGGCCTGCCACGAAAGTTTTGGTTATTTATGATGTTCAAGTCAAAACATCTGATGTCGCTCATGTTCCTCTTATCGTTAATTATGGTAAATTTATCAACATCAGGCTTTTACGGGCTAACGAGTTTGCGCTTCCAGATCTTCCCAAGGCTGTTGAAGAATACGCACACCGGTAAAGCTCCTTTTTGTTTCGCAGCTTTTGTCTGTGCTGAATGGACCCACGATTAGTGTTGCACCTGCAATTGCCTCCAACTACTCACGAGCGGGTATAGTTGTAAACTTTGTAACTGCTACCGGAGGAGATGTTGAAATGTTGCGATCCATAGAATGTTTCTACAAGTTGAGCTTCAAGTTCTTTCTCGGTGTTTGTGCCATTCTGATCAGCTATCTTGTCTTGCTTCCTCAGAATCAAATGCGTCAGTGTTCCCATTTCCGCACTTCTGGTTGGCGGCTGAAAAACTCTCTTTACAGCCTGAAGTTCCCATGACTCTTCGCGATCTCGTTTAAACCTATGACCCCGTGATGCCCTTGTATCCTTACCCATGTCTACTATTCCCGTGTTTCCGATATCACTCCACACACCCACTGTTCAATACCCTTATATTGCACCTCCCATCTGTGCTAAACCTTGTTTCCTTATCGCGTATATCTTTTGTCTCCTCACCTAGTCATCCGGGTTCAAACCCACATTGTATATCAGCTTCCCTTCTAGTCTTCTAGTCGTAATCGTTGGAATCATTGTTACTCAATAGCCATTTGAACAGTCGTTATTTTTAGTGTACCATCTTCACTACAACTTGCAAGTCTCGTGGGTGGGCCAGGAATAGTTGGTTGCCATGCCAGCTGGTGTATTTGATTTGAGTGAGCAAGCCTGTCATAAATCAGCATTTTGCGCCACATATAGTTGTTCAATTATACCTTGATGGAATTGTTGTGTCGTAGCGCCAGGGTGTCAAAATTGAGGGAGAAGAATAAATAAGAATCTCTCCACTCTCCAGTCCAATGGCAAGCCGTCGTCTAGGATAGATTGAGATAAGTTCCCATGAATAAGCCTTCAAAGCATCTGACCGATGATGTTCCCCCCCCGGAGCAAATGACACTGCTGTTGCAGGTGAGTTGGTCTTGATAGTCTCAATAGCTATCCATTTATTCTTCTCCTGCTGTTGCCATATTTTGACCTGGGAAAAAACAAACTTGAGAGATTTGAAGAACCGGTGACTGGCTGAAACCGACGGTTTTGTCTCGAGAAGCAGTAGCAAAAACGTCATTCTCAGATGCCCAGGCACAGTCCCAGATGATACGCCCATGCGACTTGTCTGCTGCGACCGGAACAAAGCCTATGAAGAGAGATACGTTCAGCAGTCAATACGTAGACAAGGGAAACGTGGCATGCCTCCGCCTTCTTGAGATTCAAAAAGCCTCCAAGACCTATCTCGGGAAACGGACAAAACGAACTTCTCATCGGGGCTGAATGATATTCGTGTCACGGTCAGTGAATGGCCTGCGAGAGGCTGGCCGACGAGGTGATGTTTGGTTGTGTCGTAGACTCGAACCACAGCATGCTCGGGCGTAGTTGCCTTACACGCAGTTGCCATGAACCGTTTCCCGGGAGAAACTGTTAGCGTCATAGACTACGGAAAAGTGTAAGTTGCGATCTATCGAGGGTGATATGAACCTTGCCTCATATCCATGACCAAAGACCTTCTCGACTTCTGGCCACAAAGTCGTAGAGGCCAGTTCCCCTTCAAAGGGCCGCCGTCTTTGGGTTTCCCGAGGGCGAGCTGGTACCTGCGCTAAAAAATAAAGCTTAATCAAAGCAAGTTGCATTGAATGGAGAATACTAACCGTCATCCATCGCCTTGTTGGACAACCCAAGAGGTGGTACGTTAGCGCCGAGAGGGCGATTGTGCTAAGACACTACAAGTCAAAATTTATCTAGAACATTTAAAAACAGGCTCACCTCGCTTTCCGTAAACTTTGAAACCCCCAGTTCTTCTGCAAGGTCCACAAAGTTACCGGGTGCCTCGAACACACGTGCGACCTTTTCATCGGCGATGCTCACAAATCGCAGTGGATCAATGAAGGCAACATCAAGCAAATCATACCCGTGCATTTGAGGTCTACTGAGCTCGTGCCATGTATCATCGTCAGTGCCAAGAGAAGGCACTGCACCATGAATCCTCGTAGTCTGATCTAAGCTGAGAAGATCGGTCAATAATCACATCGAGAAAGGACAGAAATTTGATCTTACCCAGCAGACAGAATATATCTTCCTGTGGGACTCCAGTCAAGGCCTTTCACGGGTCCATTGTGACCACCTATTGCACCGGATTCTGTCCACACCTCCTCGTGAGCAACTTTGGCAGGGGAAGTACAAGTCCAGCGTCTCCAGCCTCCTGACCATCCCCATGCCAGAGCCTCGTTGCCGTCTTTGGCCCATGCCCCACCCACGAAGCCTCCAAGACGTTGCCCCCCAATGTCTCCGAAGCGTTGACGATTGATCCAGATGGACGTGGATCCTTCTTTGGTGGGAGCTACCACAGCCGAGGGTGACCACAATATCACCGACGAATCGGTGGACGTGGACAAAAGAGTCGGTACGGATTCCGTAGAAGGAGGCTGCCAGGCGAGAGAGGTAACACCTGCCTCGTGGCCGACGAGAAGAGCGTCGAATGTTATTGAGTATTGTTGCGAACTATTGAGGGGATAAGAGAAGTAAAGGGGCATTTTAAGAGAATCCCTCACCTTCCTTGGTCATTTTTGACCGTTAGAATGTGCCGTTTCAGTGATATCTGCCTTCCTCCTTCCTCTCCATCTCCAACTTCACCCAAAGATGCCTCAAAGGCGTCTAGAAGTTCGTCACTCAAGCCATCGGGCTGATCTTTTCGAGGTGCAGTGCTCGGCCGACTCCAAGGTTCTATATTCCACAGTCTAATGGTCGCGTCTTGTGATCCAGAAGCCAGGATGAGAGGTTGTCCCTCGGATGTCGGGCATTGGAACTCCAGAGTTTTGACCCAGTCTTCGTGGCCCGCAAGAATGGAGGCATGAACGAACTAAAGCCGTTTCAGTTCACAATTGAACGGTTCGCAATGAGAAGAAGACACACCAAGTGGTCTGATCGCGCCCAGATATGAATCTTGCTATCCGTACCGGAGATAGCAAGGAGTAGCACTAAGAGATTCGTTCAAACCAAGTTCACGTATACTTCTGGTTGAATAAAGCACCTTTCGAACCAGGAAGAACTGTCAAAGCAAGGGATAGAGGATAACGTCCGCGCAAGGGGATAGTCTGTTCATCAACGAAATCATCTGCGGCACCAATGAGTTTTTAAGCGCGGAGTAGGTGTTCAAAGTCATGCCTAATCCGTCGGGTCCAGGTGCTATTCTCCAAATCCTGACAGTCGCATCCGACGATCCAGTCACAACTCGGTCATCGAGTACACACACAGAGGAGATGGCTTTCGCGTGAGCCTGTATTTTACCGGTCAAATTCCACTATAAACCAGCACAAATATGTTAGGATGACGAGGTGAAAAGTACACGGTATGCATGCCTGAGACCCAAGTTTACGCCATAGGATGAGCGTTCCGCGATCGTCTGCACTGGCAAATGCTACATCCGAGATGAAACGAACGCAAGTGACGAGTCCTTCGTGTCCTGGAAGCGTCTCGGACACGCCGCGATCAGTTTTATCCTAAGCAAAGGTGGCTGTGAGTGCATTTGGTCAAGGACTGTAACTGGAGACGCACAGATATGTCCCATAATGCGACCAGCGTCGAGGAACCAAATGCTGTAAGGGAAGCTTTGGATATGTCGGCGGCTTGAGGGTGCCTGTTAGTGGAGGCTGCTATATAAGCTGTTGAAGCAGCCATGGTTGCATGAAAACTGGTAGAAGGAAATCTAATCGACAGTCTCCCAATTTAGATCTGAGTTCAAACTTTTTTGACGCCAATTTCATCCATCAAGTCCAACATTCCTCACAGCGAGCCATGGCCATCCTAGGCATCGGTGTCGACGTTCTCCACGTCCCTCGCATCGCTGCCTTGCTCGCAAGACGAGGTTCCCGACTTCCTGATCGTATCCTCAGCCAGATGGAAACACTCCAATATCAACTTTTGCCCACACAAGATATTTCTCGCCGAATCCGCTTCCTTGCTGTTCGGTGAGTCAACCGAGCTTTCTTGCCCATACCAATCTCACATGTCTTCAGATGGGCCGTGAAAGAGGCCACATACAAGGCAATGTACCCTATCGTGCAGCCAACTTGGAAAGAAGTCTCATATCATGGGTTGGGCGAAGGTCAAGTGCGTCGCAAGCCTGTCCTGGAATACCACCCTCTCACGCTTTCCGACAAATCCAAAATTGGCCCCATACACGCTTCTGTTAGCCATGACGGGGAATACGTGTTTACCTCAGTCACCATCGAATATCCCGTCTGACAAGAAACGCGTGGGCCGTTACTTTGTCTGTACGCGTTTATGACGCGCCATTTACGATTCAACGACTTGTCATGGAATCTGCGGCCAAAGAAGCTGCTCATTTTTGCTCTACTGGTGGTGGTTTTGGCCACCAATCTGGCCACCAATGTGACAAAGCCCATGATCCCTCACTGGGTCCGCTCTCCACGTTGAACCCTAGGCTGAGTTCACCTCTCTCTGCCGCTTCTACTTGTTCGAGGCGTAGTAGTGCAAGTCCTATGCCCTGGTAGGATGATAATAATTTCCCTGTGCCACGTGGTCGAGGGATAGGTCGAGTGTCTTCTAGTCGTTGCGTGAGGGTGGGCGAAACGCTGATGTTGGTGGGATACGAAGGTGCTTCTGGTGATGGTATCACGACATCTGAAAGGCTGGAGAAGGAGACGGAAGGAATGAAACCATTGCTAACGTCGAGTACAGTTATGTCACTTACCGTTGACCTGGCTTATGAATAACAACAGGAAGAATCCTCTTACGAACAGACCCGGTGTGATATGTCCGCACAGTAAGCTCTTGACCCACGTAGCAGCCCTTACGGAAATCCACTGTGAATAAATTAGCGGTGAAGACCCACAGCGAGGAAGGCTCTCAGCTACATCCACCCATAATATCCAAATTGGACTCCATAGGGAACGCTTGCATGGCAGGCAGGTCTTCGCATCCTTCCGGCACGCCAGTGAGAATACGATGGAGTGTATACGCTTCAGAAGAAGCCATCTCGTGGTCAGATGTTTCCTGCGCTGTTCGGATGAATCACTTAGACGGCCAATGGGCCCCACACGAAGAAAAGACATACGAGGCGATCCCTTTCTGACAAGAAACCGTCTCCCCATTCCTGGAGCCCTCCTGTCTAGGATAGATTCATCCTTCGACCCCCATGGCCATTCCTCCTGGTCCCATTTGGGTTCAACAGCCCCACTCCGTGCCCATGTCCACTGCCTCTCCGGTTCTGGAATGGCTGAATTTCCCCAGGCAGCCCAGACGTCGTACTGCTCTGACACATCTCTAATCTTCACCTTTGAACGAAGGACGTATCTCTTCAGCAGAGAAATCAATGGTGGAGCATCCGAGGGTCGGGGATCGTAGTCCAATAGGTAGCTGGGTTTCCCTGCCGAGTCCGATGATGTATACACGAAGACATCGTACAAAATTCTTCCCTGGAAGAGCAAAGTCTTTTAAGTCAATGTTGCACTTGTTCACAATATGGCCGTGCGTGCCTGGGCATGTAAGAAGGCAGAATAAAGTGGTCCTTTTATTGGTTCGTGGACATGAGAGGCGAGAATTCCATTGAGAAATTCGGAGGCTTGAGATCCACCTAAGGATAGGACAGCTCTGTTTGGAACTGGGGCCACGGTCGGAATACTTCTCGCAAGAGTGCGGAGAATTGCACCAGGAGACATGGTGGACAAAGACTGACGTGAATCCCCGTAACGCGTCGAAAATGACATGTGACTTACAGGTCTTTACTCGGCGACCCGTTCTACTCAAGCTCTGTCCTCACGCCTGAGTTGCGTCAATGGCTTCTTCATGCCAAAATCTCATCGCAGCACTCAAGGATTGTTTGATGAAGTCTGACTGTGTCATGAAACAAGGCAACCTCCCCTCAGAATGCCTGAAGAACCATGCCGAGGAACTTCCAGAGGAATGTCAGTCACTTCGGAAAGCGACTTTTGAATGTAAACGGGGAATGGTGAGTGCCTTTGTCATGCTTGTGTCGCCTCTATCTATTTCAACTACCCTCTCCAGCTCGATATGAGGAAGCGTTTTCGAGGGAACATTGTTGGCACGCAGTTCGAATATACACCTGAGAAGAAAACGCCAGAAACAAGTGTACCTAGCACATAAATGCCTGTTCCTGCACGACGAAGAGACAAGTGACATCCATTGTCGTTTTACTCAGGGCAAACTGTCGGATTAGATATTCAAATTCGCTTGAAATGGCGTTTGCATTCGTAAGTCGTCTGTCAGCTGAGGCTGAGGAAGGGCAGATTTGTAAGTTGGTGATGTCACTCGATTCCTATATAACCCCCGCTTGTCTCTACTCGTCCTCCCAGAACCCCAGCATCTTCTTCAGCAATGTCCACATCCACCAAACCCTTCCTTCTCTATACTTGGCCGACCCCCAACGGCTTCCAAACATCCATCTTCCTCGAGGAACTCAAGGCCCTTTACCCCGATATCGATTACGAGTTAAGTCAATGCTCTGTGGACGTAGCAATGTGCTGACTGTTTCCAGTGTTGAGAGAATCGACATATCCAAGGACATACAAAAAGTAATTTCATTTCGTCATATGCGTGCCATCAAGCTGATCTTTTCTATCATTAGGAGCCGTGGTTCATCAAACTTAATCCCAATGGGCGAATTCCTGCTTTGGTCGATCGACGCCGAGATAACTTCGTCGTCTTTGAGACGGCCGCGATAATGCTCTACTTGGCTCATAACTACGACAAGAACTTCAAGTTATGGTACGATCCTATCCAGAACCCCAACGAATACAGTGAGATACTCCAATGGACTTTCTTCGCGGTGAGTATGAGCGCTTGTATGACTCTCCCGTTATCTCTGAGGACTTACGTTATTGGTAGCACGGAGGTGTCGGTCCCATGCAAGGCCAATGTCTGTTTATGATACTTTTCTTCGTGTGACACCTTGATCTAATCTCGCACATAGCGAACCACTTCAATCGCTTTGCCAAAGAGGATATCCCTTATGCCAAGAAACGTACGGTCCCTGACTTTGTCGAAAGTGACACCCGCTGACTTTCCGCAGGATATCTCGACGAGACTAAGCGGCTTTATGGCGTCCTGGAATTACGACTCGTCGATCGTGACTGGCTCGCCGGCCCGGGGAGAGGCAAATTCACTGTGGCGGACATCAAGACCTTCCCTTGGTACGTTTATGCTTATTCTGCTTATTTCAGTGCGAAGGTGTTGATCGCGACCATACTCTACAGGGTCAGAGGTCATACCTTTGCAGGTATTGAAAACCTCGACGAGTTCCCCAATGTCAAGGTGCGATATATCATGTCTTGTTTAAAGAAGTACAACTGAATATCGAAACTAGGCTTGGCTCCAACGCGCCCTTGATAGGCCTGCGGTCAAGCGGGGTTTCGAGGTTGGAAAAGCATAATTTGAATTGGTAGCGGCGCCAAGTTGTACACTACACATAGCAATCATTCTCAAGCAATGACATACAATCAAATGCATATATTTCAATTCGTGATGAAACTTCCACTTGGGCTTGATAGGCGCCAGCACTTGTAATTGACTAACTTTTGTTTGTTATTTACGGAATAGAACTTGCATAGGAAAAACAGCACGAGAGGAATCAAAGTATTCAGGAAGACTGCGTATTACAGGCTCATGGACTGAATTGCAGCTTTCACTCCAGGCTGATCAGAAATCCGAGCCAACCAATCCTTCAGAGCCGTGTCAAGTGGCGTCTCCATCAAATTTGAACGCATGGCTTCTTACCTTGAGGTTGGGCCACGCATCGAGATTTTCAATCCCAGCTCGAGTGTGAAGACGAACCCTACAAAGCGCCACAGCAATCATTGCGGTGACCTCTCAGAAAAAAACGTGATTTATTACTTACCAAGGGAGGGCATTCATATCAGCTATGGTATAGCGCCCGCGCCCTGTCCCGACGAGCCAGTCGCGGTTGTTGAGCCCAATTTCCAAAACGCCATACAATCTCTTCGTTTCCTCAAGGTATCCTGGTATTTCGATGGGTGACAGATCGAAAAGAATATCGACAAGTACTCACTGGCCTGGGCAAAGGGAATCTCCTCCGAGCAGTAATGGAGGAAATAATGGGCTAGTTGAAAAAGGGTTAGTGCTGTTAGTTCATCGTAAAGCCAGCCAGGATCAACCTTGTCCTTGCATCGGACCGAGGCCCCCATGCTATACACCCCAAGGTCTATCAGTAACAGGCCGAGATCCTTTCGTATAAAGCCCCCTTACAGCAAAGAAAATCCACTGAATCATAGAGCTGTACTCCTTCGGGTCTTTTTGTGCATCGAATGAGAACGCCTTCTTGGTATCACAGTTCTGTTCAAGATACAACAAGATCGCCGCGCTCTCAAAAACGGGGAAATCGTCAGCAGAGTGGTCGACCAGAACTGGGATGCGACCGTTTGGGTTCATTTTGATGAACCAGGGTTCCTGATAACAAATCGCGTGAGTTGGTCGATGGCTCATGGATGGATAACATCATGTTGGGGCACCTTATGCGACCCCTTCGACAGATCAACCCTCTTTATTCTGCACAAAGATGGTATATAATGGGGAACACTGCAGATGGGTGTGGATAGCTCACTCGTATTGGAAGCTGAGCTCTTTCAAAGCACAAAGTTCCTCGAGATAGATCGACGCCTTGAGACCATTTGGCGTGAGGTGGTTGGTATACAAGGTCAGCTTTCTGGGCGATGGTGGAGGTGGGGTCATAGGCTTGGGAGGCGGGGAACTAGGCTTGGGAGGCGGGGTCATAGGCTTGGGAGGCGGGATCGTAGGCTTGGGAGGCGGGGTCATTGTCTTGAGAGGCGGGATCGTAGGCTTGAGAGGCGGGGTCATTGTCTTGAAGCTTGAGATCTTGTCGGTTTGGGAAGAAGGATCCTTATTAGCCGATCCACGACCGCCCAAGCCAACTTGAAGAACATATTCGATAGAACCGGGTAAACCAGACAGATCTTACAAAGACGTACACTCGGCGTTGTTTCCAGCGGGCATCGGGGAGTTGGAAAGTTAGTCAGAATAGACGCTCATCTGGTCAGAGTTGGCTATATAAAATCAATTGAATTAAGGGCAGATACGAACATGACCTCGCTGGTGTTGCTGCAATTGCATTTTGTGCTGAGTCCAATGAATATTTATTCAATTTCAACAAGGATCAATAGGTACTTTTGTCCACAACGCCCATGCTCCGCAACTTGCCCCGGGTTTGTCGCCTGACTGTACCAGACAAGCACCCGTCACCCTCAGCTTTCACCCCAATTCATAGAGCTGTCTACCGTCATATCCACACCGAGCAAGCAATCGCTGATCCTCCGCCCTCTGGCACCAATGCCACGTCCATCTCTCTCTCTCGCCCACAAGCCTCTCTAGCCAATTCTCCCCACTCTTTTGCCACAGGCGATGGATCTGAGCCTGCTCCGAGTGCTTACCGGTCCAGTTCTTCTTTCGCCCACGACCAGCCATCGACTGGCATCTCCCCGATATCTAGCGTACCTTCACACGAATTCGCACACAATCCCCCTCCCACATACTCCAACCCGCCATTTCACACACATTCGTTCTTCCTCGCGTTAGAAAAGACGTTTCCGGAGCCAACGGCGCGCGGCCTCATGCGTGCGACACGCGCACTTCTAGTAGATCGCATAGGCAAGGTACGCCGAGACGGCCTAACAGTAAAGGATCTTGACAATGTATGTGGTATAATAAATCCTCCAACTCACGCCTCATATGTGTTATATAGCAAGCCTACCTGTTTCGTGCCGCGCTTTCCGAATTGCGTGCAGAAATCACCATGATGACCAAAAACGACTCGGCTGGTATACGGACCTCGACGACGGCTCTGCGTCGCGAAGTTGACAAGTTGGACGTGAAGATGAAGGAAGATCTTGACACCTTGAAGCATGAGTGTGTATCCATCCATCCATCTTGTATCTTTTAGCACTAACGGCATGCTCGCAGGATTCAAATGGATGTGGAGAGCCGCAAGAACGAGACGAAATCAGATCATAAACAACGCGATATTGCCATAGAGGTTAGTTCTGAATACCCTGCTTTTTGTATGCTTCTTATTATTGTCCGTCGGCTCTCAGGAAGTCTTGAACAAGGTTATTGTCAGTGTCAGTGACCTTCGCACTGATGTCGAAGAGATCAAATGGGAGAATATGCGACGCGCCGTTTGTAAGTACAGCGTTCCTTCTTCCACATATTGGCTTGACTGGCCTTCCAGTAACTCTTTCTGCTTTTGTCCTCTTCATCATAATCATGTTGGAGGTTCGACCAAAGGCCAAGCCACCCACTTCACCTCCAACACCTCTGCCCATACGAAGTCCACGTCCGGAGCACAGCAATGGTTCAGAATGGGCTACATAGCATCTTTAATGCAGGGCAGGTCCCATAGACATATCACTTACAGACGCAGCATACGCACGCGCAATAATTACAACTGTAGCACCACCTGTATATACCTCCATAACTTCCCTCTAGTACTTATACACACAATTAATCATCTGGTTATACAGAAGTGTAGGCGATGTCAATAAATGTCCAGCATTGACCTATTTGACCTCGAGCTTTCCGAGTTTAGTTGCCAGCTCCTCCGCACCGCCAGACGCGTCGTTGGCTGGGGAAGATTGAGTGGTAGGTTTCGGCTCCTTCGTAGATGGCGCCTTCTGCTCTGGTTTAGCATCGTCTGCCTCGTCATCGTCCCAGTTATCCGGGACCTCATCTTTCTTCGCATCCTGCTTCTTCTCCCGCCGTTTTGCGTTCTTTTTCGCGGCCTTGCTGATAGGCTTTGCATCGGACGTAGGGGCCGCCTGTGGGGGAGGCGCCCAGCCGATTATGTGTCCCTTGGGGATGGTATTGGCATCCATCTGCACCTGTCGCGTGCCTCTGAATCTGCGAACATCCTCCTGAGGTGTGAAGCCTGGACGGATCTTGATCTGTTTGCGAACACTTGGAGTGGGGATCAGGATAGTATAGAGGCGCGAATAGGAAGATCAACGGGCTCACGTTCCGTCGGGGCGTTTGGATTCTGGGATAACGCGTTCGAGGGTCTGGGGGTCGACGGCGATACCAGCGACAGTCTTGTCTGGATTGACCGGCGGCCTCGACATGGCGGCACTAAGAGTTGTCCTGCTCCTCGATCGTGGGAACAGGCCCTGTTCGATCTCTGTCCGGCTTACAAAAAAATAAATCCTGCTTGCACCTTTTTCCTCGATGCGATATGCAGTTCTAGTTACAGGCCCTGCGGGTGCTGGGAAATCGACCTTCAGCACCTCGTTTCTCACTCATCTTCAGGCAGCTAAGAGAACTGGTCATCTGGTCAATCTCGATCCTGCTGCAGACTCAAACAGCTTCGAGTATGCACCCGTCATCGATATTCGGGATCTAATAAACTTGGAGGATGTAATGAATGAACTTGGATATGGCCCAAATGGTGGTCTCGTTTACTGCTTCGAGTGAGTGAGTGAGTCGATGCGATGAAGGCGGCCAGAGATGAAATGAAACAGCTAAATACGCGCAACAGATATCTTCTACAGAATATGGATTGGCTAGAGGAAGAGCTCGGTGGTTTCGAGGACGACTATCTTATTATTGACTGTCCAGGTGAGAAAACATGGGTTGTTTCACGTCTCGATGTTGAAGATAAGCAGGTCAAATTGAATTGTACACTCACCACCCATTTCTGCCAACACTGGCGCAGAACCTCTCAAGGCTAGGCATCCGGACATGTGCAGTCTACCTGATAGAGTCTCAATTTATGGAGGACAGGTACAAGTTCTTCAGGTGCGCTAATAATGTGCTTTTGTTACCTATATATATTGTCCTGCTGAGCGCATTTGCACAGCGGTGTCCTCTCAGCAATGTCGGCCATGGTTAATCTCGAAATTCCGTGGATCAATATCATGTCAAAAATGGATCTCGTTACGTCGAATCCTGAGGATCCTTCCGGTGGGGCGAGGAATGGTATGCGAGGGCGCAAAAATATCGCTAGGTTCGTCTATCGTTTTTTTTTGGCAGGGAATGCACAAATGTTCAGATCACCTCAGGTATCTTGATCCAGATCCCCTGTTACTGGCAACGAGTCATGGTTCGCAAGCCAACCCATCTAATCCACGATTTCATGCTCTCAACCAAGCTATCGTTCAACTCGTACGTCTCTTTCCAGGCAATGGCGTGCCAGCTGGTCCTGATAGACACCTTATAGATCGAGGACCATCCACTTGTTTCCTTCTTGCCTCTTGACCTCACCAACTCTGATTCGCTGGAGACAGTGGTGAGCCATGTAGATTACACGATGCAGTATGGAGAAGATGAGGAGCCCAAAGAGGTGTGTCATCTACGTTATTATCTGATATATTCCTCAGTGACTGCCCCACAGCCTCATGACCTTGATGAGGGTGACTTCCCGGACGCTTTGGAGTAGCTTGTGCTGCTGCCTGCGTCATACTTTACTTTTTATAGCAATAATGACGAAGGCTCTATTCTTTATGCGACAACAACGGTTATGCGATCTCACTGGTAAACCGTCTTCGTCGCAGATAGGAGCCTCATGTGTACATACAACATCACATTAAAACATAAAACATAGGATGGCTTCTTCCTGCATTTGTAAATATGATGTCGTTATCCCCGGATGAGAGAAAGTTGAACCATCAAATCATCTTAGAGCTCCTTTACGGTGCCACCACTGCGCATCTAACGAACCTCACGAACCCACCGAATGACTGACTACTATACTTCTCAAGGGTCTACATATGCCGTGCATCCACAGCAACCCGTTGTTTACGCCTCTTCTAATGCTGGATACAATGCTGGATATCAGCAGCCTCAGTACCTAGGCCAACCGAACCCTGTCATCGCTGTTGCATCCCAGGGCAGTCATCACAGTCACCACAGTCACAGTCGCCATAGCCATAGTGGTAGCCGCCACGGCCATGGCCACCACCATCACTCCTCTCATGCCCCAACCGTTATTCAAGCTCCTGCTGCTGCTCCGATCGTCATGGTCTGTCTCCTTGCGTGCTGTTTTTATGCTACCACTGACCACCCTACCAGCAACCGAGTTACGCTGGAGGTGGAGGGTACGGGGGATATGGACCAGGCTATTACCATCTGTCGTTTGGAGAGCGCCTGCGCCGTTTCTTTGGGCTTGCGCCCCGCGGCCCGTTCAAGTACAGGAACAATAAGGGGACATGGGGCTTCATGGGATATTCGCGCAGGCAGCGATATTCCGATGCTCGCACAGGAGCTGAGGTTGACAGAAAAGGGCGCCCTATATACCGCGTTTGAAGAAGTTCTGGACCTCAACATGACATGACGATTATATCCAGATGGCTACAGCATAGTACCACGACATGTATGATATATGCTTTTTTATCATAGCTCCCTCCTTACTGCAGACATGCCTCCGTTTCGACTCCGTACAGATACCATTGCTTAACTGGGGTGTACAAGATATTATACAACAATTCATAGCGTGAATCAAGAAAAAATGGTAAAGAGCATATCAAGGAGAAAATAAGTAACGAAAGCAAATAATAATTAGTCCGAATTGTGGTGCATTAGACTTCCATGCTGTCGTCGGTGCAATAGTATGTCTCGTTTCCCGAGCCGTCGACCAGAATTCTATGTGTTCAATATCACCGCCCTGACGATGATCATGATCTCTGTACGCGCTTTTACCCGAGCAGGGGTCGTCGCGGGTTCCTCCCAGAGAATAGAGAGATTGACTTCAATCTCTGGTATAGCTTAATCAGGTAGGGTTTCGAACGAGGGATAAATGGAATGCGCAAGCTCCCCCAGAGAGGTGCTCCGCCAATCGCATCCGCAGCCAGCCCTGAGCCAGACTTCTTGGGACTCCCAAGTTGGAGGTGCTTCAAGCTAGACTTAATCGACTTCACCATACCAAGTCCTTCCTTATGAGCCTCTTGGGGCATATAATGGATGTCATTAAGGGATTTGTAGAAGGTGAATAAAGTACGCTTCGGCAATGCGGGTGCAAGGGCATATCCGTCGCGTCGTCCATGTTTATGTCTTCATCCTTCGCAACAAGAGTATCCCGTGGAGTTGTGCGCGACTGAGAAGAGTTTGTCGCATTTCTCTGGATATATATAGGAACGCGAAGCCCACTGGCAATAAACTGGAAGAAAAATTCTTAATTGAGACAGGTCATGTCGCTCGCCAATTAATGAGTCGGTGCGCTTTAACCGGGATGACGATTTCCCTGGGCTCAGGCTTTAAAATAGACTGGTAACCTGTTCAAGAGCAGTCGGCTTCGAAGAGGCAATAAACGTTAGAACCCATAGTTTAGTAACTTTAGTTCTCTTTGTAGCTCATCGCTACGCGAAATCGGCTCCTGGTCGGTTGAGCAAAGACTCAAGAGCGATTAGACTCACCACTGTATATACTCTACCGTCAAAGCGCCTTGCTTTGATAGAAATTTGGCCCAGTAAAAGACTAATCAGTGTCCGTGCTAGAGTGGTATCTCCATTAAGATTCATCATATGTAATACTTATTATAAGATTCAATCACAGCCGTTGAGGCAACCAGTGGTTCCTCAACCTCTTCGCAACATCAGCTTCTGCTAAAGACACTTGAGGTTGATAAGACGGCCTAGCCGGGGCATAGGTACGGCCCTTGTCTTCGTAGCACCGGAGAAGCAATGCCTTGCCTTCCGTGAACCTGCCAGTTAGGTCGGGCTCGTCGGACCCGTCTAGGTCTCCTGAGCTTGAAGGTTCATCCCACGCATCCCCAAAGTTTCCAGCATAGTTTCCCGAGAATGAGTTGTTGTCGTGTATGGGACTTGCAATCCAAGAGCCTATTGATCGGTTTTCTTCATATTCCGGTGAATCGTATCCGTCATTATATTGATCTTCATCTCCGTCCAGGCTCTCGTCTTGCATATAATAACCTTCTTCGTATTCTATTGGTTGCATGTCAATCTCGTGTTCATGTTCATCAGACCCTTCTAGCTCATGCCATGGATAGAAAGAGAGGGTTGCCGTATTGTTGTATAATTGCTCGTCGTATTCGTTGCAAGAGCCGCCGCCGTATTCTGCCATTGCATCTGGGGGAATCCTTTCATAGTAGTCTTCCGGTGACCACAACTTAGTAGCAGCGTAGTCGGAATATTGATAATCCTGAGGGTTCACGAAAGGCAAATATTCAGCATCCTGAACGAAGGAGGCATAGGGCTTGCATTGTTGAGGTTCTGAATGGTCAAGACCAAGAGGCTCAGAAAGGATAGTCATAGGATCGGATTTGTGGTTCTCAAAGACCGCAGGTGTTATGTCGCAAGCTGGACCTTCGATTATAATCTCGCTTCTCCTTGATTCTAGTACAGCAGGATTGCTCTTCAGTGGAGATCGCCCACCAGGAGAAATTTGTGGCTGAGGCAAAGAGGCAAAATACTTGGATACAGCTTCTGTTTCAAGCGTGTAGTGGTGAGAGGCGAAGAGGTGTCGGCACCGTGATGCAGATTCAGAAGGACCGAGGGAGGAACTGCCACGGCGTTCGGTATTTGTCCCTGCAATATCCGAGCGGCGCAACTCTCGGGAACCTGGGCTACGGACGGGAGTAGCCACGACCTGAGCTTCAGGTCTGTGAGTAGAATTGCCCCATAACGTATTTTGAGTATTCACGAGCACAGACGGCATCTTCTCGGAGTGTGGCTGAGATGGAAGAGTAACATCATCTAGCTCGATATCCCAGACTATCGACCCAGCGCATCCATTAGACCCAGCGCATCCCTTATTGTCCGGGGTTGTGGCCTCCTTGGTGTCGTCCGCGATTGAGGAAGCTATTCTCTTCTGCAAACCCGGACTATCGGGGGTCCTTTGAGCCTTGTTTCTTGCAAGTCTACCTAGACTATCCTTTGCATATTTCGAATGTATGTCACTTTCAGATGAGGAAGCAGAATGGGAAGATAACTCTGGGCGCTTCGGTTTTGCCTGGAACTTTCGAGGAGACTTGCGAGTCTTGTTGAGAAATTCGTTCTCCGTAAATCCACTGACACTATGACCTGCTGCACTAGAAGTTATTGGTTGGACACGAACAAAACATTCTAACGTGCCTCCCTTCTGATTCCGCAATTTGCCGCGGTCAGATGGCCAAGACTTTGCAGATGCCTTTCCCTTGTTGAAGACGCCGAAGTTGAGAGCAGGTTTCAACTTCACGAATCGCTAATTAGTTCTAGGTAGTGAGGCGGAATAGAGAAGGTACCGTTAGACGCACAGAGCCCACGTTGGTAGCAGTGAATCCGTGCATCAATGCAAGACCCGCAGATCTTTTAATTTTGCAATCTTTTTTCGTTTTCTCTTTCTTCTGGTCTTTTTGGATGGTAGATTCATCTTGAGAACCGTTGTTTGATATCGGTTTCATAATAGCTCGCTTAGCTCGTTTTCTATCCCGACGTTCTTTCAAACCTAAAAGCGGGCTACGATTTGAAGTCGCCGGAATAGTTAAGGAAACTGGACTCACGGTTCTCGTGCTCTTTTTCCAAACGAGAGTCAGAGTCATCTTTCGTTCGTCCTTGAGTTTGGCGGGAGTGAGCCTTGCTCGAAATTTTCTTGTCGACACAGTCTGAACGCGTTCGCTTTCGAACAGGTTCTGGTTCTTCGTCTGGCTTTGGAACCACTTTATTGGACGCTGGGCCCTTGCACGTAGCCGTTGCCTTTTTCTCCTTCGTAGACTGTTTCTCTGTAGGACGTATCGCCACGCGGGGCTTCAAGACGGGTGTTCCAAAGCCGTAATCGACGGTAGGGAGCTTCGAATGGGGGCGAGCTTGTTTCTCTGCATCCTCCGTATTAGGCTTCGAGGTCTCAGATGTGTCCTCGCGGTTCCAAGATATTTCAAGGGTTCGTCCTTGTGCAGCGTACACTTTAGAGTGGAGTGTCTGTTCTTGTAAATAAGAGGAGATGAATTGTGCCTTGTTGATCTTGGGGATGGACGGAACGTGTAGAGAAAGGCTTCCCGTAAGCGGGATTCTAGAAGGGAGAGCAGTCATCGGAATTGCTTCGACCGAGTGGCACAATCGTAGTGCTATAGACAAGGATCACTGTGAGGCAATGCGGTTTATAAAGAGCGGATACAAGCAAATGGGATGCACAGAGCGGCAGAGTCGTCCAAGAAGAGGGTATTGTGGACAGACCATGCAAACGACAACCAAGTTCGAGATCGCACCAGAGTCACACAAGGTGGTACTTAAAAGCGCGTCTGTGACTAAAATCAAATTCAACCATAATGTACTACAAACTCCGCGAAAGTAGACTTCTCTTTCGAAACTACTGAGTCCCGACCTTGTCTGGATCATCCAATTTTTCTTTGTTGGCCTGTACTTGCCCTTCTTTTTTTGGCACATATGCCAAATCGGACTGTGAACAGAACCAGGACAACGATTTTCCCGGGATGTTGATACGCAATCTTTGAGCTATAGATAACCCGGATTAGCCAGATTATACCTTGTGTTGTAAGAGTACGAAAACAAGGTTCAATGTCCCAACGTCCAGGATTGCAACATTTGAAGATCAGGATGACTCGGCATGCAATGAGAATAGTGATGTGATGCTGACTTCGATATGAATTATAGGTGATGATATGTCACTAGATACTATTGGGTATCGAAAATTTTACAGTTTTTGAATGACGAGAGAAGAAGCGGCACCACCCTAAAAACAGCCTATTAATATTCTTTCCAGGTGAAGCGGAAATGTTCTACGCACCCCATTGCAGATACCAGCAGCACCGTACTCTCCAGCCTTTAGCGCGTGAACAAGGGATACGACGATTCGGGAACCAGAGTTGCCGATAGCATGTCCAAGAGCGACGGCACCACTGTCGTCGTTTTCAGTGAATCAGCTTAACCAGGTAATTTCATGATCAACTTACCCGTTGACGTTGATCTTGGCGGGATCGATAGAGAGCACCTTCTCAGCGATTCGAACGACTGCGGAGAAGGCCTCGTTGATCTCGAAGAGGGTGATATCGTCGATGGTAAGGCCAGCCTTTTTGAGAGCCTGAGGGAGGGCGACTGTGGGCGCTTCCGGGAAGTCAATAGGATCAACACCAGCATCTGCCCATGCTAAATAGGGGGAGGAAAGTTAGATCGGAGTGGGGACGGTGACAAGAGGTTTTCGTACAAATGACTTTGGCAAGAGGGGTCAATCCGAGCTCCTTGGCCTTCTCCGCAGACATCAGGATCAGGGCCGATGCACCGTCGCTGAGAGGCGAAGAGTTCGCAGCAGTGATGGTGCCACCCTGCTTGAACGCAGACCGGAGAGAGGGGACCTTGTCAAAGATGATCCTCTTGTATTCCTCGTCTTCCTTCACAATGGTGTCGCCCTTCTTGCCTTTCACGGTGATCGGGACCACCTCGGCATCGAAAGCACCGGATGACCACGCCCTTTCAGCGCGTTTGTACGACTCAATGGCATGAGCATCCTGGGCCTCACGGGTGATGCCGTGCTTCTCACCCGCAGCTTCACCGCAGTTGCCCATAGCAAAGTTGTTGTAGGCATCCCAAAGACCGTCGGTCTCGAGGGAGTCGATGGTTTGGAATTTACCGAAGGTAGGGTTCTGACGGGGGAGCAGGAATCTGAAAATGAGCGACTGAGTCAACTTTCCCAGAGAAAGTAAGGAGGGGGGACTGACGGAGCATTGCTCATGCTCTCCATTCCACCGGCAGCGACGACCTGACGATCACCGGACCGGATGCTCTGGGCTGCCAGAATGATGGATTTCAAGCCAGAGGCGCAGACTTTGTTGATAGTGGTGGCATCGGAGCTGGTCTTGAGGCCGGCCTTGAGGGCTACTTGACGAGCGGGCGACTGGCCGACGCCTGCTTGGACAACGTTGCCGAAGAAGACCTCCTCAACAACGGCAGGATCGATCTGCTTAGATTCGAGTGCGGCCTTGAGAGCAATAGCACCGAGCTGGGGAGCGGTGAAAGATTTAAGAGCTCCGTTTAAGGAGGCGACGGGGGTGCGGGCAGCAGCAACGATGACAGCTTCGTGGGCCTAAAATACGGTGACGAAGAGTGGATTTTCATCGAATGTATGGAACATACCATTGAACGGGAGGAAATTATTGAGATGAAGGTACGAGAGGAAACGCGAGGGGTTGATAGAAAACGTGAAAGGAGCATGGCGGCTTTATATGTTCAAGCTACTGAATCGGGAAATCTGATTGTGATCTACCCAGATCGTACGATAATTACTTGTTGTTGAATGGTGAAGAGATGAGTAGATGGCAATGATATGGTGCGACGACGAATAGTATACTTAACCAAATGCGGAGCGCAAGCTCCGTGAAACATCATTCATGTGTTTGTAATCGGCTACAGAGTATTAATTACAGTCCCGAGCACCATAAACCACACCGACAACCATCGTACGACTTTCACATCCCCCTCGGCGTCAGTCTCGGTCATCAGCTCGGTGACGGCCTTGTCGGTTGCACATGGGTGGAGATACCAGCACGGCGTTCCCAGAGTTGGATGTTCGCCCTGTGAGAGGATAGGAAACGATGATGCCGGACGTGTGATCCCGAATGTCGACATCTCGGTGTGCTCAAAGGCAAACGGATGAAAGAGCGTCGTGTGGACGAGATCTGCCAGTGCGAGAGGACTTGCGGCTGTGTGACTCGTCAGGAAAGACTGTGTCAAGCGATGTGATGTGACGGACTTGAATCGTGAATCGTAAAGTAAAAGGTTGGAACTTGAAAAGTCGCAGAATACACGATATATTGTTGCGAAACAAGGGTCTCGGGTGGAGTAGAAGCCTCTGCCTCGTCGTGCTCGATTACTTGCAGATCATCTGTCGATGGCGATTCAAGTCGCCGATAGTGATGGACGATCCTAGATAAGAATCCGAAACCGGGTAAGGACTTGAACGGGGTCAGAGTAAGATGAACATGGGATGAACGGCAAGACCGCACTGAGTGCTCGTTCCACGACCAGCCATCGTCGGGGGCGTGGGCGGCGAGCGACTTGCAGGCGACGTCAAACTCGGCGCGAGTCAGCATGAAAGGGGCGTGACATAACCGTGACATAATCGTGGGAACTACTCTTACAGCTGCATTGATAAGGTTTGAAGCCACTGGGACGGATTTGGACACCGACAACACATCCAAATCGTGTGCTCGCCAAACCAAAACTACGCCCGTCCAAGTGCCGGCTCATCCTCCTCTGCGGTCCCTCCCCACCGCAACCTAATTCACCAACATGGCCGTCGGCAAGGTACCCTCTTTCTCGCTCTTTAAAGGCTCTCCTTGACCTTTTTCTTCTAGAACAAGCGTCTCTCCAAGGGTAAGAAGGGTATCAAGAAAAAGGTCGTCGACCCTTTCTCCCGCAAAGGTGTGCTTTCTTATCTTTCTACTCCAATTAAAATCTAAAACCTGCTCCCAGACTGGTACGACATCAAGGCGCCATCTATCTTCGAGGTTCGCAACGTCGGCAAGACTCTCGCTAACAGGTCACAGGGCCTCAGTATGTCCCCCTCCCCCCCTCCGTTTCGCCACCCTAGACTTTTCTCACATCTCCTCAGAAAACGCAAATGACTCTCTCAAGGGTCGCATCGTCGAAATCTCCCTCGCTGACCTCAACAAGGATGAGGAGCAATCTTTCCGCAAGATCAAGCTAAGGATCGACGAGGTCCAAGGCAAGAACTGCCTCACCAACTTCCACGGCATGGATTTCACCTCCGACAAGCTTCGCTCTCTTGTTCGCAAGTGGCAAACGCTCATCGAGGCCCATGTCGATGTCAAAACCACCGACGGTTACCTCCTCCGCCTCTTCGCCATCGGCTTCACCAAGCGCCGCCCATCACAGGTCAAGAAGACCACCTACGCCCAAACTGCTCAGGTTCGGGAGATCAGGAAAAAGATGTTCGAGATCATGACCAGGGAAGCGACTAGCTGTGACTTGAAGGAGCTTGTCCAGAAATTCGTGCCGGAGGCTATCGGACGGGAGATTGAGAAGGCGGCTCGTGGCATCTACCCCTTGCAGAACGTCTATGTTCGCAAGGCGAAAATCCTCAAGGCACCCAAGTTCGATGTCTCCAAACTGCTTGAGCTCCACGGTGAATCAACAGACGTATGTTCTTTCTCTTTCTCTCTATCCTTCGTTGTTCACACGACCCCATTCAGGAGACAGGCACACGGGTGGCGAAGGACTTCAAGGAGCCGGAAGTTCTCGAGTCGGTTTAATCTTGTCGTAGATCGTCCTCGTATTACCATGCTATACTATGCTGCCTCCATGAGTTATGCGAATTCGAACCATCTTCTTGAGATCATGAGTCGCATCGTGGATCACCGTGCGAAGTAGAGCAAACGTGCGGCTGATACGGCCTTTTTGAGGAGATGTAAAAAATGATCGAGTTCGAAAACGTTTTAATTTTCATCGCGGTCCTTTCCTAACCACCATGGACGTCCAGTACATCAAGAGCCATCTCAAGTCCCATCCCGACTTCCCCAAGAAGGTAGGTCTCTCAGGGGGAGAATAACGTGCAGCGTTGAACCCTTTTTTCTTCTTTTTGATTAGGGCATCGTGTTCCTGGACATCTTTCCACTCCTCCGGAATCCAGTCGCTTTCGAAACTCTGATAACCCACTTTTTGTACCACATAACATCGCACACCCTCGTCTCTTCGCCATCCAAGAAGATTGATGTCATTGTTGGACTCGATGCCAGAGGATTTCTAATGGGACCCTTGATCGCCCTCCGACTGGGGGCCGCCTTCGTCCCTGTCCGGAAACGCGGCAAGCTCCCCGGACAGTGCGTGTCTGCATCGTACGAGAAGGAGTACGGCACGGTGAGCACCAGCAGTTTTTTCGTCAAAATAAAGCTCAAATTGCGCCCAAGGACATTTTCGAAATGCAGGCCGATGCCATTGAACCTGGTCAAACCGTCGTGGTGGTAGACGATCTGATTGCTACAGGTGCACAATCAGCTTCTCATTTGCTTTGAATGCTTGCTGAGCGTGATGTACAGGAGGATCTGCTAAAGCCGCAGGCGAGCTCATTGCAAAGATGGGCGGGAAAACCCTAGAATACCTTTTCATCATTGAATTGACGTTCCTTCAAGGTGGCGCGAAATTAGATGCACCAACTTACTCCATCGTCCAGGCTGACGATTAGAGTGATGCTTTTAAACCCATAGTCTCGTATTACGGAGTGGATGACCATTGATATATAATATCCGGTTTGGATCCTTCGCTGGTATATCCGCCGTCTCGTCCTCCAGTACCATCCTCACCTGACCGATAATACCCTGCTCTGCACGATGCATCATCTCCAAAAGAACTTCGCCGGCCTTTTGCGGCAGTAGAACAAGAGCAGTGTCGCTGAAATCACCGGCTGCCTGAATTTCATCCGCGTTAGCAGTTGGGTTGACGATAGCATCGTCGTCGCTGATAACGAGAACCCCCGCTGCGGATGCTTCTCGAGCATATAGAAGTTTTTCTAGGAATGTGCACTCTCCTCGGTGGACAACAAGCACACTGTAGGGATGTGAATACTTGTATGGTGCGCATCCGAGTAAGTTGTCGGGGTCTCTGTAAACGTTGAGTCCGCCTTGATGTGCGAATGGTAGACCATTGGGATTCGAATGTGATTTTTTGTTAAGGTCTCCTCCAAATTGAGCCGAGTAGCCGACCAACAAGGTTTGCATATCGTTTGATGTGTCAACAGGCATGCTGGTCGGAGCTTGCATCAGGGAGTCAACGTCTTCTGCGTAGAACCTCAGTAGAACATCTGGGTGTTTTTGGGTGTTCTGCAGGCTGTCGAGATGGGAGAAGAGAGAAGAGTCGTTGATGTAGACCACATGTCCTGTCCGTACGGTGTAGTGGCCCACTAGTTAAGTGACAACATCAGGCTGATTACACCGAGGAAGGCTGAAAAATAACGCACATTTCCTGATATCGTAGCCAGTCCCGTCCAGGCGTCGGACGATGTGAGTTCGGATACCGGTGACATTATTGAGGACAAAACCATCGGGAAGAACGCCAAGCTTGAGTAGGTTTGGACTTAAGTCTTCTGGGACTACATTTCCATCCGGGGACAGTATGACATCGTAGGACTAAAACAGCAGCATAAGCTTGCATGTTCCAGTTATGTTTGAAATACTTACAAAGAGATCGACATGAGGCCTTTCACACCAACCGTCGGGAGACCAGGTATCAATGTCCCTTTGCGGGGGTGCAAGTCCCACCAGCAATCGAGCGTACTCGAAATCAGGTCGACTTTGTATACCCTGGACCAAACCATTCCCTTGGCCACGTTTACCAGGAACAAGAACAAAAGGATGATACGCAGGACACTGATGGTTATCAATGTGGCGCATTTTTCGCCGGGAGGCGGGTGTCGGTTTCAAGTGTTTTTGACCAAGAGTTAGAATGTGTCCCTCAGTTGTAAAGACGTAATTTGAATCGTCGCTATGTAAAGGGTTCTCTTCGTCGAAGAGTAGATATAGGTACTAAGCGGAGAATCAGCTATGATCACAGGAAGCATAGAATCACTGACTTTCAAGGTTTCTGAGAGTGCAAAGGATTCCATACGATCATCCCGTTTGTTTGTCCTAAGATCCTGAATGCCGGCCAACCCACAGTCAACCTTTGATCGGGTGATAAGGTCAAACAAAACACGTTCTCCAACGTCAAGATAAAACGGATCTCTTGTGGCCTGTCAAGTGATCAGTGAATTGATTAATGTAGCACGGAACTCTATTTACTCGATATAGATACCATGTCGATTCTATAAATTCTGTTTACGGCACATTAAGTGACGTTTTAAGAAGGATTCGGTGAAACTCACCAGGTCGTAGAGGGTACTGATGAGAGGTAGCTTTTTTGAAATTTGTGTCATAGACTTCCGGTAGTCCTGAATGGGCTCGCCATAAATTATAATCTAGAAGAGGTTAGACGTTTATATGAGATAGAGGGGGAAAGACTAACAGATTAAATGTAACCTGATGGCGCTTTGAACGTCTCCCGCTAGCACCTGTAGGCCAGGCCAAAAAGCAGACAGGGAATCTACGGTGAAGTACGCCACATCCCCGCTGTCCATGTTAACCGTTCGATACTTGGATGACAGGTGAGGCCATTTCATATCTCCTGGCAGCATAACTCACCCAAAATCCATCGACCGCTCTAGAAAAGCGCATGACGGCGGCATATGCCTCTTCCCATACGTCAAGATATTCAACATCACCTATTGGATGATGAATACACGGAATGCCTCATAGCCAGGTTTACGCACCACTTAGAATGTACCATTTCAGCGCGTACTCGTAGAATGAGTCTATACCAGCGCCAATTCCGGTAATTTCAGGCGATATCCACGCCTAGGGGGATATTATGAGAAATGAGCGGACTATGCTAGTGACTTAACGAACCCCGGTCCAAGTATTGATAGTGTTTCCGACCAGCCCGATGTCAGATTTGCGGTTCCAGATCCCGAAGAATGCCTGCGTGATGCTAATCAGCTTCAACATGCTGCATGTCCAAATACACACTTTGTGGGCAGCCTTTTCAAAACGATCGTCTCCCGTAAGTCGACTTAGAGTTGCAAACTCTAATATGAGTGAGCCGGCACCAGCAGTACCTACAAAGATTGAGTGATAGAGTTGATGGGATATCGACATATTTACAAGTCTCTAGTGTTTCGCCCTTCGTTACGCCATGTCGAAGGTTTATCTGAGAAACATTCAGTGCTAAGTAAAGCTACATGCACTATAAATATACCCTGGCGTAAGGAAGTCCCGTGGGGGTGTTGAAGGCTGGAAGGAGTCTTTTGCCAAGGTCATGCGCCATGTCCAAGAGTTCTCCGCGGTACCACGGCAGATGAAATGGCTGCCCTGTCTGGTTGGCGAATATGTGGCCAGAAAGTAGGCCGCCCAGGACACGAATAGTCGTCTCAAAGACCTGCGGTTTTGTATTCACGTCAAACGAGACCCAATCAATGATGTTCTTGACAGCTTGCTCGAAACCCGCTCGATCGTCGAGAACTACCAGTGTGTCAAGGACATCTATGAGGGTTAAGGAGAAGTTGCCTGCGACGTCGTTGGAAGCAATGTTCCACCTAGCCGAAAACGCGTCAACGTGTGAGTGTGTGGGATCGACATAGTGTACTCACGGGTTGCCCCAATCAGGTCCTTGACCAGTGCACGAAAGTGGTGTCAACTGGGGATTCACACATCAACTCGCCATTCAATATACTCATGCTGCGACATACCTCATCCATAGGAAAAGCTAAAATGATACGTCAGAGCGATTCCATGAAGTATGGGAGGGTTTCAACTGACCATAGGTCATATAATTGTCGAAGCCATGATACCATAATTCACGAGTTCGCTCACTTCCAGTAGAGATATAATTAGGCGGGAGGTGCAATAAGTATATATACACACCGAGAAGCTAATTTCCTCTCAGCAGTCCACCCACTTCCTGTTACCGGAAATGGTGCACTCGTTGCATTCGTGTACCAGAGCCACCTGGGTCCGTTGATAGCAGTGACCAGAACAACGAGGAGGTATTCGGGCCAGTACTTTCCCCACCTCATGAGGCGTTTTACAGGATATCCTACAAGCGACGCGGTCTATCCGTGGGGCTGGTCAATCGTCGTGGCAGTTGCCAAAGTGGGAAATTGGGAGACCGGCTGATGCTTATGTCATGGTAAGCTTGGCGATTCATTCCAGTAATTTCTTACCTCAAGTCCTCTAACTAAGAGCTACCTATAGTGCATAGCTATGTCCTCTGTTGCTGATGTCTCCAGCAGACTCGGTGAATATATGCTCAAAGGATGGGTGAGTCGCAGCGTTTTGCTTCCTTTGCTATCCCTCCTGATTAAGCCAGGTCCTAACCGACCGATCTTGCAAGTCGCCAGGTTGCAGCGTGCCCATGATGCGTTCACCGAATGGGAGAACACCCATAATACACCTTTGTGTAAACTGCGATGTTACACAAGGAGGTGCGTGTTTGGTGTTTTGATCATGGCCTTGAATGAACGCGCATGTACTCACAGAGTCTCGTCCAAACCCAATCGTCGATGCGCCAAAATCGGCGTCTAGCGCGACATCAGATTCCAATATCTCACGCTCCTCAACACCGCCAACAGAGATATCAAGTACCCTTAGCTCTCCCATATTTGCTCCACCTGCAGAAACTGAGGAGTCGAGACGTCGCCGCGAACAATCCGACACCGCCTCGGCGGAGATCGGCAAACGCCTTCTCAAGGGCTGGGCAATGTTGGGAGATGAATGCCCAAACGCACGATGCTACGGTGTACCCTTGGTCAGGCCTCCTAAAGCAGGAGGTGAAAAAGATCCGAGAAAAGTTCGTACACAGTCTAGCGGGATCGGTATCAACCTTATATCTAACGGAACGCAGGAATGTGTCATCTGTGGTGGTGTATATACCACTGAGGTCGATTGGGCTGGAAGAGAGCGTTTAGTCCTCACAAATTCAGAAGTTTCGCCGCCCGCTAATACTGCGATCTCGCCCCCCGTTGACGTGAACAGAACACAATCTGAGTCACATGTAAGGAATGCAACAGTTATATGGTCATTGGTCCCTGATCATTATCGTTTACCCAGCCTACCAGTCCTGTCATACAACCTGCCGTGACATTGGTTCAAGCTACTGTTCGTACTATAATGTTCATATGTGCATGCATTTTCTTACTTTCCGAGACGCAAATTAGGCTTCAATAAATGGTACGGAAAACTCGGTGAGCGATTGAGTCGTGTCACCTGGAAAGTTAATTGAATTGTTCCTTTTAGGTTGCAGGTAATCTGCGATATCAGACTTTGGAGGAATCTGCCTCAGCACTGCAATCGACTCTTCAAACCCTATGCGCAAGGCTTAGGGCTATTTCCACCCCTCAGGCTGTAATAGATCCTTCATCAATAGGCGCAACCGCGGATGCTATTAGCAAAGTCACACAAGCTTTATCGCATGTACGACAATTGCAATGGAGCGAAAGTCAAGCACAGGGACTGTAACAACTCAACCCAGTAGTAAGAGATGTAATCAACCTTAGGCGACAAAATGATAGGCAAGAAATAGTTTGTTATGCATTCCCATTCCCTGGTTTCATGACCTGAAAGAATCTCACTGCAGGCGCAACAGACCCATGTTCTTAATGACCATTAATCGATGGGACTCATGTATACCTCATGGCCCTACGTATAAATGTACTGGCCTGCGTTCGTCTGCCGAGGGAAAGCTACTATGGCACTGCGTTTCAATAATCTCTTGAGACCCTTTTTCCCATCTGGACCCGCATCTTCAAAGGTCCAACAGACTGAAAATAATGATAGCACAGTGGAGCATCGTCAACCCAAGCACACGTCGAACAACGGGGACAGACATTCGCAGGTCAGAATATCTGTTTCATACCCCCGTATCACAACTGTCAACATCCCCTCACAGTTTTCCAATTTGATTTTTGGTGAAAATGCTACGATTAAACTAGTGCCGCTCCAGAGTTACACTGCGTCAGTTGACGATTCTGCCAGTTCCGACCTGTACACACATTCTACGGTCAAGTCGAGAAGGTCTCCCCATCTTCCAGTTAACGCAGATCACAACTTTCTGGAACACCGTGAACATCCCAAATCCATACAGCAATTTGAACAAATGGATCTTGACGAGAGGCAGGCTCTCCGTCCGGGTCAATTGCAGCGACAACGACGATATGGTCGGTATGAGTCAATGTCTGACGCCGGAGAGAATGAGGACTCCTGGGCGCATTCAAAGTCTCCCAGAATGGTGCCCATTCACAAAGAGCGACTGCCTCGACCACGAGTACAGCGTACAGCTATGAAGAGCCCGAGGTCATTGAGGTCTGCATCACATTTTTCTAAATTGTTAACATGACGGCCAATATTGAGCCTGAACACTTGAGCCTGTCGTATACGAACATGAGGCATGGAACTACAACCATGATATACCTGAGATCTACTATTACATAGTCCCTGGGGGCCTGAATGTGATATTCGAAGACAAGTACGGGAATGAATGGATGAGGTGCGCCACATTGCATGTTCTACATTCATCTGAAATATGCTAATATAAAGGCCTGCCAAGAGTGGGCGAGTTTGGGGACTCTGTGCACAAGCCACGTCGTGTCTCCCCAACGATCATACAAGACGAATCGGGGAAGGAGCTATATCGGTAGATCAAAAATAATTTCAATATATTTGATAGTTCGCCTTTGACCTATTAACCTATTGGTGTCAGTACGGGGGAGTTTAGATATGACCCAGCATTTGCACAGGGGAAAAGTAACTACACTTGGACCGCAGGTTCAAGGTAAGTAACTTTCTAACAAAAATAGGCTTTATAATTAAAATTTCTACAGACCTGGAGGCAGTGGCGGCCATTTTACACATCGACCGCTCTCATCGTTCGTCGCACGAGAGTTGAGTGAAGCATTCACCAGGCGGACACGTACTGAGAAGCAAATAGAAGTGTAACATATCCAGCAATTAGTTACATGTCTGTCCCAAGTAACGCGAAAAACATCATCCCCATTGATGACCAGGGCCAGCAAATTCCTATGTGAGATGCTTTTCAAGCACTGTGCAGTTGTGATCTGTTAAACACCATGACAGCAGGACGGCAGGAACTAGCAGCACTCTCAATTCAACGCGCCACAACCATCGTGAGCATTGATCTGCTTAGGTGGGAGGGAAGATATATCATCAGTACATACTAATAGTATCCTTCTCAACGTCCCCTCCCTCTGCCTCGGCCCCTCCCACCTGAGCTGCCACGACCTCGACTTCCCCCTCCTCGACCTGCGCCCTCGACCCTGTGGAGGTCTTCCCGGCCAAGCTGTAGGAGGCCACCCCGGAATTTGCCAACACCCATTCTGAGGCCTCTTTCTCTTTTCTTACTCGAAGGACCGTCTGAGTCGTCAAATAGTTTTTTGAGTGTTGGATGATAGTTGCCGAGATCCTTTGCCTGAAGTTCGTGGAGTCATTAAGCGTCAAATAATCCGCAAACGGGATATACCTGTTCAAGTTCTTGCCTTGCCCTTTCTTTTTGCTTCTCCTTCAAGCCTTCTCGTACGCGTTTGGAAGCTTTGTTCCTCTCCTTTTCACGAACCGACTTTTCACCCTTTCCAAGCTTTGCTGTACCAGACAGCTCTAACACACGCCCGGCCAAGGCTTTACGACGATGTGCGGGAGTCATATCAAGGTCCGGATCTAGAGACCCCGAGAGTAATTTGGTATGAACAAGGCGGTGTAGGATGGCGTCGTTCTGAGCATTGGTGCTGGACAGTATTCAGTCAGGACGCCAAAGCAATGCGTACTTGGAAGACGAACCGCTCATCGTCCTTTTCTTCCTCGGTTTTCTCCTTTTTTTCACTTCCAGGAACGGCCTGGCGCAGTTTAGAGACTTTCGATGACTTTCGATGTAGGTATCAATGTCCAAAACTTGCATCAGATGTATATGCCCAGCGTACCATGAAAGCCTTCATTTGGGATTTCGTAATTGGATCAGACTGTGTTGAGCTCCTGGCGATGTCTTGAAAAACGACGACTTTTGAGTTATCATAAGAACTCGCAGCCATAAACTCGTCATCGTCATGCTCAAATTCTGGTGGTTGAATTGAATATAGTTTATAAAATACCTTGCGAGAACGTACCATTTTCAGTAGCATCAGATTCAGAACCACTGGTGTTGAGAGGGTCGCGCGCAATGTTCTCGTCGATGCCCCCCCATTCTTCTTCGGAGTCGCTGCTTGGGGCGTCTAATTTCTGCGCCTTACTTGAAATGATTGTATCCTGATCCCTTTTACGTTTGTTATATCCCTGTTTGATATTAGGAAGAGCGAAGGAGTCGAGAAATTGTTCTCCGTGGGCTTGTAAAATGTCAAGCAGATTCTGGTCGGCCATCACTGAGTGAGGTCACAAACCGTGACCAAAGTTCTCAACCTCTTCGCGTCGATGGCGCGACAACGTAAGGCCAAGCAGTCCGACAAGGATATCGACGAGCCCCACTTGGAGACAGCTGTAATACCCGAGCAGGAGCAATGGCGGCTAATCAACGAGTCTGGGGTTTTGAACAAGATCAAGACCAGAGCAGAAGAGGACGAGTCGGACGCACCTCTGGCAGAGGAAATATTCGACGCCATTGTCATCATTATACCTATATCGTTTCTGCTGCTCCTCATGGAAATGTGCGTATAAGAGATGTCCCTCCGAGCCGCAATTATTAACACCTTCAATAGACTCATTCACTTTCAGTTTGGGAAACACCCTACTCTGAAGACTATGGTTGATAGAATGGTTTCGGGTGTACCCAGTAAGTAGCGTCTCTTCAACCCCCCCTGACGGTGTATTGATTTTTCATTGAGTCATTTCAATTTTCGTATTTTACAGTCAGTGCTGCCATGTTGTGATATTCAATCAACCGCCTCTTAACCTATCCCAGCGACGCGCTACAAGTCCCACCGGAAGATGCAACTGCTTCTCTTTCTACTCGGTGTCTTATCTGGCAGCAGGATGCTATATCTCCTCAACCGTGGATCGTGGTTGGTGAATATGAAGCAGGTATGTTTGAGAAACTATAGGCAGTTATGATTGTGGTCTATAATCGTGTACCTCCAGTGCCCTCCTTTAGCGACGGCGTGGGTATATGCCATAGTACAGCTGGAATTACTGCCGGCAGTGATCAGCTTAAGTGTAGTTGGTATGTACGTGTGGTGGCAAGGGTTGAGTTTACGGTTGTAGCCTGTGTAAAGGTAGGTGCCCATGGTATCATATTCCTGGCGCTGCCAGTACGGTACACTAAGGACGTGTTCATATTACTTTAATAAACAGAGAAATGTAGCCAGTTTTTTGGCCTGGGATCCACTGCATGGGATCACAACCGTCGACAATCTGCCACACCGTATACAGATGTGCCAGACTTCGATTATGAACAAAGCCGTGTGACGTCCATTATGTTTCTGATATATGCTCGATGATACGCCGACAACCAGGTGAGATCTTGAACTGGTTGGGCAC
The DNA here is from genome assembly GCA_018856295.1 of Blastosporella zonata. Lineage (NCBI taxonomy): Eukaryota > Fungi > Basidiomycota > Agaricomycetes > Agaricales > Lyophyllaceae > Blastosporella > Blastosporella zonata. The sequence continues at coordinate 284,389 of JAFLHD010008879.1, read as the reverse complement.
CTTTTACGAGCAGACAGGCCGAGTCATAACGAGGAAGAAACACGAAAATATAGAATGTGCATGCAGTTGTCCGTACTCATAAATTCCTAGGATGTCAGCAGCATAGAGATACAACAAGGTGAGTTAATAATATCACACCCCTTCACCTTGATCCAGTTCGCCGCCTAACAACTCAATCTTACTCTTCTGATCTATGAGCATTGGATGACCGGCGAGCTGACAATCGATCACTCACACGATATGTCGTGGTTCTGCCTTCAAGCACAGCCCGAAGAACCCTGAGTTGCCATTTGAGGCGTCGGCTCAAGGAATTCTGTATCGCGACTTTGTGTTGATCCAGCCTCCCAATGAATGCCTTGTAGACACGAGCGTCACGAGCAAAGTAGTAGAACTGGGGGTGATTCGCTGAACAGAAGCAAAACGAAAATAGAACGAGGCATACTGGTATCATTTCACCTGGAATAGTTGCCAGTGCATTCGACCATGCTGCTAACATTAGAAGGTCCCTGTTATGTTTTAAAAACTGCTCCAATTGAGAGAAAAATAATGACGGACCCAGTAGCATTACCCACACTATTGAGAGTGGTGTGGGTCAACATTACAAGGACACGAGTGTTTATAACTTACTAGTCCTCCAAAGCAGCTATGAGATCCGCCTTACCAAGCTCCTTCGTCGCAAACCGACGCACAGCAGACTCCGCAGCTTTGACGGGCTGCCCTGCTGTACCGGCGTTTAGAGCATGTGATATCGTTGAGACCTGCGCCCAGACCCACTTGTCACCTTCGCTCATGACCAAGGTCTGTAGGAATGAGGCTGTCAGGTCGCTTTGTGATTTCGCGAGGCCATAGTCAATTGCAAGCTTGAGATTAGTGCCTTGATGAAAATATTGGGAGGCAGCAGGACATCATAGTAGATAAACGTACGCAGTGCTTTCAAAATCATCTTCGTGCGTGGCTTGACAATATCCTCATCACTCAGATGGTTGATGTAGCGAGAGAAAGCGCCCAATAACACAATCGCGACGTCACGATGTGATTGACCAATTCGCATAGCATGTAGTAGCGGAGTTGCATCCCCAGTTTTTCGAAGTAACAGCTTGGATGAATCGCTTGAATTAGAATAAAACAGATGAGATTGGAGAGACTTACGGGGAACCCGCGGTCACGAATTTCCATGAGAAACATGAGGTCCTTGCGTTCGACCGCCCTGAAGACTTCAAAAGGCTAAAATGTCCATAAGAAAAGGTAAGTTCGATAATAAAAATGCTGACTTGCGGCTCAATCCACGCAGTTGCACTATTGGTTAATATCTTAGGAGACTTTGGGGCTGAAGATGATGACGTCTCAGAGGATTGGCTTGCTATACGACCGCGTGCTGAAACATCTGTATGTGTATCTGAGCCCGGGCTTGGTGGTGTAGGGCTGCGGCGTAACTGGCGAATAATGGCCCTTGGTGCTAGGTCCTCGGCTTCACGTAAAATAAACCCTGTGGGTAGTATCATGATGAAGTTTGGATTGACATTGGGGTATCACGTACCACTAGATGGGAGGCGCTCGGGGAGGCAGGGGTCCGATGTTACTCTTCTACGAGCAGTCGATAAGTTGTCGCTACTGGGTTGTGAGTCCAGGCGTTTCCCAAGTGCTTGCACAGCTGAGGCGTGATTCATTAGGAGTCCTAGAAAGTTTCCTCCTGAGACTTCCTCCTATATATACATGAGATCACAGTATTCAGTCGGACACGAAATGAACGGCTAGAGATCAAGCCAAGGGTGCAGTCGATATCCAAGGCGTTTTATGATGGTGGTCACAACGCGTCACTTACAGTGTCACAAATCTCTCTGATTTGGATCCCTTCTAGAGGTCGTATTTCTCCTGATCTTCCCCCCATTGGAAAGAGTTCCAAAAACAACTCTTTCTGAGGAGCATGCTGAGAGTGTGGAAGCGATCGTGGAAGGAAAAGGACCCCTCTTCCGATTGTCAGCAGACCACGTTGGATGGACCTAGCGGCAGCGTATCCAGTCTGGATTCCACTGCAGGGGCTCATCCATCCGATGCCATAACTGCGCTTACCGGAGACTCTGCACTCAAACGCCGCCGCTCGGATGCGTCGATGCCTGATGCATCCTCGAGGAGGAAAAGAGTCAGGTTTGACACTCCCCTTTCGAATCTGAAGAAAGACTTGCAGGAACAGGCTCGTCAGAAAAATAGTGACTGGTTTATCACCTTGTATCTCGCCGCCTGCTAACATTCGTGATTACTATAGCAGTTGTGGTTCTACGTCCTGAACAATGTATGTGCTCGTACAGATACCCGACCGAACCCACGAACTCAAATGTCCTTATAGCAACAATCCAGACCTTGGCGGAATTAATTACTTCACTTGTTGCTGTGGAGAAATCGCGACTTAGTCCTACAGTCAAAAAACATCGTACTACATTAATAGTGATCAAGTTCGTCAACACACAAGCGACATTCTTTAAGCATAGCTGACCATGCACATTCTATAGTGACGTGTCCTCTTATGATGCTTATAGCAAAATATTTTGCGCGTTAGCTTCGCATTTATCGGTTGGTCTGTACAACAAAAATGCTGGAGCGGAACCCTGGGGACATCTTTTGCTAAAGGATATAACGATTGTCACTACCGAGGTAGGCACCTTTCTGCTACCCGTATCAGGTGAATCTCATTTTTTCGCAGTTATTACTTGAGTCTCTCGGTTGCGGCCAATTGGCTATGACTCAACTTCAGATGATGATTTTTGCCAGCCTGGGGGACTCAATCGCTCCTTTCCAACAGGTTATGGAGAGCTTTTATCTCGTAACTGACCCTTTATCCCGACCTCGTATAGTGGGATTCTTGGATACCCTCGCAGCCTTGTCTGTCATCTCTAAGTTAGAGGGTAACATGGACTGCCGAGTTCTCCACATATCTGACTACGAGCTCGATGACCGCCAACAAGAAGTTGTCGTTTTCTATGAGAAGACAACGTCTGGATTTACATCTACTTTGGTCAACAAGCTACTGTCATTAAACTCTAATGATGACTGGTTCCTCCTACACCTTGATGACTCAATGGCTGTCCTTGATGAAGTGGGAACCTGCGCATCGGACCTACTTTGGCGTCGCACCTTGAAGGAGAGCGGCGATATTTCGAGTGACGAAGGCAATATTGGAAACGATATATCCACACGAGAACAAATCCGACTTCGAATAAAGAACTGGAATTTCTCTCTCCCCAATATAGATCCAACATCTTTCCATTTCAACGTCACTCACAAGTTTATGATGTTGGTGAAGGTTCTCGAGTCCTGTGAGCCCTACGGTGAAGCGTTTCGGGGAATTATCCTAGGTATGCCAGCTTTCTAATAGAAAAAATCTTGTCTAATAAAAATTATACCTGCCACTCAAAAGTCAAGCGACGTGCGGCTGCCCTCGTCATAGCTGACATGCTCCGGATGCTGGATGCCCCCTCACTCTTATTTCGTCCTCTATATTTTGCTTGGGATGATGTTTCGCCCACTCAACGCCAAGTGAGCTTTCAACTGGCTCCCAATACGTCCATTCACCTGTATACCCTATGCCGATAGAATAATTTACGCCTTTTCACAATCGGGGTCCATAACATCTTGATCGTGCCGAAACTGGATACCAGTGTACGGACGACCAATGTTTCAGTGATCATAAGGTAGAATCAGCCGCTCACAATTTTAGGGGCAATTAATTCCAACATTTGTGCAGTTTCAACAAGGAATGCCTCAATTTCGGAGAGAACAACGGACGGGCACAAACGACGATCCACATGGTTCAGAACAACGCTGAAACTCATGAGACTACACAACTATCTGATCGTACCCCCAAAACTTTGACTATTGAGCGGGCAGATAACATCGGACCATCCACCGTTATTCGAGATCCCACTACCGGTAATTGCTTATACACAAGAGACTCCGTGGTAGCCGTTGAGCGCATCGCTTCATGTGGTCGATTGAACGGCGTCCTTCTGGATCAAGTACTCTTCAGTTTCAAGAAGGAGGAAGACGCGTCCGCTTCAGGACGCTCTTTTAGGTGCTGCGTAACTATTTCCGGCCTTGTTGAGCTTACTGGTCCGCCTCGCCAAACGAAACTGGACGCCCAAAGCGTTGCCTGCTTCATTTTTTGCCAGCATCTGGCTTCGACAGGGCTCCTGGATTGCCGCTTTTTTCCGCCGCCGAAGTCATTGGACACTGCTCGCCTTGGTTCCGGACATCAGCCAAGCCCCAAAGACCCCAATTCTGGTGGCCCTCGGCGTTACTCGCGGAAAGAGCCCGAATTTTGGCCCAATACTAGAAAATTCGAGTCTGCATCTCTTTATCCTATCATTATTTCAACCCCTCCCGACCCCGATAAGCAGCCCTATGCGCCCATTGTGATCCTGACTCGGCAGCCACTTCCCGATCTGGCGAGTTTCAATATTTTTCATTCTGGGATTCCAGCCGTCGTTTCCATCGAGCGAGGGGAACCTCTTCCAATTGATGGAGCACAGTTGAACGATCTCTATTTGTACACTCTCAGGATATGTCGTACAGTGTCCAACAAACCGTTCCAATGCTCCCAGGCCGATATGGCATATTTTTTCGCGCCTCTCACGACAACTTGGACATCGTCTGGGCAATGCGACCCTGCCTCTCCCCTTAATCTCCCTTCGATCGTCAGCCACATACCTTGGGATGCTGTTCAACTCGCTGGCAGTAGCTACAATATGCCGATCAAGATGGACACGCTGGAAGATGCTGATAGGGACGTCCATGATGCGGTCATTCAAGATCGTCAAGTAGAATTTACTAGACGATATGACGCTGTCAAGTTAAGGCCGGATTTGTCTCCTCTAAGCAAGCCCAAAGACAGTCGGGTATGCCCGTCGCCTTTCGTTCGATGAAGTATGCTTACCTCCATTATTTTAGCGTGAAGCTGCGTTTGAGAATATGCTCGAGTTCACCAAGGCTCGACGGAAAGGGTTTGAAGAATTGAAAGATGTAAATCAACCTTTGATTGAGGTTATTACTATCCCGGGCGTGTTAAATCAATTGAACCCTCTGTCCCGGCCTCTTCCAATTGCCAAGTCCTCTCATGCTAAGTGTGAGTCACCTCTTTTGCCCAAGTCGACTGGACTTCACGATGATATATAAACATTAGACTTGATACCCGAGCTTTCCTCGAAATGCACGATACCCGCCAGGCAAGCCCATTCATTCAAATCACATTCCGTGCCTCATCCTAAATCGTCGCTAGTGCTCTAAGAACTGCCCGTCTTCTACCATCCATTACGCGTCGCATCGACGAATTTCTTTTGGTTAAGGAACTGAACGCCAAACTATTCGATCACAAAATCTCAGACGTTCTCCTTCACATGTCCCTGTGTACCCCATCATCTGGGGCCGAATACAACTATGAAAGACTGGAGTTGCTTGGTACGTCCCTCTTTATAACGCACGCAGAACCTAAACGAATATGTTTCAAGGCGACGCGTTTCTGAAATACATGTCTTCGACCTATCTCTTCGTTACACATCCGGCTCACAAAGAAGGCTCCCTACATGACGAAAGGCAGGGCTTAATCAGCAATAAATCCCTTTACCGATGCGCAGACCGCGCTGGTGTTCCCAACTACATCCAATCGAAGCTTTTCTCGCCGCGGGTGTGGGCACCTCCATTCTTCACTGTCCCAGCGCCTGTAAACAAGGCCAATGATGATGCAGCGGTCGATCAGGTAGAATATGTCACAGAACAAAATGCGGAAAAGAAGAAAAAGAAGCGAAGAAAGCGAGGGTCAGACGAGGGTGCACAGTGGCTGGGGGATAAGGCCCGTCATTGTACTGTTTTTTTTTAGATTTTGGAGGCTTACTACATTACTACAGGCCATAGCTGACGTTGCTGAAGCCATTCTTGCAGCCGGATATTTGACAGGTGGTCGAGAAACGGCACTTCAAGTTGCCAAAGCCCTCGGAATTCCGATTTTGGGTGTAAATACTTGGTCGGACTTCGCAGCAAAGGGGATCGTTGCTCCTCTCAATTTAAACCTGAAACAGGATTCTATAGAGCCTGTCGAGTCGATAATTGGATATAAGGTCAAACAGCCCCAGCTTTTGTCTCAGGCTCTGGTAAGGTTTTATGATTTGACGCACGTAGGTGGAGTAACGATATTCTCCCGTGATAGACGCATTTCTCGATAGTAGGACACGATTCAACGTTCACAGAGCGACTTGAGTTCGTCGGGGACGCGATACTTGATTTCAGTAGGTCGCAGCTGGCTATATTGTATCACTGTCCTCATACGTGAAAACCAGTGGTCATCCGACATCTCTATGAAAAGGAACAGCAGCTCACACCTGGTGGACTCACCCTGTTGAAGGTATGCCTCTCTTTATTCAAACAGGTCTATTTAGCCAAATACATAATTTTAGGCTGCCATGGTGTCCAACTCGACACTTGCCGCAGTTTGTGTCTGCTCTGGTCTTTACGAGCATTTCTGCCATAAATCACATCCACTTCACACAAGCATCCGTGATTATGTTTCAAGGCTAGAAATGTGCCGAGAAAAGGAGTATAAAGACGCTGAATCCGAAGGACGCCCACCTGGCCAGTTTTGGTTAGACATCACTGCACCCAAGGTTCGTTATCCTGCTGATGTATGCGAGCCAAGTTGGATGATGAATGAATTGTTCACAGGCACTCTCTGACATTGTGGAATCAGTTATAGGAGCTGTTTATGTTGGGGACCAATTTTCTTCCGAGGGCATTGAAACACTTTACGAAAAGTTGCTGAAACCTTTTTATGATAAACATATTAGCCTGAAGACACTATCACACCATCCAACAACGCTACTGTTTGAACTGTTCCAAAGACAAGGATGTCGACAATTCGCTATTAAAAGTGACAGGAAAGGGAGCAAGGGAGCAATGCTGGCGGAGGGTAAGACTTTCTTCGTAATTCCCAAGAGTAGTGGACTGATAATGATTCGCAGTTATCGTGCATGATATTATGCTCGCTAGTGCAGAGGACCGTGACCCAGCGCTTGTTGCACGGCGTGCTTCGTTATTCGCCTTGGATGCGCTAGAAGGAGATCCGAGTTTCATCGCAAGAACTTGCGATTGCAGAATAGTTCAGATCCCAGCAGGAGGATCGGCCACAGAGGAAAAGATCTCATTTAAACAGTCTGGAAGACTCCCCAGATAGTAAGGGGGAGGAAGGCAGGGCATCTGACGGGCCTCATGCTGCCGAAAACTTGCAGGATAGAGACATGGAGGAAGGAATGATAATAGAATAATTCCACCTGCAAGGAGGTCTACAATTTGGTAGGATGGAACGACGAAATGCTCCAGTCTATTTTCCTCCCTATTTCTTCATGCACCTTGGGACTTGTACCTGTTGAAAGTTAGACCCAAGTTACGAAAAAGAGCGAAATGCCATACAATTGCCATTTGGCGGCAACAAAAGGAATGGAGAATCCAGTTATAAGGAAGACGGTGACTTTGGTGGCAAAAGGAACCTTGTTCTTGCCAGGTAGTTGGAAAGGGAGGTGCTGAAGAAATGTATGAGCTTCCTGAGAATGAGGGGGGGGAGAAGAGACGTACGTGGTAGTGGCCGTGATCAGAACGCGCGACAGAAGTGGTGTGGAAAGAACGCGCGCGAGCCAATGCCTGCTGGCGGAGGACTGAAGAGCGGGCTAGGATAGACACGGACATGGTGGACGCTGGATGCTTTTCCTCAACGTTCTCTGGTGGGTTCTGTCGGAATCGTTCGGAGACAGCCGATATATATAATCACGTGACTCCTCATGTGACCGGCGCGACGCTGGTAAGTCGCAACCACTGACAGCAGTCGCAGCGCTCACCAGCACTGGCAGTCTGTTAAAATGCATGCATGAGGAGTTTCAACGGAACAGCTATCAGGATATTAGAACGTCAGTTTGTAAACGTATAAATAAAATTGATCACCGACCCTGAACGCTCAATGTCTTTGGAAGCGGTCATACTTATAAGTTATGCATTTCTCATGTATCAGCCTGGATCCTTATCATGGACTCCAAGCGGCCCAATATCAGAACTTCCGGATTTTCCAAATCCTTTATCCTTCCTTATCGTCACACAAAGCCTGTCAGCTGATCCGAGTGAAAAGAGTGAAGATGCTTAAATGCTGCGAAGACTTCAGTTCAAACACATCCGCCACTGCACCATTTCCCACTACTACACGACAATGGCCCAGCCCGTAAATGTCACCATTGCGTCTCTCAACAAGACAATCAGCGTTCCAACAGGCCTTTTCATCAACAATGAATTTGTCTTATCGATTGATTCTAAAGAGCTGATTGAGTGAGTCCTCGATGCTTGTCGATAAGCCGTATCCACTGAAATACGGTCATAGAGCCGTCAACCCTGCAACTGAGGAAGTCATATGCTCTGTTGTGGCTGGTACGCTCCTTGCGATTGACCCATTACCCCATTTCTCTCATTTAGTAAAGCTTCTCCCAAGGACATCGATATCGCCGTCTCCGCTGCACGGAATGCGTTCAAGACTACCTGGGGAAAGAATGTCACAGGATTCGAAAGATCGAGGCTGATCAACAAGCTCGCTGACCTCATTGAAAGTAACGCGCAAGAACTCGCTGAGCTTGAAGCCCTGAATAATGGGAAGCCGGTGAGAATCGCAAGGTACCATTCCACAAATATTGCAACAAGATTTCGTCCTATTCTGACGCAATATCACCAGAGACTTCGATATAGGAGACAGCGTACAGTGCTTGAGGTACTATGCTGGATGGGCCGATAAAATAATCGGTCAGGTACGTATTCTGCCTACTCGTGCGTCCAGATCCTCATTTTAACAATACAATAGACTCTTGAGGTGGACAATAAAAGCAAGCTTGCTTTCACTCGCCACGATCCAATTGGTGTTTGCGGTCAAATGTAACGACTCGAACTTCAGTTCGACTCTCAGGAATCTCATCTTGATAACTAGCATTCCCTGGAACTACCCAATTAACATGTGGTAATGTCCCATGTTCAGCCCGGTGGTCCGCACTTTCTGAGCGCCAATGATAGGGCATGGAAAGTCGCGCCAGCTTTAGCAGTAGGGTGCACTATTGTCATGAAACCGTCCGAAATCACCCCCCTCACAGCACTGGTACGTAGCGCTTGCCTCCGGCGAAATCTGATCCTAAAACACGTTTCTAGAAACTGTCAGAACTCGTTAAAGAGGCAGGGTAAGGTCAGGTCATATGGCTAGTCTTTTGCGGTTTAGCTCAAAAACTTTCTTTGTCAGATTTCCACCTGGCGTAATTAATACAGTCCCATCATATGGGTCTGTTGGTGGTGCTGCACTCACAGCGCACCCTGATGTTGACAAGGTGGCTTTTACTGGCTCCACTGTCACGGGCCGCAAGGTGATGGAGGCCGCTGCAAAGAGTAATTTAAAAAAGGTTATTGCGCTACTCTTGAAATCCCGGTGGTTTATGACATAACATCGCCAGGTTTCCCTTGAGCTTGGAGGGAAATCTCCGCATCTTGTTTTCTCGTCGGCCGATCTGGATCAAGGTAAGTCGCCACAATAACCACTCTCATTACATTTGCTGGCAGAGTCGTGCCACTGGCATCTACATTGAGAAGGCCTTGATTGCATTTCTTCCAAAATACATGAGTGAGGCGTGAATCCAGCCGTCGCCGTGGGTTCGAGCAACGTTCGGGATATCTATCCGGGTTTCGGGTCGCTTTTACCCCTCTTGATGCAATTTTTTGTTCTGTGGCTGCCCCTCTGACTGCAGTGCCCAATTTAACTGACGTATTTGTCTCTTAGCTGCCAATTGGGCTGCCCTTGGTATTTGTTACAATTCTGGTCAGGATTGTACTGCCGGATCCCGGGTTTATGTGCAGGACGATATCTACGACAGATTCATCGAGCTTCTTGTTTCGAAAGTGAAGGCTCAAGTAATCGGCAGCGGTCTTGATGATGCGTCGGGAGGGGGGCCAGTGGTATTTCACTATGCATGAATCAATGCGCTTGGCCTTGATATCGTTCGACAGGTGTCTAAGGGTCAATACGATCGAGTCTGGAGCTACATCGAGTCGGGCAAACAGGAAGGTGCCAAAGCGATACTTGGTGGTGTCAAAAGAACTGGGAAAGGCTTCTTCGTCGACCCTACGAGTGAGTCTTGTTACCATATCTTGCATTCTGTCTAATCTGTCCCTCGTTCCAAGTCTTTACAGAGATCCGGCCGGATATGAAAATAGTCAGTAGCAAGATAAGACGTGGGTTCGGCCATTCTGATTCAATACGACCCAATAGGTGAAAGAAGAGGTCAGGGCAACGAGGATCTAGGCGCCCGTCATGTTCCTGACACGCAACTTTCTGGACTTTTAGATCTTCGGCCCGGTATTGTCGGTTGGGCACTTCAAGACGGAGGAGGAAGCCATTGCTCTTGCCAACGACACGACTTATGGATTAGGCGCTGGCCTCCACTCCAGTATGCATACGCTTTTCTGTTTTTGCATGAGAAATAATTTACATTCATCCTCGAACAGCTGACGCCAACCAATGCATGCGTGTTGCATCGGCCCTTGAGGCTGGAACTGTGAGTCCCCCCCCCCCCTTGCACTTTACATGGCTCATGCAGATTTACCGATTGCGTAGGTTTGGGTCAACCAGTACAATATCTTGAACAACAATGTTCCGTTCGGAGGAAAGAAACAGTCGGGTATAGGTTCGTCGCCACATCCTTTTCATAACTAAAATCACCCAGCGTTGAATTCTACCTAGGCCGGGAACTCGGCAGCTACGCTCTTGAAGAATATACATCTGTCAAGGCCGTTCATTGGAACTTCGGCGAGCAATTGGAATGGCCCTTGTAGGTGCTGCACCAGAAGTTTGGTCACATCATGTATACTACTATTGCCGTTTCTGAACTTTGAGACTCCTCGTTTTAGAGAATGTGTTCCGGTGAACCGAACTCTTTTTCTTGATCGTGATCAATTGTCAACTTGCCTGCAGCCCAATGCCGTCACGCCAGGTATCTCAGATATTTCGCGAGAGTCCTAGAGGCTCACACGGAGCTGAGGACAGAATGCCGACAAATTCTAAGCATTGGTCAGAATCATCTTGTATAGTCTCGTCTCGTACAGGTAGTATGTAGGACTGTCAAAAAGCGAAACACTAGTATGAAGGCTGCCAGGTTCTCTCAGCATCGGCGTCTGTCCGTTGACTACCATCAGCGGTGGACGCGGAGTGATCGTACACGCCCTGTCCCAAAGATGTGTGCGATGTATAACCCCACACGGGGGAAGAACCGAAGGTGGGGGAACCCGTATCGGAAGTGATCAAGTCATGTGTGGCGGAGCTGTGTCCGAGGAAATGGTCAGGTAAGTTGCCAGGTGGGTCGCGGTGTATGTAGCCTGGGGGGTTGTGTGGAGTTAAGGCAACATCATTGAAGGCGTAACCCACGGCTTGGAGACCATAGCCGTGGGGCTCATGAACCCGTCCATTATAAAAGTCGGAAACGTTGAAGTTATAGGTAGGAATGGCCTCACGAGGCGGGCTATGTGCAGCATAAGTAGGTTGGTAGTTTGCAGAACTCGATGGTTGTGCAACAATCCCAGCCACAGGACCGCGAGTTTCTCCGCTGAGAGGAGAACCGAATTCGGTGAAGTAGGAGGTCTGCTGCATAGGTGGCCCTGAAAGTTGGGGTGGGATGTGTGCTGCAGGAAAGGAAGAAAAATCGTTGAAGTCGGCAAACTGCGGGGCGTATGCTCCCATAGAACGAGGCAAAGTACTAGCAGGGCTAGGATTTACTCCGCTGGAAGGAAGGGGAATATGCTGCACAGATGGCTTTGCAAGTTGGGAGGTAGGTGAAGTACCAACAGGACCTTTTTCACATACAAGGTCACGATCGACACAACGTTGGCATCGCGAATCAGTCGCACATGAAGAACACTGATTAATGCGTCAGTAGGGACAAATTATAGTATCATAACTGTAGATTACCTTGAGTTTTGACTCGCGACAATTGAAGCATGCAGTGGATGCCCTTTTCTTGGGCAATTTACCAGACTTGTTGGTGTGGAAGGCAGAGGACGTATGCTTCATTGCGCAGGTGTGGGTGGGAGAAGTTGTAAATGCTCAAACACAACGCTGAACTTTTATAGAACAGGAACACGAGGAGGTATAGATGCACCCGGGCGTCCAGGGTCCAGCGCTCTCAAGGGTTTGCGTCTAGAGTTCCAAAATCTTTTATTATTATACCATTTCTGGTGCATCGCGAACTTGAAAATTCAGAACTTGAAAATTCATATAGAGACGGCCCGTAGTCTTCGCGGACTGAACGTTTCAAGGGCCGGCCTAGAACTAGATTAAGAGGGAACGTCAAGTTTTGATGCTAACAGAATGCATTCATAGATTTCGCTGTATGCCTACATTTGGACGCGACACGATTCAAAGTTTTCAAATGACACCATCTTAAATTTGACATAATCAGTCAAAAAATATGTTCCTTTTGATTTGGACCTACCATGAGGAGGACACATTACAGGGCAAGCCCACGATGCAGAGAAGATGATCAAAAGGCCAAGGTTAGCTTGGGAACGCGCCTGTCGAACCTGAGTCCTGTCGTACCATAGCACCTGGTATGGCAAACGCAGCGAGGTAAGGTATAAAATAGAAAACTTGAGCACCAGGAAGATGTTTTTTGTAGGAACCCAATTACTTGTGGACGGAAAAACGAGGAACGCACGATGTATTAGCAAATGGGGGGAATGTCTGCTACAAAGCCAGATAGTCACGAACTTCCTCTTCTGTCAACTTCCGGAAGGTCGGCTTAGGACGCCCTGTCTCGCCTCCAATCTTCCCAGCTTCCAGTTCTGAAATGCTGGGAACGGTGACAACACCGATCTCTATTGTCTTCTCGGTCATCTGGCCTTCAAACCCTTCCTTCAGAGTCAGAAGAGCGGTATGTATTGCGTCCTCTAAGCTGATGTCATCGCTATACCTGGATAATAAAAATAACTGAATCAAGGGCAATGATGTAGGAGAGCATATTTACGGACCGTTTCTCTAAGAAAGTCTTTGCGTTGACCATATTCTTCCCTATCGCGCTTGCCTTCCACGCCCAAAAGGACCCTGATGGATCGACCTGGTACAATGTGGGGCCACGGTTGTTGTCCCACCCGGCAACAAGCAATGATACGCCATACGGTCGCACACCTCTACAAGCTCGTGAGTCCACCACACAGATTTCGGAGAGTAGGCGACCCACCCAGATTGCGTAGCTTGCTGCATTACGGTTGCGATCTCCTGAGTAAGGACGCGTGTTGGTGGGTATTCACCATAAATCTTCCAGTAGGCTTGAGCGCTCTTCCGTGCTTTAGCGATCAGGACACGGAAGTCAGGACCCATGCCAGAATACACGATGCCAATGTTTGGACATATGACTGCGACTTTGTCCAGCATGGAGTCGTCGATCAGGATTGATGATGTCTTCTTCTCAGTGGCAATGACGATGCCATTGGAAGCTAGGAGGGTTGAATGAAATAATTAACGAGGTCATCGATAAAGCATACCTTTGATACCAAGACTGGTAGTTCCCTGCGAAACTGCGGCTAAAGCGTGTTCGATTTGCACAAGCTTTCCGCTAGGAGAAAATACTGTGAGGGAGTAACTGCGGCATAGGTCAGGATCAGAATCAAATGAATCGCGAGGAACGCGCCTGTATGCACCACCGTCTGCGCTAGCCATTATTACAAAATTGAAGGAGAGAAGGTAGACTTGACGCAATACTCGACGCGCGTTCAGGCTGTGTTTACAGCTGTTGACCGCAGTGATATATGGAACGAACCCTTGCAGCTTATCTTATCACCAGTTACGATTCCAATTTATCAATTCACATCTCGTATGTATTGTACATCGTTTGAACGTTCAATCAACCAGTCTACTGTATCTACTCCACATTGAGAGGGGTGGTCCTGAGGTATGGCTGGACAGCAATGAATACAAGTTTACCCGCAAAGAAACCCCTCACATACCTTGTGGATCGTAAACTCGGGGAAGAGGGTCTTGGCCTCTTCGTTGGTGACCGAGGGGTGGACAATCACATCCTCTCCCTTCTGCCAGTTGACAGGAGTGGTGACGCGATGCTTGTCACCGATCTGGAGGGCTAAGACACATCATTAGAATCGGCTTTCATTCCAGATCATCGAGACCTACAATCGATGACACTGGGATCGCATAAATGATTGATTACACACTTCAAGCAGAGTAATATATACTCACCGAATAATCTCGTCGAAGTTACGACCAGTTGAAGCAGGGTATGAAAGGGTCAAACGGATGACCTTTTTAGGGTCGATGATGAACACCGTGCGGATCTGGCACGAGATCGTTAAGAATACAGAGACGAGGAGTTTATAGAGCCACATACGGTGAAGGGGAGGCCTTTCGCATCGCGGTTGGTAGCATCTTGAGCGTCCAGCATGTCGTAGAGGGTGGAGATTTTCCGGTCCTCATCGGCAATCTGAGTGGCGTTGTTATTGCACTGTTGGCATACGGTAAAGAGGCACATACGATGGGGAACTGGACATTGGTAGGTCCAACCTTGCCTCCATAGTCATTGATGTCTTGAACCCACTTGTGGTGGTCCTCGAGGCCGTTAGCGGAGATACCGATCACCTTCACACCGCGTTTCGCGAAATCGGGAGCCCGACGCGCGACCTCTCCGAGCTCGGTTGTGCATACGGGAGTGAAATCGCCAGGATGAGAAAACAGAACAACCTAGGACAAATCAGCCATCGTAGACATCATGGTGGATGATCATGGGCAGATCTGAACCCACCCAAGAGTTCCCGGCCCACTCATGGAACTTGATGTCACCAGCAGTGGTCTGAGCCTCGAAATCGGGGGCAATGCTTCCAAGTCGGAGAGACATATTAAGCTAGTGGTTGGGAGAAAGGTAGTACTTAATGCCATAACTCATCCTTATAAACAAATCGCGTCTTCGATTCTCACGCGTTTTGAACCGAACGTGATGGCTCATTGGAATGCATGATTTGAATCGCAAGTTTGGCGTTCTCATTGCGTGCTCACCTGATTAATGAAGGCACGGTGCACCTTTCCATACGAGAAAGTAAGAGTACATAGGCCGCTTGCACTGAATGCACATATCATTTGGTCCTGAAGCAGAGACAACTTGGGAGTCTCGACCATCCGGATTTCGCAAAATCAATCAGAACAATCGGGCCTCCTTCCAGATCGTCGTCGTCGGTGGTCCGACAGTGCCCGTGATGATCGATGAATAGTCGAAAGGTGTAAGTATTTGGGTGTAACCAGGGTGTATTTTCGGAAGAAAAATAGCTTGGCGCTTCGTATGGAAGTGATAGCCATGATTCAATAAAAAGCCACGGCATGAAGTATGCTATGCGGGTGCTTTTCTTGTTGTACCTGAAGTATTTCATCCATACGCTCGTCGATATCATCTGCTGCCTCAATCTGGGACGTCAGAACATCAAAGCAAACATCAGAATACTGAAGCACAACATTTGATGGGGAGATCATACCGCCGCAGCGAGGTCCATCATTGCCTTTCCCGCAATAAGCGCCTCCTCGTGATTATCTTTGATCTCCAGGTTTATGATGTGTACGGGTTTATTGAATTCCCCACCCCGTGAAAGCAAATCTGGACACTTCGATATGTTTTAAGACAGGCGGTGGTTGACTGCGCCACGCACCATCGCACACGGCATCAAAGCAACGTTCCTCACAGGTTATAACGATATCTGCCACCGTCCTGCTGTCCTGCCATCGTTCTGGTGCAAGTTTTATTCGTCTGTTTCGATCCAACATGTGTAGAAGTCCGTTCGCCGAATACCTAGAAATCATACTCTGAACTTAAGTCTCGGTGAAGGCAAATAAAGGTTAGACAAACAATCGAGGGTCTTTTCCATTGAGTTCTTCGAAAATTGTGTTGTAGGGGGTTCCAAATGAATAAATATTGGGCTTGTCAATCGAGGGGCCGGGCAAACGAACAGCTGATCCTGTACCATAGGACACGACGTGATATCCAGCTTTCCTGAAATGCCAATAAGTTTATTTTCTTTGCATACAATGACTGCATTATGTGAAAACGTACGATAGCACAGAGTGGCCTTCCATAGACCGGTTCTAGTGCTTTCTTAACATACTGAAATCAAAAAGAGACATGCTGTAACGTACTTGATTACTTGCGCAGACTACACAAAACAGGGGTCGGGGTTTGTACCCAGTTTGGGACGATGATTGTTCAGCTATATCCTGAACCGGAGATTGAGACTCTTGCTTTTCCTGTTGTAAATGCTGTGAGGAAGAGACTTCTTGTTTGAATCCGTTTTCCGCTCCTGGAAGTGTTGGAGGTGAGTTGTACGTGGGCGGAGGCGTTGGTGTTGAATCTGCTTGTAAACGTTGCAGACGTGGATCAGGGCGAGAGAGACGAGGATCACGCGCTCTTCTTGGGTCCATGTATATATATGCTCAGAAGAAAGTCTGTGAAAGTAAAAAGTAAATGAGTACAAGGGTCGACAAATCCTTCAGTGATTGCCTCAGCAGTATCTCGAACATTCTGGTCTACATCTCGACCCAGAACAGTATTATTGGAACGGATCGTGCAGCTTCCACTCTGAATAATCATAGGCGACTAGAACAGAACAGATTGCTCACCTGGTTAAATTATTCACAAGTAAAAGAACAAGGGAAGTTGGAAGTTAGTAACGCCATTGGAAAATATGCACAAATACGCACTCTCGTCAGCTCACCTACTTAAGGAGAGGTGCTTATTAAAAGCACGCCAGATAAATCAACTGAACAGCCCGATTATTTCACAGGTATCTATGGCCTTATTGGTAAACGCGGCCCCACTGCGACCAGAAAGCGCTGAAGATTTTATGGATTTAGAAGCTCATAAACGCGCGGTGAAATCGATTGACCATGACATTGAAGTACTGATGCGCACAATTCGTCAATTACAGTTCCGTAAAACACAACACTTGCACCAAATCAACCATTTCCGAGGCCTTACAACCCTGGCAAGGCGAATTCTGCCAGAAATCCTTGCAGTAATCGTAGAGGAGTGTGTCTACGATGGCTGGACGCGCATGCCTCTTACGGCTTCTCATGTCTGCCCAGAATGGCGAAAAGTGGCTAGAATCCCAACGATCTGGTCCCACATCTACGTGAATTGTGATGCCAAGGACCCTTGTGGGCGAACACGTTTCTGGCTCGGGAATGCTCAAACAACCCCTCTTCGCATCACAGTCAATGTGGGCAACGACGCGTCTCGTATCCAACCGATTGTTAATATTTTAATGACACGCGCATCACAATGGCAGACATTAACTATCACGTCGAGTCTTCTTTGTCACGCCAATTCCATTCTGTCGCTTTGCAATCGTGCATTAGCGGAACTTGATGCACTTAGCATATCCGTCCTAGAAGAATTTGACCACAACATGGACCTATTGCACGAAGGTGGTCTAGACCTCAGGGTGATGGATGTATCATTGCACTCCCCTCATCTCCATAGACTGCGCATTGACCGAAATATAATTCCTTCC
This sequence comes from Blastosporella zonata, assembly GCA_018856295.1. NCBI lineage: Eukaryota > Fungi > Basidiomycota > Agaricomycetes > Agaricales > Lyophyllaceae > Blastosporella > Blastosporella zonata. Next base: position 266,791 of record JAFLHD010008879.1, on the reverse strand, counting down.
CCGGGTGCTGTCCCACCTCAAATTACCAACCTCTCGATCTCTTTGCCTTACTTTCACGCCGCAACCAAAATATCCATAGACAGAACCTTGGCGCTGCTTGACACTCTCCCTGCTCTCCAGAAGCTCTCTATTTCCCTCCCATATCGACAAGAACGGCAGTTTGAACCAGCGCTAGACGAACACCGCCTGGCAGACCTCCGAGACTTGGATACTCTGGTACTCGTAGGCTCCCCCACATTGTTCAGGCTTTTACCACACCTTACCACACCTTCTTTATCCCGTCTTCATCTCCGATCGTCTACAAGCGCTGTTGGATACCCCGACGTGGAGATTGGTTTCAACGTCAGAAAGTTCGTTGAGACGGCCTCGCCGCCTCTGGAGCTGCTGGACCTACATGACATTGATCTGTCACCCTCTAATTTTGTGGCGTGCTTCGCCAGCTTACCCCAGTTGAGGGACCTACGTCTACATGAAAGCGACATTCCAGATTTCGTGGTAGACCTGTTGGCACAACCTGATGGTCTCTGCCCTTCACTTGATCGCCTTGATCTTCGATGGTGTGGTCAGTTGACTGGGCGTGCGTTGGTCAGCCTGGTTCACAATCGTTTGCCCGGAACGGAGAACCGACACGGCGCTTGTAGGACACGCCCACCCCCCATCAGTCAAATAACCGTGATCAACTGTTCTTTTGTAAAGTATGAAGATCTTTTGGAGCTGTCACAGTCAACGACCTGCCGAATCATGATACAAGCTGGAGATTATTGCCGTATGTTCATCACTCTATTTCTGACGAACCAATGAGTGATAAATTTACTAGGCCCGTACGGATGTTGCCAGAATGACAGGTACCGAAAGAGGCTTCACCAGCATGGCTTGCTGGAAGGGGTTGGTGGGACTCTACGCCATCCGCGTATAGCCAGGGAGTCTTCTCTATGAACAGGATGAAGCGTGTTCCTTGTTGAATAAAGCTGAGTGCATTAATGAATAGCTAAGAAATGACCGTTGAGGGTCCGAGACGACGTCGGACCCGGTGGATGAGAAAACTCCGGTTCGTACGTCAAATACCGTATAGTATAAGACCATCATAGATCATCATCGAGTAAAAATGGCAACGCAGTTCTTTCTGCACCAAATGATGACATGTGTATCGAGATGAACACCGCCTAGAACTAGGAACTAGAATATGTTGTAAATGAAAAATGTGCGTCACAAACTATGGCAAACAGGGTTAAGAAGGACCCCATCCGCCTCAAACAAGGATGCTCGAGGATTCTGTCTGCCACGATGAGTCAGTGCCCGGGTTTCTGGAGTGTAACCAGAGTTTGGAGCAAATCTGAAGGTCGATGGTGGGTGGGAGACCACGGCCTAAAAAAACGTGCCTTTTATATTTATCACTCACGTGATAGATTTACCTCTTTGGGAAATGGGAATACGCGATCACTTGTGTGAGTGACCTTGCCTCAGGATTTCCCAGAGACCAAAGGGCTTACTTTCTGTCTATTGCCCCTTCTCTAGACTAGACTTAGAGCATACATGCCATCTACCGACCTTACCACTGCCTTCCGTCAAATCCTTGATGAAAAAGAACTCAAATTGCCCGAACGCCGAAAACTTGCTCTTCAGAGTTCTCGCGCAGATTCTGGCCGTGAACATGTTCAAATCGGCAAAGAATACATACACGAAGCATACACAGTAGTGAGTACTTTTATACGAGTACTATAGCTCCAACTGAGTCGATTTTCAACAGCTGAATCACATCCACACGTTGACACGAATGCTTGCAAATATCCGGAAGCCTTACCTAAATGTCGATGCACGAACCACACATTCAAGCAGACACCAGTCAAGAAATATCGATTTGAATGGTGGAGACCCGTCATGGATTGGCATAAAGCACCTCACCAACGAAGAACGAGACCAAATCGACCTACAAGCACGTGTCATTCTTACCCGGTGCGCAGACAGGGTGAAAGAAATGGAGGCCATTGAAAAACGTAAGGGCTCTCAAACATACTCGCAACATTCTTTCCGACTTGCTCTCGTAACACTCTAGGACGGGCAGAGCTCGTTGCGAGCAAGACCAATCCCATAGCTCGGCTACTTCCTGCTAGACTTCGACAAGACGCCTCCACAATCTCGTCGGATTTCTTGGCTGCACATCACTCGGGTGTCACATGGTATTTGAGTCGCCGTCTTGCGGAAGCAAGCCAGACGCAGAAAGAAATGCAGGAAGAACGGGTGAAACGGCAACTGGAAAGAACGCGAACCCTTGGTTCAGGCGCGGCGAGAGATGTGTTACACATAGCAGCCAAGAACTCAGCATCAGGTTCAGACCCGTCACAGAACAAGCGTGCTGGTAGTTGGCTTGGGGACGCGTCAACAAGCCTACTTGCTGCCACCATTGGCGTTCCCTCCCTTGACACTCGATCATCCATTCCCCCTCCACCTACCGATGTTCTGCCATCCTCAGATGATGAGGACGAAGAATTGGAACTATCTGCATCTCAGATTCTACAGTTTGAAACGGAAAATGCCAATATCTTGCAGTCAGTTCAGGACACGCTCGAGTCCGTCCAACAAGCAGAGTCGCGCTTGATGGATATCAGTGCCTTGCAGATGGAGCTGGTCAATCACTTGACGAGGCAGACCGAATTGACAGACCAGTTATACGAAGATGCCATCGCGACAACTTCCACGGTGGAGAAGGGGAACATCCAGCTGAAGGAAGCAAAGCGGCGAGCGAAAAACAGTCGCCTCTATATCCTAGTCTTTCTGATTGGTGCTAGCATGAGTTTGTTATTCCTTCATTATTATTAGGGTTATATGTATAATATACTCTATACGCATGCATGATACCCATCGAACCCACGTCCGGATATACGTTAATGATAAATTGCTTTTGAGCGTCACTATATCGAGTATCCGCTAGCTATACTCGATCGTCGTATGTTGGGGATGAGGACCTTAATAACCGGTCTTCTTCCCCATAATCCTCAATAGCTTCTGCAGCAAGTTCGTCGACGTCGGACGGGATCCCCTCTAGATGTCTGATATGTTTCTGAACCATATTGTAAACGACCCTAAATGTCAAATACAAATGTAAAAATTCAAAACAACACAAGCAAAACAGAACACACCAGCTTGTGAGTATCGCAATGGCCAATCCACCTGCAATCAAGAGACCATTGACAATCTTTGTCTCTAAGACGTCATCAGAAAGAAACCAATGCAACGGACGAATGGAATGAAATACGTGTATCCATGTGGCCTCGTTGATCACCATCGGAGAGCGTAGCAATTCGAGAGCCGATGAATACATGAAGAGCCAATTTCGGAAAGATGAATAACGTTGCCGTTGCGAATTGCCAAAGGGACACAGCCTGGATGGACTGCAAGAAGGCTCATCAGTCAAGGTTGAGGTCAAAGAAACGAAATAGCTTACGGCGAACAATGAATTCGAGTACACCCATGGTGGGAAAGGTGATACACGAATCAGAATGATGAGAGGTAGCCCTTTGGCTTGCTTTCGTGGGTTCAGTCATCTGGCGGTATCCATATGACGTAGGGCTCACCACAACTGATTCCAGAGCTTGCCACTTCTCGTTATGATCTGACCATTGATGCAAGCGCTTGCTAAAGAAGAAGCGCAATACGACAAAAACCAATGATGCCCCTATTACAGATGCAGAGGCAGCAATAAAGAATCCTTGCATGCCATAGGCAAAGCCGCACAGTGTAACGAGGGTAGTATGGCCTATGAGTGGCGGGAATGATATGACAACTTGGAGAAAATTTGCAAGGTGAGGTAAAGGATATTGTGATGCAAAGTTAGTCGTACCCATGGCACCAGCAAGCGCCAGCCACCCGAAACGTGTTTCCGCAAGCAGTCGGGCCTGGTCATAAAGATACTGCGCAATACGCGCAGGAGTTACGACGATAACAAATGTTCCTGTAGTGATTTTGAGTAGGGGTACTCGATATGGGCCCACCTCTACGAACCAAAACATATGTAGAACAGTATGACAAGCCAAATGAAGGCCTGGAGAGGATTAGCACTAGTAATGGCTGGAGTTGGCAGCTTCGCCGACCTTGCCCAAGACATGAAGAGCCTTGTACCGCCGAAATACGATGCCAGCATAGTCTTTCATTATCGGGAGTGCGCTGCGCAGTGCTTGAGCAGCCATGATGGTTCAACGTTCAACGTTGTTCACGACCTTGATCATTACGTCTGTCGTGGATCACATGACACCACTTGGCCTTTGACGCGTACTGCGATGGAGAAATTTAGTGCCTACCGAGTTGAGTCTATTTCGCCTCTACCGCGTCCAAATCTCTGATTTTTCCTTCATTAGGATCCAGGTACTGGAATTCAGGTTGGTTGATCCCCAACACACTCACACTGCTTTCATCCATGTCACTTGCTGTAGCCGTTCCTCAAACCCGTGCCCCCTTTGGGAAATGACTTGCTGGCCAAAGTCACCCTTCCCCTTCAATATGCTGTTGGGATTGTAAGGACAGCACTCGTGCTTGGGCTCCTCATACTATATGTCGTCCTCGTTCCGGGTGTTTGTGTTGTCTTTGTGAGTGTTTTTTTACCTCTTAAGCTAGTGCTCTTGTTTCATTCCAAGCAGGCACCCATTGCACCACTATACCGTATTGTCTCCCATGTCTTAACAGCACTAATTGCGCGCGCCGTTTTGTTCGTTCTGGGCTTCTTCTGGATATCAGCGGAACAGGTAAAAAGGAAACGCGGGTAGGGTGTCAAGTAACTTGCAATCAAATATGTTGAGGCTTATACTAAGCTTTCAGGAGGGGAAAAAATGTCCCAGAATCGTGGAACCCACGCGCCGGCGATGTCATAGTATCCAACTGGGTTTCATGGATCGAATTGTTGTGGTTGGCGGTTCGGCGAGTATTTGGATATTTACTATGTGAATGACAAGCTGAGACTATACCTCCAGATTCAACCCCATATTTGTTCTTCCTATCTCCGACGCTTTGCCGATTCCTGCGGCCTCCACTCAAGATTCATCCCCGATCACTCACACTCCAGGTCGAAGGACAGGAACTGGTTCTGCCAACATTCAGACACCGCGGAGGACCACGACCCTCCCGGTTTCAATCCTTGGTTTCCAGCCTGTGTCTCTTCTCAAGATTATTGGATTGACCGGTCAACTCCCTCCGTTTGGCTATTCGAACGATGGCCAACCTCCTCGTACCCTTGAGGAACTGCGAAAGAATGCTGATAGACCCATTGTGGTATTTCCAGAGTGCACAACCAGCAATGGAAGAGGTCTCCTTCGCTTTGCCAAGGTCTTTCATCAGGATGTGCCGGTAAAGAGCCACCAAGTTTTCGTTATGTGTGTTAGGTGATTTGGTTACTTTCTCCCATGCTGCAGCATTACGCTAATCTTGACCGAAGATACGATCCTCCCACAAGTATGGTGCCTACTCCGACTCTATCTATTCCATCATCGTCCCTCAATCCCCTTCCCCACGTGTTCGCTCTCGCGTCGTCCATTGTACCTCCCACAATTTCCATTCGTTTGCTTGCACCATCCGAATCTCCCAGCTCCCAACTTTTCGTCGTCAGCGACATTATCACAGACGCCAGTGATGATCAAATTACAGAGGTCTGTGGCGCCTTAATCGCCCAAATTGGAAAAATAAAGAGGACAGGAATGAGTTGGGAGGACAAGTCAAATTTTCTGGATTTCTACAGGGGCAAGAAGAAGCAATAATGGCAGTCATAAGGATTTCATTTAATACATAAACATAAAACGCTTTGTTCGTGTAGAGATTTGAACATACGGGATACGCTCGGAGTATATGATGGTGGTGGTACAGTGGTGCTGTAATTCTATGCGAGGTGATACATGAGCAAAAAGAATCGGATGCAGGAGACTCGTGTCTGAATACATAATGATGGCCGGAAGTGCGAAAATTAGGCGTCTAATAAGTGTTACAGCCTCAGTGAAAAGTGCAGATTACTCAAATTGGTTGGAAGAGCGTGTCATAGAATTGATCTCCGGGCGTTTGTTGGAGGGGGACCTCAAACGGGTCGGCAACATGTCCCCCGGCATAATCATAATCATACTTCCAGTTATCCAGCATCGCGCCATGGCTCGCGTAATCATATTGTTCATCGTATCGAAGACCTTGGGTAAAGCCTGCAGTGGGGTATGACACAGGGCCGGGAGTGGTTCCCAATAGATCTGAAGGGATGCACAGATGCTGCTGGCTTTCAGAGCGATCTTCTGGGGTGGGAGGCGTAGGGCAATAGGCGGGCGGAGGTGATCGGCGATGCTGTCGGTGGCGCTGCCCATGACCGTAGCGGTCATAGGAGGATTCAAGATCCTTGTGGCGATAACCCTTAGATCTGGATTTTCTCGGTGTGTGGTACAGATGTTCGTTCCAGCCTTCGTAGGATCGGGCCCCCCGCCGCCGTGGAGAGCGAGAGCGTGAGCGACCGCGCAAGCCGTTCTGCAATGCGAACCGTCAGCTTATACGCACGTCAAGCTTGCCCAGTTGAACATAATCAAACCTCTGGTCTACCACTGACTCTGACACGTTGTCCTCCGAGAAATGTATTGTCAAGTTCGATGACAGCTCGTTCTGCGTCCTCTTTCGCGAAATACTCTACAAATCTAAATCAACAAGAGTAATGTCAACGAGGGTCATTAGTGATAGTGCTGAGTGTGATCGCTTACCCTCGCCCTTGATGTTTTTTATCAAGATCACAGAAAGCGACTAGGCCACCTGGGAGTCGTCCAAAATCTTTCAATTCCTGCAATGGTTATACTTAGGATACCGGTGTAAGGGACGACAGTAAATCAAACAAACCTGCCAGCGTATTTTGCGAGGGATGTTGGAAACGACGACGGGATAGCGGCATTGGACGTTATCAGGCACGGGTCTGCCCAAGAACTAAGATGAGGTGCATCGTTCGAGAAGTTAACATACTTTGGGGGAATGCTCAAAGTTGGAGCCACGACGTTGCTACTGATGGACGGTCGCATGTCCTTACGCATAGGACGCGCAAATTCGACAGTAATATCTGTTGTGAAGTTGGCATCATTGCATACGATCTTTGAGAAACGCCTCTCACTTTCTCCCAGAAAAGGCTGGTTTTGAAAGGTATCCACCACGTCCTGAGCATCCTTTTGGAATGCAGAGGAAAACTCAGGGATTACGACCGTGCCTAAATGTTCGTGGATCATACCTTCTGCGACTCAAACTGCACGAAGGCGTAGTCTGGAGTCACGAATTCAGCGTCGTCCCTGGAACCTAAGCCTGAACTTCCTTCGTACCGTGAACTATTTTGACCTCAGTGATCTTTCCATAGATGGAGAGATGCTGTCGTACGTATCGGAGATCAGAGATGGTGAATTATGATTTGCGAGTGCCTCACACACCTTCAGTAAAGACTTGTAATCCACATGTTTAGGGAGATCTACTGGCTGATGGTAAGCAGATGTCCTGATGAGACGATTGAAATGCGGACTTCGTAAGTACAGGCGTTTTGAGGGCGTTTTGGGGGACATCATGAGTGGGTTATATGTTGTTATCTGTGGTATGTGCGAAGGGAAGAGGAACGAGGACAGGAGAACCACAAAACGTTAATTCGGACTCCGCGGCACATCAGTTTTACATCCGCTCATGCTCTTCCTTTGTTAAATTAAATGATATAGTGAAATGAATAACTTGTTTCTGGTTCTCCACAGAGCTGTTTACTCTATAATTTCGCCTTGACCTATCACCCCGATAGTTTAGACATGGCAGCACCGAACGATATCAACTACGTACCTTCCTCACTTGCACCAGAGCCTGACGCAAGTCAGCTTTAAGATCCTGCCGAAACAGGCGTTAGTGGTGGAAGGTAGCCTGCAAATTATAACCTACTTCGACCTCTTCCACACCGATGCTCAGCCGAATGAGACGAGGATCTGCGCCCGGATCACTCTGAAGTCGGTGTTCCGCTAACGACTCAACCCCTCCGAGGCTTGTAGCAGGCTACGACAAGAATGCTCAGCGTGTAATCGCATCTCATAACCTCCAGACTCACGACAAAATACTTCAAGAGAAAGGGAAAGTGCGCGGCGTATTCTGGTTTTTCGAGCTAAGGCAGATGGTTTAGCTTCCAAACACGATACAGGGAGACGACATACAACGAAGGCAAAGGTTGGATTGTATCCGCCCGTCAACTGGGACTTTGGTTCAAAACCTCTCGCATCTTTGCCTTGCAACGACGAGTGCCAGACTTTGGTGACAACACCACCAGGAACGCCATCAAAGTACTGGTCCTTGGCAGTGGTGGAGATCGATGAGAGCCAACCAGCAAGGATGGTCGCTGACTCCGACTGCCTGGGTACTCGCAGGTGGAGGGTCCGCAGCGAACGCAAAAGCAACCATGCTTCGAGAGACCCCATCATACTGCCCAAAAATGTTCGGTCATTAAACAACTAAGATGAAGGAAGGGAGTCAAAAAAAAAAGGGCGAAGACAGTGACACAAAAGATGGATACCGTATTCCATTCATCCAAAGTCTTCACTATGAGAACACCACACAGTAAATCGGAGTGACCGCCAAAGTACTTCGTTCCTGCACCCTACTCAGTCAATGGAATCCAAGCACATAAACAAGACTAACCGGAATGGAAAACACTGGAATATAGGATCAACAACTTCACTCCGTGATAGTCAATATGAGATTGGCATACCAGTCAGCCCCAAAATTAAAAGGGTATTGAAGGGGGGGAGGTGCGAATGTCGAATCAACCAAAAGCGGCCCTCCAACTTTGTGAATCTAGACGACCAATTGAATCAAAAAGCAGCTGAAAACACACACCCAGCCCACCTTGTCGGCGTAATACTGGATATCCCTGGCTTCACCCGTAGGGTTCAGAGGCGTCTCCAACCAACACAAATCTCCGGGTTGATACTCTTCATCGAGATCAATAACCTGCAAATCTGCATCCTTGGCCTTCTTATAGGTCGCAATTGTAGCATGACAGCCATGGTAGCCTCCTCTAATAGCAATGCGTTTCGGCTTGTAGAAAACAAGCGCCTGGCAGGCATCAAGAGCCAGAAAAGTTTCTTTACAAAGAGTTACTCACTGCGTAAGAAGCAGCAAGGCCAGACGCGTACGTCAAGGCATACCCATCCTTTATTCAATGTCGGACGCGAACCACAATGCAGAGGAGCCCAATCACTCACATTGATACGGCTGAGAATATGTTCAGCACGTGTACTTACTTGCTGGGTATACCGTGAATAGATATGCCGCGATGGGTGCCGCATGTCGAAGTCCTCAGGACGAATGGGTCCATCGACAGGCCCCGGTGCACGAAAAGCTGTTTCAATGGGTGCATGAATGACTGAGATAGCCTCTGCGTCGCACTGGCCCTACTCACTAGTTGTCACAGAGATGGAAGGGCTGACTTCCGGACCAACGTTGAGAGACAGAGCATCATGGTGAATGAGGTCGGTTCCATTCAAAGTCTTGACTGGGGCCATTGTGAAGATGCTGGTTAGCTTGTATAGTGGTTGGGGGTTGGTGGTGTCACCGACTCCTGGCCGAACATGTTATATGAATGAGTCATCCTTGAACGATCGTGCGTTCCGTAACCTCGCTAACTCCTTCCGGCGACCATGCAGTTTGATTCAAGTTTGATTCCAGTGTTAGTCCTCTTGAGACCTACGTACAAATACATGCGCCCATTAAATCTAAGGTACGATGGTAAAAGTAGAGTACAGTAGCTTAAACAGTAAACAATGATATCAGAAAATTAAGAGACAGGCCCATACATCCCTACATTGTTCATATTACTCTCCAGTAAACCTGAATCACGCATGAACGACATCCATTGCTCGTCCATCCCCGAGTCTCCGGTCATCATCATGCCCAAATCCACTAGGTTTTCCGGCGAGTCACTTTTCATGGGATTCTCGTAGTCTGGCATCGGACCAAATGGCATGTCGGGGTTGGGGAGACCAGAGGAGCTATCCTGATAGTTTGATTGATTGGCAGAAGAAGACACATAAGGTGCGGATGGTGGCCACGAGGGTTGCATTTCTGGTGTGTATGACCCGTTCTGCTGAAATACGTTTTGAGGGGAATATGCTACAGTCGGTGAACCAGACAAATGATGTGGGCTGGAGGGGTTGGTGTAATCGAGGGGTATGTTTGATAGATATTCCACAAGTGAAGGATGGACGTCAGGAGTCGATTCTGCAGGGCTTCCTGCTCCGCTGCTGTCCACACTATGTGTCAAATGAACTGGTTGCTTTCGACTAGACGTCTTGTTGAGCAACTTGCTCACGAGAACTCGTGTCTGTCCTCCAAAGAGTGCGAGTTCATCGTCACCATAGTCGGGTTTGCCGACCGAAAGAACGGCGTTCGTTGTTGGGTTACCGCTTCGGAATTGTGAATAGACCTGAAAGGCTTTCTCTCGTAATTTACCAAGAATTGCCTATCAGCACATAAATGTGAGCAACGTCGATGGTACGGAACTAGTGAAACTTACCAAGCCGCTTCGAGCCCGACGGGATTGCGATGCACCCCTTTCAAAAAGATCACAAGCAAGCCCTAATTCTATAAATGCACTAGGAGCCATGCTTGATGATGGTGATCGTGTCACTATAGTGCCAACGATAATCTGCGGCAGCGGTCAGAAACGTCGACGATCAAAAAGAGGGTACGAACAGCTGCAGAGAATACTGTAAAGGAAATGTCAGCGCAATGTAGAGAAAAATTGCACCATTTACTTACAATGCGTCCAGATACTCCACCATCTACAACAGAGGTCAGGGAACCTATCAAAGTGGTTCAGATTGGATTTGATAACGCCAGAAGCACATCGATATGCAGCAAGGAAGGAGGGTGCATAAGGACTCCGTAAAGGGTTGGTCGGGTGATCAAGCATAGCCTGCGCGAAGAAGCTTCGGTGAATGTACAGCAACGCTAAAAGTTGACTGTTATCAGCCAACCTCTACACATATAGCAAGAAAGAATTGGATACTGACTAACTGTGCGATACTGAGCAAGAAGGCAGCCTCGCATGTATACCGATGGGGTGCAATGCTCATCCTCCGGGCTCATGAAAACGTTTAGATGAGGAGGAAGTGTCTTCTCGCGAACTTTGCGGTCGAGATCGAGGACGGTCTGGTAGTGAGGAGGCTCCGCCGTTAGCGTGAGTTCCGTCACTGTTGAGAATATCTCCTTTGTGAACTCGAATTTCCACTGGTAATCTAAATGATGTTTGATCAATGGCGAGCAAAGGGTAGAACATGCGCTTACAGCCCTTGAGAATATTCCCATTCTCATCAATGCTGGCCTCGTCGTCCTCAGGGAATTCGCAATCGATATACGAGAGGCGAATCGATGGTGGCCGACCGGTTGCAAGGCTCTGTATTACAGATTTACATGAAATTCTTTGGTTAGACTTCAAGGAGTACGCACATAAAATAATTCAGTGGAAAACAATTCCCAAAAGAGCGCTCTCCGTCGCTGTACTGTTTTGGGGTCCATATCGAATCTCGCACTGTCACGATCTGCAAGAAAGTTAAGCGAGGAGGATATTGAAGGATGGAAAACCTTACGAAGACCAATCTAAGGGGAAGGAGTCAAGTTAGGTTGACAATGCTCATGGCAGGCTGAGATTGACTCACGCTTTGCGCTAGTTTGCAGCCCAAAGATGTCAGAGACCACGAACTGTCCAAAGTATAGCGTTTTCCCCCAAGGCCATGGTAGGCAGCCATAAGAACCACTGCCTGCACCGTGGATATTTCTGGTGATTCAAACACAGATCGCAGGGATAGACAAGCTCGGCTCAGATGATAGTATGTTTCGGATTCTGCATTATCTTCATGGCGAAGGTGAGTTCTAGCTACAAATATGTTCATAATCACTCACATGGCTCGAGTGTGAGATCCACCAAAGCGCCCAGAGCAAAGACAAGGAAGAGAACAGCAAGTTTGTGCGGAAATATTGTATGAGGATCTGGGGAATCGGAGCCACGCCGTTCCTTCAGTGATTTATAGATGGGAGAAAGAATCTCGTCGATTATTTCGTCCCTCTTGATTGGGCGGAAGACCCACGAAGCGTGCTCCATGTATGTCTCGCAAAGGGACCACGCCCTTGGCTGACTTGGTAGGTAGCCAAATAAAAGGTCGAGCGCCTTCTCAAGCTTCTCAGAGCTGTCATTTGCACCGAACGGAAATGCACTGGAGAGTTGGGAAATTTCGGGAGACACTTCGACGAGAACTGGATCGTTCTCGACACCAGATGCAATTTTATCCAGTTCAGCACCAGCCTGAGATGCAGGTCATGGGGATTATCTTTAAGCCATGAAATGACATAAACGTACCAGAAGAAGTGCCTGACAAGGACGCAGTTCAGAATATCATATGTAAATGAAAGGCAGCGACGAACCTCAGACCCTGCAGAACGTCCAAAGTACTTGACTTGTCCATGGTCTCCGATCGTCAGAGTACCCAAAGCATCAATAGATTCGGTCGAATGGTCTCGGATAGGTTCTTCCCTTTCCAGAAGATGCCCTTTATCTGGTCCAAATTTGATCGAAAGCAACTCGTCGCGCAATAACGGATGTGTTTCGCTAGAAACGCCAGACTGAAAAATTGCGATGGCATCCTCTAGCTGCCGAATTCGTTGGCCCATCTCGGCAATTTTTGCATGTAGCTGTGTCGTATCGGCAAGAACGAATCTAGGCACATTTCATAATGAGGGGCAATGGGAATGGTAGTTCATACCTTGTGCCTTGGCCAGTTGAAAGGCTACCGTTGGGACAGATAGAGGGACATCCACGGCGAGCTGAAAGTCAAGAACGTTGAGCAAGTTCACGGTAATAGAAGCCTCCGCTTACTGCAAGATCCACAGGGTAACTTTTTGTCACATTTCAACTTAAGCCTGCAAATGAAACCAGGATTACATTGAGAAAGAAGGGCAAAGTTACGATATACCTTCTACATTCTGCGCAAGATATCTGCACAACTCAAATCTGTATTAGTTGGTTCGCGAAGAAATCGAGTCACGGACGTACTTCTCCTCTTGCTCGTCTGATATCAACCTCATCTTCATTTATTACCTTGCGGGATACACGGCGATTGACACCATGTGCAAGATATGAGGGGTCAGCAGGCATTCGGAAGAAAAGACAACTCGCAGCGGGCGATGGTTGGTAAAAACCGGGTTCAAATTTACCTGCTGAGTGTTTCACCGGCGATCGGCAGTTTCTTCCGGACTCACACAAAATACGTCAGATTCAATGCTCCCAATTTTGAGGCTCGCCACATAGACTCTGGCTATCTTGTCCAAGTTTGGTCTATACTATATTGTGGCTACATGGTATATAATCATAAGTAGGTACTGAAATGGAAATGCTGGACAAGGTATTGAGTCAAACCAAGTCCGCGGCGAACCGCGGCTGACTTTCTACCACGCCAACGTGACTTACGAGTGATCACTGCAAGTTTGAGTAGCCGGCACGCGCTTCAATTTGTCGACCACATTGACAACAAGTTCGCCCGTCGACATACCGACTATCACGCTCCTTCGTCCCTACTATGGTCAAAGTATACCGCTTCTCATTCTCCGCCATCGCCCTTTTCTCCTTCGTTCCCATTCCCACTCTCGCCGCCGTGACTGCACAGAGCAAACACTCCCGGACGCATTCGCTTGGAGACAACTACAACTTCGACCCACGCGACGGCTGGCAGATCATGGAAGCGACCGACCTTTCGTACAAATATCACAACTCTTCATCGGCCAGCAGTCACTTAGCCCAGAAAAGAGGCAGTGACTCCGATTGGGGTATAGGCGATTCCATCAAGGGAGCTTTATCGCATGTATGGAACGGGATGAAGGCGTTTGGAGACCCAGATCCGGTGACTATCACTTGGTGAGTGTTGAAAGGCCACTCTAATGTTCCGATACCTGATTTCCCGTCTGTTTGAAGGTATACTGGCCACGATCTGGAGAACCCTAGCTGCTGGGCAAATGGCGATTGGGCCCCAACGGTTTGTTTTGCCAAACGAAGGTGCAAGTCAGAAGGTTAACGTATTTTAGGACAAGTCGTTTGCCTGCGCCACCACCCTCCACGGATGGCACGATCGCCCACAGTGCTTCGACTTCCTTCAGCGTAGGCACTGCTTACCGCGCCATCATTCGTTTTTTGACTTCGTTGTTTTCCAGTGTGCAATGGTCCTTACAAATGCGTATTTGTCCGAGTTGTAGATAGCTGTGCGGGGTGCAAGCCAGGCTCCCATCACATCGATCTTACGCGCGCCGCATTCCGTAAACTCGCCTCTGAGGATAAAGGAAAGATGACCGTCCAGTTGCGGAAAGCAACACCACCTGATCATGACGAGTGGTCAGTACTTTCTGTTCCTTATCAGACGGGATCAAAGCTAAATTGTCATAGGCGGGAGGACCTGTGGGGCCCAAGGCACCATAGCGAGTAAATACCTGGTATCACAGAATTCGGCAAAGCTCGTTACAATTATATCAATTTTCGCACCTATAATGCACACTAAGTACTAGACCCCAGAATGTCTAAACCTTGATATCCACTCTCTTCCGCTTCTTCCCTTCCGCTATTCTTGCGCGTACTTTCTCTTCATCCATGCCTTCCTCTTCGTAGAACTGAGCCGTACGGTCGGCGTCGTTACGTCTCCGAATGTATTGCAAAGCGGCCAGGTTATATCCAAGGATACCTTTTTGTCGCTGGAGAGCAGCGCGAAGATGTTTTCGTAACGGGATAAGAGCAGTGCGCATCACGCGATTTGCGACAATCTGATGATGATGCGTTTTAAGGAGGAAAAATATGATTTGAGAAACCAGCGGAATGTTCAATTCCTGAGGTGGGATTAGGATGAAGCAAACTGTTGGAGGGCTGATTTTACACACCTTCTGAGCCCACATGTTTAGATAGCCCATTAACGAGACGACCTTTCCAAATGGGAGAACCAGCAAAGCGTCATGCAAGGCGTCGCTGCGAACTTTCTCGACCACCCAGAGAACGTACTCATCAGGTGTCTTGTCCAGTTGTGCAAGCAATTGGTTTTTCGGCGGGGGCTGCAATCGCATGGGGCTGTCTTCCGGCAGTTTGGCCATGTCGTCCTCATATGCCTGGAATGTAGCACGCTCCTTGTCTGCTAAATCGATAGCTTCCATGATGCGTTCTCCAGCCATCAGAGTCTCTGTCGTTTGCTTGGTCACGGCAGTTACTTCCGCCTGAGTTGCGGTATCAACGGGAGCACCATCAACCCCACTTCCAATGGGCGCCTCGTTGCGATTCAACGAGTCCGCAATTCCATTTTCGTATACCATCTCCAGCTCTCGCTCTCGCTCTTCTTCGAGGAAGATCTGTTATATCGTCAGGCATCAATTTAAGGACGGTAATGATGTATCACACCTGATCGTCTTCGTCTTTGTCCCAAACACGAATGGATTTATCATGTGAGCCAGTTACGACGAATTTGCCATGATGACTGAGCACTAAAGCCCAGATTTCGCCGTGGTGACCTCTTAGATTCTGAATGTGTTCAAACTGAAAGGTTTGGGCGTTAACGGGGTGCAAGCAAGCAGCGATGGAATCAACGTACTTTGTCGCCATCCCAGTACTTCAACAGCTTATCCTTTCCAACAGTCCAGAAGTAATGTGAATCCTTCTCGAACGCGACCTGCATCACGCTTTCGTCATGGGCAAATATCGATTTATGGCAGTCTCCAAAATCAAGGCCCCAGATTTTGACATTCTTGTCGGCAGAGCAGGTGACGATGAGCTTCGAATCATCCGAAATGTCCATCGACAGTACTGGTAGCTGTAATCGTATGAGTATGCAAAAGATATTGATTGGGCATTTTCGAAGTACCTTGTGTCCATACAAAGACAAGAAAAACTTGAGGGAGTCCTGATAAAAGACTTTCACTGTCGAGTCTAGCAGTGAAACAGCTAAAAATTTGCCATTGGGGCTGTATTTGACAGCGAGAACGTCGTCAGTCATTTTTAATGTCCGGGTATGTACCAAGGTCAAATTTTTGCCGTTGTGTGCCTGGACTCATGTCAGATGGAAAGCGGTTACAAGTGCATCGACGTACTTTTTCGCCACTCGCATCTTTGCGTTCAAATTCCCAGAATTTCACATCTTTGTCGGCACTGCCGCTAACGAGCGCTTGTTGATCGGCTCTCACATGCAAGGACCAGACAGTACCTGTGTGCGCCGCTACTGTTTCGATCAGCGACGACGACGCGAGATCGTATATGAGGATTTCTCCGTTTTTGGTGCCGATGGCGATCTAAGAAGGACCATTAGCATTTGGTTTCATTACGGGTACGGCAAGGCACTCACATGGCGGTTGCCAGGCAGAAAAGTGCTACTAATGGCATACCCACAATCTATTGTTCTTATACAGGCGTTGGTTTTCATGTTCCAAATTTTCAGGGAACCTGGTTTCTGAGTTAGCAAGCTTCTGAAATGGGACCGCAAAATCATTACCATTAGATGCGGATGCCAAAATCTCGTCATCAGAGCTTAAGGATAGCGTCCGAACATCCGTCCTATGGCCAGGAAGATCTACCGAGAACGCGCGGACAGCTTCTGGGACATCCTTCGACTTGGTTGGCTGGGGGATACTATATACTTCAATGGCATTTGAGGCCAGGGCCGTCATTATCTTCAAGTCAAGGTTATTGGGATAAAAATGGATGGAATGACAAATGGACTAACTTGTAGAGTGCCCTTCGACGTTATCTCCTCTCCGAAGTCAAATGACCTGATTTTTCCGCTGGCACGAACGACGAGGTATGGTGTAAAAAGATCGACAAGTGTAACCTCTTCCTCTTCGTCGGCTCCGTCGTCATCTTTCTCGTCCGAATTTTTACCCTTTACTTTCTTTTCTTTTGCTCGCTTCTTCCTCCTGGCTTGCTTCTTTCGGACTTCCTCCTCAGACCGAATGCGAAATATTTCGACAGAACGATCATGGGATTGAACCGCCAAGAAGGGTTGCGACGGATGAAAGGCCACTTGTGACACACGATGACGGGAAACAAGAGGCAGAGAGGATACGGGATGAATCATTTTCGCAACCTAGTCAGATGCAGCGTGAATATTTATGAAATTGGGGAGAGAGGCTGAACTTACTTCGCCTGAGTCTGTCTCTCGCAGACCATTTGCCAAAGCTTCGCGATCGATTCTCCACGCTTTCAGCTCGCCTTCGCCGCTACCCGTAAAAACCAAGTCTTGCTCTGGGTTGACGGTCATAGTCCATATTTCAGAGCGATGTGCAACCACTGTTTGAATGCAATGCTGCGTCGAGAGGTCCCAGAGCTTTAGGAATGTATCCTTTGAAGAAGTGAGAAGAAGACCTGAAGCAGAGGCAGTTGAGGTGGAGGGGAGATCCGCAGGGGTAATAAACCGGATGGCCGTGATTTGATCGCGGTGTCCACGAAGGCTAATATACATGAAAGATGAGCTTTTATCGAGAAAATAGTCGCACTGACTCACCGGAACAGTCCAGCTTCTGCAACGACATCCCACACGATGAGGTCGGTATCTTGGGACCCTGAGGCAAGCCGCGTCCCTTGCTCATCGAAGGCAAGTGCAGTTACAGATTTTTTGTGACCATTGAAGGTCGAGACGACAGAATTGCTTCCAGCGTTCCAGAGGCGGATGGATCCGTCTGCATAACCCACAGCAAACACGTCTTTTTTGGGAGACTGAAGAATGGCCGTAACTTCCGCGATGTGGCTTATTTCGTGCCACATCGATACCTATATTAGATCAGCACAAAAGCCAGTATATGCCCTCGCTTAGACGCACCATCGCTCCCTTCTTGACATCCCAGACCAGCACATCCTCCAAGGCCGGAACATATGCAAACTTGCCATCATATTGTGAATTGGACGACGGGCTACAAACCAAGCCAAACGCCTGCGGAACATGTCAAGCAACTGTAGGAAAGGATGAATGAGGTCCACGAACGGTTCCTGGAACGTGTTTGCTGTACGTCTTCACCATCGCGGTGTCTCGTCCTGGAGGGAGGAAGAGAAAATATCCAGTGACACGTGATCAGCGATCATATGTACGTCCACGCTACGAGCACGCTGAAAAGAACTTGTGCAAGTCTGAGGAGGCCTCTCTCTACCATGATGCTTTACCCAAACAGCCCCGAAGCCGCCCTTAAGTTCCTCAACTTTGTCAATGCCTCTCCGACCCCATTCCACGCAGTAGACAACGCCTCTCTCCGTTTAGAGAAAGCAGGCTTCTTGAAAGTACGCTATCCTTATCTATCATCACCTATAATACTAGATCTTCGCATGTGAAGCTCCACGAAAAGGATGACTGGGAAAAGGATATCCAACCTGGAGGCAAATATTTCTTCACCAGGTGCCTGCGTACCTGCCCATCGGCCTCACCGTCCAGCTCATTTGTCTGTTGATAGAAATCAAGCCGCGCTTGTAGCGTTCACTATTCCTGCGAAATGGAAGCAGGGCGCAGGACTCAGCATCGTTGCCACTCATGTCGATAGCCCTAACCTCAAGGTGGGTGCCAATGTCAGCTTTCATGTAGCCTTCAGCTCACTTGCCGACCAGGTTCGCCCAATCTCGAAACGCACAGACTCGGGATACCTCCAGATTGGAGTCGAAACATACGGAGGTGGAATATGGCACTCCTGGTTGGATCGTGATCTTTCATTGGCTGGACGCGTGGTTATCAGAGAGCAAGGAGGACGGTTCAAGTCGAAGCTTGTGAAAATCGACCGTCCCCTATTGCGTATTCCGACTCTTGCCATTCACCGTAAGTCGAGCTTACATCGACTTAATCGATGGTATTGACCGGCTCTTGACAGTCGACCGTGACGTGAACAACAGTTTCCAGTTCAACCAAGAGACGGAATTTGTTCCAATCCTGGGATTGCTGGAGAATCAACTCAATGCCAGGAAAGCCGATGACGACGACAACAAAGACCGTTCTGGAAAGGTAGACCCCCCTCAGAAAGCTTCCAGCATCCAGGCCAACCACCACTCCGAGTTGTTGTCGTTGTTGGCCAGCGAACTTTCGATCGCTGCGGAGGAAATTCACGATTTTGAATTGTGTGTTTCAGTTTCCTTTTTACCTTCTTATCATTGAGAACCCTTCCCAGATCCCTATATGACACACAACCCGCTACCCTTGGGGGGATCAACAATGAATTCATCTTCAGTCCTCGTATGGACAACCTTGTATCATCGTAAGTCCTTATCACTCTTGTGATAAACCTATCCCGACTGGTTTTTAAGATTCTGTGCCGTCGAAGCGATCGCTGAAACAGCATCCGCTCAGATATTCCCGACCCTGGAGGGCAACGTCAACTGCATTGCTCTCTTCAACCACGAAGAGATCGGCAGTGTATCGACTTCCGGCGCGGAATCAAGCCTAATTCCTTCCCTCCTCAATCGACTTTCACCCACACCGGCAACTCTCGCTCAGTCTATATCTCGATCGTTCCTAATTTCTGCTGACATGGGACACGCCGTTCATCCCAATTACAAATCTAAGCACGAAGACAATCACAAGCCAAAAATGAATGGTGGTATTGTGATCAAGACCAATGCCAAGCAGAGATACGCTTCTGATGCTATCACTACTTTCATTGTGAAGCAATTGGTTGAGCGTAAGGGCGGGCGAGTACAGGAGTTTGAGGTTCGGAACGATATGTACGTATTACTTCAACATGTGCTATTCAAAACACTGACTTACTGGCGCCAGGCCCTGCGGATCTACCGTTGGACCAATGTTGTCGAAGATTGGTCTTCGTACCGTCGATGTTGGAAATCCTATGCTGTCGATGCATTCCATCCGAGAGACAGCTGGCTCACATGATGTTCAGAACGCCATCGATCTCTTCTCATCCTTCTTCGAAGGTTTCGCAGAGCTCGACAAGGGTCTCACAGTGGACTAAACAATTGGTTCACTAAGCGCGCTTTTGTACAAATGCACCTTGAATAAATACAACATGTACTGATATAATACAAGGCACTGTCACTGCGAGCATCAGGTGTCCTGTGTCCTCTAGTGTCCTCTAGTCATGCAGAGCGATGGCAGGACAGGCGTAGCGGAGAGCCTTAAGCAAGTATCACAGGCAAGCTCAAGGCAACTATGTGATGTAAACATCGTATGTAGCTCCGCAAGGTAAGAGAATCCCCTTCCTCAGATTGCCCAGAAAACATTATCTTCTTGACTTTTTCGCGGGTGGTTCCAAGGACGCCGGGCCTCCTAATACCGTTCGCTTTTTCGCGGTGCGGGCATAATGAGCGAGTACCCATTCTCGCTCGGCCTCATTTTGTTCTATGGTACCTTGTCGGATTTCATAGGCTAAACAGACAATCAACCCAATGCATTGGCAACGCGGAAGGTGCTTACGTTTCATTTCGAATCGGGGGCCAACCTCAGCGAGTTGTACTTGCCGTGGTATCTTGACAAATACGTGGTGTCTGAAAGATGGTAAGCAAAAGCTATGAGAAACCGAGAAGCTAGCTTACCGGAAAGATATGAAGTCATCCTCATTCGCAAAAGTCATGACACGTTTACTATCCTCCTTGGGGACAGGAAACAGGTATTTTAGGACGTCCCGGACGCGTTGGCCCAATGGTGATGTGAAATTTTCGAAGATGAGATGGGGGTATTGTTCGGAAACGGTGGAGTTTTTATATGTTCCAATGTCGTGCCGAAGGGAAACATTGTTGAGGGTAAAGAATACGGTTGGTCCGTGGGGGAAGTGAGAGACAATCATTGCATCTGCAAACCAATGAATTTTTTGTTCAGCAAAATCAGAACATGCGAGCTCACCAGGGACACCTCGATGTTCGTGTAGAACTATCAAATCTGTTACATCATTGGCTCTGCACGCTTCAGCGAGCTCTTTCACAACATAGTTTCCACGATTTATTCGATGTGAATTCGGAAACACGAGCCTCATTTCCTGAATTGTTTGGGTTAAGCGGTTACGAGTTCACACTTGCCGAAAACTCACTTTGGTGAATTGCAACAACTTGGAGCTGGGATCGCGAGACGTTGTAATAACTATCTTCGGGTCCTGCGCACCAGCGCGAGAGTATTCATTGTCGATGTGGGTCGTAGGCTCTGTAGGGAGGGAGGTTGAGTATGAGTGGATTGACAATGATGCAAACCCACCCTCTTGCGCATCGTCAAAGACCAGATCCTTCCCCAAATTCTTCGCATCATTTTTCAGCTCCGTAGGGAGCGATTTTCCGCTCGCCAGGGCATCTTTCAGCTGCTGCTTTCGCTCGAAGGTTTGTCGTTCTTGGGCTTCTTGAGATTTTGCATACACATATTGACGCCTCTCTCTGATTTGACGGCGAAGCTTCCAGTCGATGAGAATGCGAATGCGCAAATATGTTCTGATAGCAGCGGACGTACCATTTGGATTGTTAGTATGAGAGCTTTCTTCACGCGCACACTGTGTCAAAAAATTGTGACCTGTGACACACAATCGGGTCACTCGTCCCGGTAATTTGAATTTCGTCGCCCCTTGTCACACGTCCTCTATACTTAAGTATGTACAAGTCATAGAAAGTGAAATGAAGATATTTTTGATCTTTACAGTTGACCAAAATTTGGCGTTCAGACGACTAAAATGACCTCCTTTGCGATATCCATTCCAACGCTGTGAATATACGCCAAAATGTCGTCGCGTGATTCTTCGTTGTTCCAGCAGGATGTAGTCTAAATAAACCTGAGCCAACCATGAATTGAGGATAGAGCAAAGTTGAAACAAACAATTAAGGGCATTGTTAGCAACGTGTTTTCTCTTACGTCGGAAACTACCAAAATTTCATCAATATGAGACTGGGTAACGGGTGGCACTGTTTCATAAATGGGATCGGAAGTTCAGAAAGAGCTACTTGGTCGGATTTATAGAATACCTTGATCGTCATGAGATATTTCATCGTGTGAATGGTCTGGTTGTGAAAAACAAGCGTATTTATACTGGTCCAGAAGTGGAAGGCAGCGCGACATCGGATGCCACTCGTAAGTCTCCTAGGTACCGTAAGAGGCGACCATGTGTTAGGAAGACTTCACGCTCACCGGATCTGCCAAGTAAGATGGCATATATTGTGCCTTATATCGCATTTTCTGGCATGAATGGACATAATAGCCTGAGAGAATTCGCGAGTAAGTTACGACAACAGGTGATGACACTTGAGTCTGACCCAGGTATAAAAATTCCATCCCTGGCGCACCAGCGTCACGTATTTCGCAAACAAGAGATATTTCCCGTAGTGCGCTCAACTAGACGCTCATTTTCTTTGAATGCCCGTCCTTCCAGCTGTGGCGTAGAATGCTCACCTTTCCGAGCGAGAACTTCTCCCAGGCATCATCATATATAAAATAAACGCTTGAAACACAGTGAGGAAGGATATCGAGAACACTCATCCCAATTAGCTGTCCATCTAGCCTATACAATTGGTGATAGGATCCATAACTTTGCGGCAGATGAGCAGGGGGTAGAGATGTATATGGAATTGGTTCCGTCTTTATGAGTTTAGCAAGTGATAATTCCGCGAAGTATAATGCTCACTATCAGTGGTGATTTGACCAGGAAACGTTCAAACCCCGATGGCGTCGAGTGGTCCTGATGAATATTTGTTTGATATTTTTTGAACAGAGCATACTTCTCCTCCGTAAAAGAAGAGGGCTCCATGCTGGTCTAAACCTATATGCATTAGCAACATCACTGACAGAGTCATTATACCAGCTTTACCTCAAAGATATGGTGCGTTGTTGTTGCTTCATTAATGAACCCATTTTCTGAAGCATGTATGCTATTACAAAGGGAAAACGGTGGCATTTTCAGCGATTTCTTTTTGGCCCTTGTGAATGATGAGTCAAGCAGAGGGAGAAAGCATATAGGATGGATGCAGTACGGCTCGGGTTCGGTGTCCATGTGCTCAGCGCCATTGCCCGCGATCACAAGACGATTCCATCTAATCATTCTGAGGTCGGGTAATAGCAGAAATCGCTTCACACCAACCTATTGATCAGTTTTCTCTGACTTCTCGAGGCTTCAAATCCTTTCGTGTCCAATCTGAAAGCAGGATTTTTTTAATGAATGACAGTGTCATAGACGAAGCAAAGGAGAATGGACCGTATCGTGTACTGAGGACAACATGTCTTTCTCATATCCGGCTTATAGCAGAAGGTTCCTGGAAGATAACTAAGAACAGACGCTGTAAAGAAGCTGTTTGACTCGCCTGAACGGCGCCACCCACGGTCCATCATCTTCTGATATATCTATGACGCATACTTATGAGGACCTATACCCCGTTTTCTCTGTGTACCTACTTCACATGATAGCCTCAAGGCAGACAAACTTGCAGTGTGCTGACTTGATCGATCGGGACTTCGTTCACCAGATGGAGAGCAATAACCACACGTCGAGGAGTAGGGACCATTAGGTTGGACAATAGAATGCAACGGCATGAGATCGTCTGAATGTAGTCGCACGGCAAAAGGAATTCAAGTTGATAACAAATGTGCGTGCAATGGATCGTGATCCGATAATCAATTTATCATTGTGCACCAATATACTTACATCACTTCAACCTAGTAACTTCAACTTGGTCCGTGTCAGTGATCTCGAGGCGTATGTAGACCTTGCGGATAGACTACACTGCTGGGATGTACTAGCTCCCTGACGTTAAACCCACCCCCACACATACCCAAAACAAACACCCTGCCCCCGCTTGATCAAACGTCAAAACTCGCTCACTTGACATCTATAGCTGGTTCGAGTACTCGTCGCCTCCGAGTTGAACTGCACGTTCTTTCGGTACTCAGTTGCTAAATCTGCTGCTGTTTTGATAGACGCGTTGGCCCCTAAGATTTTCCTAAGAAACATACACGCACCTCTGGCTGAGTTCAAGCACCGCTCCGTGCACTTTGACTGATGGGGGCGCGTCTAGTTAAGAACGCATGTGCAGACAGCATGTACAATCAGGTAAGTAAACGTTATGCTGTCCTCGAGGCATCAAACGGCAAGCATTTGTATAAATTCCATCACTTGGAAGACAATGGACCCTGCCATGACGCCAACACGTGTACTTCACCCTGGACACAAAATTTAAGGCTAAGCTGTTCCGGGTTGACCTCTTCCACCGTTACCCCCACTTCTCCCCTTCATCCATCCTCCCCTCTTTCGGCCAGCAAGGCGACGTACTCATGTCTACGCATCACCGCAGCGACTCCTCAGACTCCTTCCGTGCTCTGACCAAGCATGAGAAGTACTTCCTCAACGGAGGTGATCTGTTTTTCCTTGTGAGATATTATCGACATCATCAGCGATGCTGCCGTACTCATGCTATGTGCACCGCTTAGGCCGAGCACGTAAACTTCCGTGTCCACAGATACTTCTTCGAGAGGGAGAGTCCCTACTTCCAGAGGCAGCTGCAAGTGCCGGCCTCGCCAGGAGCTGTGCAGCCAGGCACATCTGAGGGACGTGCCATTATACTCCAGGAGCCCCCAGAGGATTTCGCCAAATTCCTATGGGTCTTCTACAATCCGTGCGTTGTTATTCTTGCACTCGCCAGATGATGAAAGTGCATACTGATCCCACTTACAGTCTATACTCACTGTACAATACATCTGTGGAGGACTGGAAGGTTATCCTACGGCTTGCGCACCAATGGCAATTCGGCGAAGTGAAGAAGCTTGTGGTTCGCGAGCTCGAAAAGCTTCAATTCTCCGACGTAGACCGCATTGCGACATATCAGAACCACGAAGTCGACAGAGGCTTGCTCATCCCTCGTTACGCTGCGCTCTGCGAGCGCGAGCAGCCCCTCACGCTGGCGGAAGGAATGCAACTCGGCATGGAGACAACCCTCATGATTGCACGAGCTAGAGAGTACGCCCGTGCCAACCCCTCTGCCGACGGTGCCCGCAGCCCAACGTCTGCGGGCATTCGTGAAGACGAGATGCACTCTCTAGTGCGACTGCTCTTCGATATCAAGCCCTCACGACCTGCCAATTTTGACGATCAGGGGGATGCTACAGGCTCGGGCGCTGGCGCCGGGATCCATTCAGGTGGATTGGTGACGATCCTTTTGCCTAATGTCGCTCCAGCCGGGCTAATGATTCCTTGTGTTACTCTTACAGCTGCCCCCGCCGCCACCACCGAAACCACTCAACATTCCAACGGTCACGCCAACGGCCATACCAACGGACACCACGGCGGTCAAAGCCACGGGGACGCCAACGGGGGCTCCCTCCCAGGGCAAACCGGAGAAGGGCCCACAGGTGAAGGGGAAGGGTCAGCAGGGGGAAAAGGGAAAGTCCCCGGCACACCTCTTGACGACTCCGACGACATCCGTCCAGGAACCCCTGTTGGTACAAAATCCAATAAAGGCAAAGGAGGAAAAGGCAAAGGAGGCCGATGAGTCGTTGATCAACCTCGGCGATTCCTCGTTGTCATCAGGTTCGGGATCTCACGAGACGAAGGATGTGGTGGTAAATGGGTTTAATGGTGACGCTAAGTTAGACGAACCGGTTCAGAACGGCGATGCAGGCAAGACCGGTGAATCGGAAGCGGGAAAGCTTGATGATGCTGTGTTGACTGGTAAAGAAGACGAGGACGCAGGCGATTCGTAGGCAAGTTGTACTTCTGATGTTGTAACGAAAGTAATCCAAAGCTCATTCTGCAGTATTGAATGTCTGTTGATGCTATCCATGTCCTAAGGAATATTGGATGTATTAGTATCGTGTTGTCTTACGCAGAAAGTAGATTGTGCCATTTCTTGTTCTGTCGCTGCCAACTATCAACGAGGAGCCCCGACAGATTTAGACTGTAATGATATCGCCTGGCTGCAGTCGCACGGCACAAGGAGTTGCAAAAGTCAAAATGTCGCTCAATCCTGGTAGTTATTCAAACAACGCGTGTGCAGATCGTGATCAATGAATGAATTAATTTATTGTGCGTCATTTGGTCCGTCAGGTCGATTCTCCCTCGTCGCCTCCAAGTTGTACTGCACGTTTTTTCGGTATTTCGTTGCTAGATCCGCTGCCGTTTTGACATACGCGTTGGCACGTAAGATCTCCTATAATGCAGTTGAAGCCACAGGGGATTGGGACTCTTTTATGTCAACGCACCTCCATACAGAGGTTGAGTTCAAGCAACATCTCCGTGCATTTCGACTGAACACGTTGTAAATGTCTTGCTACCATCGATAGATCGACGAGCATCTTACGGTATTCTTGAGAATGCGTTCAAGCAGAATTGCTTGTCGTTCAGCGTGGGGATTCTCCATGGATGATGGAGGTTGGAACTTGGTACCAAATTGGTTGTCACGCATTGCGACGCGCCTAGTCACACTTGCAGGAATAAAACTTGAAGCAAATTTAGGTGGTTGTATGTATAGTAGTTGTACAGTGAGAGTAAACACAGTGCAATGTGTGTGGAACGTGCATGATGATGATGAATGATGATATGCAAAGAAATAGGACAGAAAACCACCTGATCGGTTCAACCCCAACCATCCCAGCGGCCAAACCTTCTGAACTCTTGCAGCGCACATTCTCTGCTCTCCTTTCCTTCCTTCTCTACTTCCTTCTCCTTACCCTTATCGCGACCGCCGACCGACGAAGTACTGGATGGTCGGTGTTGTGTGGCGGACACTCGCGGAGGCGAGCTGGAGGCTGCATTAGCCGAAGACGATGGCTGATAAGAGGATCCGCGTTGAGGCAACGACAATCGATACCAGCCTCCGACATAAGTCAAGGCGATAAGCTGATATTCGGCCGCCTTCCCTTTGCCCGATTCATTTGTCGGATTGATCTCGATCCACCCGACGACACATCGCTCTTCATCTGGGACATCTGCCGTCGGCGAGCGTGATGGTGGTGCAGACAGTGTTATATGAGACGATTGTGAGGGGATCCGATATTGAGCATACGACCATTCGGAGTCGAAATACTTGGGTAGAGGAAGAAACGGCGTCAGCGGAGAGAATGTCGATTGTCGATTTCTAACATGATGATTCAGTTTTAGAAATAGAGAGGAGAGTTGATACGGGCTTACGTGGGTCCAGAAGAGACCAGCGTAAAGACATGAACCGTGCCTTTGTCACTCCAGACGCAGAGCTCCTGTTCATCAGGTCTGAAGGCCACGCCGTAGATATCTGCCTTATCTGTGCCTCTCCGGAACTCTCGCAGAAGCTTTCCGGTCAAAGCATCCCAAACCCTGACCAAAGTTCCACGGGATGATGTTGTAGCAAGCAAGCGTCCCGAAGCAGGCACAGACAACGTAGTCAGCGCAGTTGTATGAGCAGCTATGATGGAGACAGGATGCTTAGCAGGGGGAGGTGGAGGCTTCCGGGGTAGAGAAGAGGGTGGGGGCCCTGTCGGTGCCGGCGGAGGGCACGGGGGTAAATGAACTAGTTGTACATGACCAAGTTGGCGTCCAGCGATCGTCAAGAGAGTCGAATATGCAGCAGTTGACATTGCAAGTAAACCTGAACAGAGAACATAAGCATAGTGGCCAGATCGTACTGAATGTAGAGATCAGAACGCACCTCTAGGGTTATCGCAAGTATCCCATTCTGCATAACGCGTCACCTGCTCCCCGATCTGGAACACGACCACCCTTCGCCGAAGAGCAACGGCGAGCCAACCGCGTCGACATGCCAGACCCCGAACACGCTCTCGAAACTCCAATTCCGCAACCTCTGTTCCGAGAGCATCATCCCACAAGACGACCTTGTTTGGAGGGTATAAGGGACTTCGACCGCCACCAACGAGGAAGAGGATGTTCGAAGTGTGGTATGGGACGACCGCAGTGAGAGTTCCTCCTGAGAGTTCTAAGTCATGTAGCTCAGTAATGATTTTGTAGTGACAGTTGTAGAGCCGCAGTACCGCGCGTCCGAATAAGCTGCAGTGGATATGTCCGATATATAGCGAAACCAGCAGGAGTTGATGTGGTAAAAATCTTACATTCGGGATCAAAACGAGCGTCAAAGATGTGAACAGGAGCTGTAGCGGTTATGGAATGGCGTCCAAGATTCATGAGACGAGATGAAGAGGGGAAGACGAGGACGAGGAAGGGAGACTCATGGGTTTGTCCCAGTTAGGCGATATGAAGTACAACGTGTTTTGTGACAGACCACAACTAGTACTTAGGGGGCTCCCTTGTCAACTGGTCTCGAGCCACTCCAAAGGAAGTTTACATTCTTGTTCTCGAATCGGATGAGCGCGATACATTCAAGCCCTGTCTTACATTCTATATTGTCTAGCTTTCAATTCCTATATAGATTACCATGGCAGGATGATATGATAGTACCATTCACCTACTTGAAGACCCATGTCGAACGCAAAGCTACCCCCCACATTCGGCTCTACGCCGCAGATACCTTCGAAATCCTTCGCCCACGCCCGCGCCAGGCAACGAGAAATTGAAAAGCTCATGGCCACCCACCACTATCATGGACATTTCTCCACCCATTCAGGATTCGATATCGAATCCTTTCTCCGTGGCGAACTCAAGGAGATCATATATGTCCACTGCCCGGCCCAGGCAGTCAGTGATGCGTTCAAACGCGAACTTGCAAACTTATTAGCGCCCTACACTGTCAACATCCTGTTGATAAGAGAGACTGCCTCTTCAGGCGTTCAGTGCTGTCGTGGGGTTCAGAGTTCAGTGGGTGGAGGGACGTCACTAGCAGTGGCGATGCTGAGGAAAATCGAGGCGGGGGACGAGATGAGAAAGAGTGTGAGTAATCCAAGATGAACGCCTGTTCATACATACAATCTTTGTGCGATATGGTATACAGTTAATCAACTACCTGTTCGATACAAGGATAACAGTACATAATACTAGAATGACACAGATACGAGAGCGAAGATGTACAGAAGATCAAAACAAAAGCTAAGCAGATCCATTCCAATGGGGTCTGACCATCCTTCAAATCCGAGGGCGCGGCAGGGGCATAATAATGAAGAGGGAATTAGACAACTCTGCGGGACGATGTGTTGTTAGTGATGTTGGTGGGGTTCCACGTCTTGGGGGGACGTAAGTCGATGTGAGTCAGCTGCTGGCGAGCAGCTTTAAACTCGAGTTCCTCAGCCTGATTCTGAGCCAGAAGGGCGGCACGAGCTTCAGCCTGTCTTTGAAGCTCTGCCTCGGATTCGTCGGATAGGTAGTCCGTAAACCCTCCATCAGAAGTGACGGTGCTATCGGTCATGGAGCCGGTGCCGTCGCTCCCACTACTACTTGACGCGCTAGAAATGACGCCTTTCTTGGTCGATCGGGGTGTAACAAAGGCTGAGGGCCGTTCTGCTGGACGCGAGGCAGGCGATGCCTTGGTAGGAGTCGTGTCTTTAGCGTCAGAGACAGAAGAACGGCGACTCGGACGGGTAGTAGTCTGTTTGGGAGGAGATCGTCCTTCAACGGAAATCTTCGATAAGGAAACAGAAGGTGATGAGGGAGTGACGGAGGGACCTTTGTGCGCGGAACTGCTGCGTCGCGGAGTTGCAGAAGCATACAGATCGACACTCTTACGCTTTGGGGATGAGTGCGAGGAATGTGAGCTTTCGATGCGTCGTGTTTCGGCAATCTGACGGCGCTGAGCCTGAAGTTGCTCCATGGTAGATGCAGTTGGAACAGAGCTGGACACGGTGACAGAGCTGGAACTGCGAGATAGATTGCTGCCAATCGGGGAGTGCGTCTGCTTTGGGCTGCCAGTCCGCTGCTTGATTGGAACAATAGATCGCGATAAAGAAGCTGACCTGGAGGGACTGCCACTCGATTTGCGGTCACTTGGAGAAATGACGCCCTTCATAATGCCTGCCCGCCCTGCATCGCCGAGAATCGGGCTTCCTCTGGGCGGGCCCAGACTCTCCAATGCAGCCAATGCAGCCTTGATCTCAGGAGGTATGGGCACTTGATGCACTGTGCTGACAGATCTCCAATCTGCAGGTTGGATCAACTTGTGTTCTGCGGGGGTAGGGGCTCTGCAACAACCAGGCCAGCCAGGATTTGCCAAACCGACTTGTTTAGGAGGAGAATTACAGCGCGCCCACTGTTGAGGGTTATGAGAAAGACGAAAAACATCATAGCAGGAAAGGGACCTTGCAGAAGCCGCAACCGTTGAACGAATCGACTGCTCGAGTAATTGAGCATTCCCTCACACGATCTGAGGGGCAGTCTGATTACCTTCCGCGTTTTTTAGATACGAGACGTCGATGCGAGGGTGGAGGGCACGGTTGCGACAAATTTCGCGGACATGGGGACACCTGTACGAATTGGTGAGGGATGGTTATGTGGGTTGTGTTGGTGTGCGGTGAACGCACCTTGGATGGAAAAAGACCTTGCACATGGGGCATAAATTGACAGCCTGGTCGATGGAGCCATGGGCATAGCACATCGTGGGGGGAGAGGGAAAGGGTATCAACGTGTTTGTAGCTGGGAAAGGACTTTGAGAGGATCAGCATGTGGTTCCCTGCCTGTGCTGGTGATCGGACGGTTCTGCATGACTCTGGGGGCTTGGAAAGACTACTGTTGAGAAATGTTGGCTCTTATATACTCATTGCGGGCACGAGCCGACCCAAAGGCTCCTTTAGTCGCTCCTCATGTCCAGCAGCGACCACGCTGCACGGCCCAGGTCGCCGAAGATGGCAGGTGATGCCCAGAGATTTCCGATTATCCACTGTACAGCCTTCGCTTCCCCACATGTAGATCTGTCATTCCTTGCTTTCTCTCTCATACCATGGGCAAATCCCAGAGCAAACTCACTCCCGACGAGCTCGCGACTCTTCAGAAGAACACATATTGTGCGTCCCTCCCCTCCATCCACAGATCTCCACACCAACATCACCCGCAGTCGACAAGAAGGAGTTGCAACAATGGTTCATCATCACAATGTCCTTCATCTCTCACTTTTCTCAATCACATCTTAGGTACAAGGGCTTTCGTAAGGACTGTCCGTCCGGTCACCTCAACAAGGAAGAGTTCGGCCTTATATACAAACAGTTCTTCCCCTTCGGCGAACCCGGCGACTTTGCTGACTATGTCTTCAACGTCTTTGATAACGACAAGAGCGGTACCATCGATTTCACCGAATTTATCTGCGCACTCAGCATCACCAGTCGCGGTCGACTAGAGGAGAAACTCAAATGTCTGCCAACCACCACTCATCTAAGCGCGTCCCCGCTCTGACATCATTGATGTAGGGGCATTCCAACTATATGACATTGACAGGGACGGTACAATCACATACGACGAGATGTTCCAGATCGTACAATCCATATACAAGATGACTGGCGAGATGGTCAAGCTCCCCCCAGACGAGGATACCCCCGAGAAGGCTCGTTCAGACCCTGGGTGTTTTAGCCTTCAGCTGACCATTATCTCTAGCGCGTGGACAAGATCTTCCGGAGTATGGACAGAGATAAGGATGCGAAACTGACGTTTGACGAGTTTGTTGAAGGCAGCAAACAGGATCCGACCATTGTCCAGGCGAGTATCATACAAGTAACGCACCAAATCTCACTAATATTCCGCCAGGCGTTGTCATTGTACGATGGTTTGGTGTAGTCGCAGAAGGCCATGTCGAAATTTTGATTTCCTCGGTCGCCCCTTCTCTGTTGTACATTCCCTCCATTTCATATCGAACCAGCTCCCGTATTTATAGCATACAGATACGCTCAGCGATAGCGTCCACCTGTTTTGTCGGGGTGTTTATAGGCACAAAGTTAAATATTCGTACTCGGCAAGTGAGAAGGCTGGAATAAATATATTCTATTCACTCGTCTAGGGCGCAGGTAGCTTTCCATATTTTCGCAACACTCTATCCTCGACGTCCGCACCGACCCATGAATATAAACCTTGGGAGAACTCGAGGTTATCTTGCTCAGCTTTGAACAACTTATTGAAATCCTGTGGGGCCCCAGGTTGCGCTGCTCCAGCTGCAGCGAATGGAGATGCGGTCATGTCGCGCGAAGAGTCAGCAGCTACAGTAGCAAATTGTTGGCAATCGTGGCACAAAGCGGAGATTGTGGCTCACAATTATCGTTGCCAAGAATGAGACGGTAAAGTCCATTCAGACCAAAGAAGTTGAGGAAGTACCACGACAAAGATGAAACCCATCGCACATCCATGTCAGGAGTTTCAATTCCACGTTGCAGCATAGATTTAAACCCGAGAGTCAAAGGGAAAGGCAGTTTGACTATGTAGCAACACGTCAGTCCGCGGCACGATGACACCAAGGGGTAAATACGTACTCAACACGAAACCTTGGAAGAAGAAATTGATCCACCCCATGATAACCATTTGCGGGACCATCATAACCATCTGAGTCTTCATTCCCGACATCATGCCGTCCATGGCAGCAGGGTCCATTGGGTTCGGCGCGGGAGGAGGAGCGTCACCTTTCGGTGGTCCGTCTTTGAGGTATGTCCCAGCAGCAAATGCTTCAGATAGATGACGCGAGATGGAAGTATAGAACTGCGGGGGCGCCGGAGAATTGGCGGATGTTGCGCGGAGAACCTGTGACCGTATGAGAGCCCGCCTGGTTCGTCGAAATGAGGCCAAGGAATAGATGTGTGAGGGTCACTACTTACTGTTCGCGAATGACCTCTGGGGCTTGTTTTTTCGGAGGGGTCTGGAGCAATACCACAACATAGTGTCGTAGAATCCCCACCAGAATCTTTTATAGGCATTGACTGGTTAGAGATGCTAGACACAGATGCTACGACAGAGGACACGTACCATCACCAGAGTGATGGGGAAAAGGACCCAGTCACGAATCTGGGGGTCAAGATACAGGGATACTCTTCAAAATTTAAGTCAGCGCATGATATAGTGGATAGCAGGGAGAGAGAGAACGCGACGCACGTAGAGCTCGACATGGCTGAGTGTAAGGAGCGGGGATCGAATGTCTAAATTTGGCTTTGGCTCTGGCTCTCGGCAACAGTCAACAGTCAACTGCGCTGCGGCGGCATACTTGGGTTCTTGTTTCTATCCCTGATTCCCTAGAGGACAACATTATTACTCCTCCAACTGCACCCTCATAATGAATAGTGCACCGACAGCGCTCTTTGACTCGTATGAACAGGACTTCCAGCAGTTCATCTCAACAATTCGGAAGAGGCTTGAAGGAGAGGAAAGTCATGAACGTGGAGGTAAGAATACACAATGATTCATGTTCCAATCGCCTGACTCGGGGCTTTCGTAGAAGAAC
The DNA here is from genome assembly GCA_018856295.1 of Blastosporella zonata. Taxonomy (NCBI): domain Eukaryota; kingdom Fungi; phylum Basidiomycota; class Agaricomycetes; order Agaricales; family Lyophyllaceae; genus Blastosporella; species Blastosporella zonata. The sequence goes on along the minus strand of JAFLHD010008879.1, from coordinate 233,544 downwards.
GAAAGGCCACCCTGAGAAGAGTAGATATGGAGTTGGATGAAGCGGACGAAATGGTATTGCCCCCACCACCATGTTCTACTTTATACCTCATAGACACCCCAATTCAGGTCTCACAAATGGAAATAGAAATACAAGGGATACCCCAGTCCATACGCGTACAATACCAAACTCGCCTTCGAACAGCCAAAGCCGACTTGGCGCAGTTTAAGAGGCTACTCAAGGAACAGCGCGCCCTGGCCGCCCGCTCGGACTTGCTCTCCTCCTCCTCCCAACCTTTCACGACTTCTGATGACCCATACGGATCGAACAGCGACCGTGTGCGGTTACTTGCTGGTACCGCGCGACTTGAGGACGGGACCAAGCGGCTGCAAGAATCACAACGGATAGCACTGGAAACAGAGAATCAAGGCGCTGACATTCTAATGAACCTACGGACACAACGAGAACAAATTGAAAATGCACGAAGCACAGTATGTTAATCTTTCAGGTTCATATAAGACATCACTAATAGATTGCCTCCAGTTAAATACTGCAGACTCCTCGATAGATCGCGCGTCAAATACATTAAAAAATATGATAAGAACGTATGTCTATCTTCCTCATTCCAGGGCTCTGCCAATCCCAATCCATGCATAGGTTTTTCTGACTGAAGTGATCTAGGATGTATAAGCAACGAGTCGTTACGGCCAGCATTATACTAATTCTGCTTCTTCTCATTGGTTTAATTGTGTGGAGCAAGGTCACCTAGACTCATAATGTCCATCCATATGAACGGCTTTGTATTTATCTCTGTATTTTATGCTAGTGGTTGTTTCATTCAGAAATCGGGAGATAAATGATCTATAACTGACGATAAAGTATATGTTATACAAGGAGAACCCACAGGGTCTGCCTATTCTGAGCTGAAATAACTCCAATGAATGCAAAGACGAAAATGTAGGTAAAAAAGCGTCAAAAAGTGAAGGGTGAAGAACAAACTACATGGCATGGGAGTACCCGCCTCCGCCGCCCTCCTCGTCGTAACCACGCCCTCTCCGACCCATCTGATGCGGGTTCCCCTGAGATGTAGCAGGATTGTTTGAATAGCCCCCATAGGAGGGTTCGGAATTGGGGCCCGCATAGCCCGGTGTTGGTCCCCTGGTATAGTCCATCGCATTATCATACGCCAGTCCACCGGTTGAAGCCTGGGATGCGTTCACGGTCGCCTGGCCTTGGTATACGTCATGTGGGTCATAACTGTTTCCACCGATAGGACCTGGGTGGCCATATGGGATAGCAGCAGACCTCGACCGCTCAACGGGAGATTGATGAGAAAATGGAGCAGCGGCCGAGGTTAAGTGAGCGATGCTTTCATTATCTCCGTCGTACATTTGTCGCTGCTGATAGCCGTCTTCGTGGCCGAGGGACATTGAGGACGACTGGAAGTGTGTGTGGGAACCAGGCACCTGGTGAGTGGAATATGGGTTATAGGCGGGCATCGGAGGAGGGTAGTCTCCTGTCATAATCGAGTTCTTGTCTGAGCTGTAGTGATAATAGTCTTGGGTATATGTGCTAGGAGCTGGAACGCGGGTGTTCATGGAAGCGGCATCATCGTCGTCATCCACAGAGAGATTGGGAAGGGTGGGTTGAGGAAGCGGTTGCGCAATCATTTCTCCTTTCTTGTTCTTCAAATGAGAGAAATCGCCCTGTGCCTCCTTTTGGGCAAGTTTGGCGGCATCAGCAAGGCGCTGCTTCTGTCTACGCTTGATCACAGCGCCGATACGCTAAAAAAAGAGATGAGAATTACATTCACGCAGCACTAAAGAATATTGATTACCTTGTCAACCTTGTGGCAACAGTATTCCTGTTTTTTGGTCGGTCAGCCTTCTACACTGTTGGGTAACAAGATAAACGCAAACCTTGAGATTGCCCTGGATGTGACATAGTAGAGGGATGTAGCAGATACCCGCAGCAACCAGAATGAGCAAAGAGCCAGAGAAGACCAGGACAGTAAGGAAGGTCGTGACCGTCAAGAGAGATGTGGATAAGCTCGTATTGTTTGCGAACCATGTGTTGATGTCGTACCAATTGCCATTCTTGTGTTTTACGAGATAGATGGCGTACAAAGTCAGAGCATTGATGGTCTGACGAGGAGCATCAGCCAAAAGAATCCGCTTCCAACCTGCATCGTATTATTAACAATAGTCAAGAACATGAAAGAGTGGGCGAACTTTTGAAGGAAAAGAAGACGAAGAAAGCGAAATCGTCGCTGGTCTTTGTGGAGTTGCTAATGTGGTCGAAAAAGCAGAAATGATCATACGACCCTATGAAAGCTTTGAGTTGCTGAATTGATAATATGGAAAATCTTTCAACTCACGGAGGGAATAGTAGTTATTAGCCATGACGTTAGTGAATGCATAAGAAATATCCCTGCTTGCGATAATCTTTTTCGCTTTCCGGGCTTCGTAGGCTAGCTACAATAAGTATATGAGTATCGGTCGACAGCAAGAACATTGGTTGGGTTCGTGTCGTACCAAAAGGAAAGAAAAAATGATGCAGCCCACAAACAACCACCTGCCGGTATTGAACGGTATAAAAATACAGCCATCCAGGTTGCTACACTGATTGAAGATTTCGTTCGACCATGCATTCGTTGACAACATCGTCACGGCGGAGAAGATATCAAGCATGTACACCATGAAGGACTTGAGGACAAGGATATACAGCCAAAGATACCTGGCGAATGGTTCAGTAGGGATAATTGTAGGGCATGGCGCGACGTACTTCATTCTCATGGCAAAACCATTATCAGTGAACTCTCGTGTGTCGATGAAGTCGAACTGCGGTTGATGGGGTCAGCCTGGGGCCAGTTTGGGGCATTGTATGATGGTAAAGAGGTTACCTTGTGATCCGCGACCTTTTCACGCTTCCATTTGGAGTTGCCGCACATGTTTGAGGATGAAATAGAGGGATGTTGGACCAGAACCAGCCAGTGGGACGGGAGTCGACTCGAAGGCCTGTTGAAAGAGCGTAAAGCTAGAGATTAGCTACGTGTTGGCAGCGGCAAAGACAGCGCTGGGTATGGCTAGAAGGAAAGTGGGAATTGCTAAGAGGCAATGTGGGGAAGAAGGCGTCAAGGAGGTCGAAACTCCTCTGTTCTCGACGACTGATTGTTTTCGGCAAACACCGACAATCACTTCCTTGCAACAATGACTACCGTACAGAAAATAAAGGTCGGCTCAATACACATCTCGCTTGTCTCTCTATTGATCCCTCCGCAATGGTATAGGAAATCGAAGATGAGATGGTACCACCTTTTATTGTTGTATCTGCCTGAGCTAACCCGTTCTTTAGGCCAAAAGTAACTACTCCGTGACTTGATTTCGTTTTAACGGAAATCTAACGTCAATGCTCTAGCTCAAAAAAATAAGGCCACGAGCTACCATCTTGGTCAGCTCAAGGCTAAAATTGCCAAACTACGGCGAGAGCTCATCTCCCCGTCAAGTGGCAGTGGAGGAGGTGGTGGTGGCCTCGGTTTCGATGTTGCAAGGTTAGCACTCCCGGAGGTCATTACAAATTTTGTATCCATTCGTTGACGTCAAATAGAACCGGTATAGCATCGGTTGGATTTGTTGGCTTTCCTTCTGTTGGAAAGGTTCGTGTTCCAGGTCGCGTTCCACTGATGCCTGTCTCATTCCTTGACCAGTCAACACTCATGTCCAAGCTAACGGGAACGCATTCCGAAGCATCCGAAATTGACTTCACAACTCTGACAACGGTTCCCGGTACGGTCAAAGTACACGGAGCGCCCATCCAGATTCTCGATCTCCGTGAGTTTGTTCTAGCAAACTGGGATCGAGGTCTCTGATCCATATATCCAGCCGGTATCATTGAGGGTGCTAACGATGGCAGAGGTAGAGGTCGCCAAGGTCCGTTGTCTTCTCGCCCCTTTGCCTATTCAGCCTGTTGCAACTTATATGAATTATGTCTCTAGTCATTGCCGGTACGGAAACCGCCACTTATAGTGCAGGAATCAAACTGAAAACGCTACTTGAGTTCAGTCGCTCGCACTTGCAACCTTATTTTCATCGTCCTGGACGTCCTCAAGCCTCTGGGTGATAAAAAAGCCATCGAATCCGAGCTGGAAGGGTTCGGCATAAGGTTGAACAAACAACCACCGTCCATTCTTGTACGGAAAAAGGAGAAGGGTGGCATTGCCATCACCAATACTGTACCTCTAACAAATATCGATCACGATGAAATAAAGGCAATCCTCAGCGAGTACAAAATCAACAACGCAGATGTCGCTATACGGGAACCAAACGCCACGGCCGATGACCTGGTAGACGTAGTTGAAGGAAACAGGTGAGCAATGTCCTCTTTGTAAACTAAAATCTTATCATATTCTCCCCACAGAGTTTATATTCCGGCCATCTATGTAAGTACAGCTTGACGCCATACTTACATTTTATTCCCCGCTAATTGTCGGTCTAGGTGTTGAATAAGGTTTGGCTCGCCATCATGGTCATTGTTCTGATCTCGTTCTGAAAAGCATCTCTAGATCGATGCCATCTCTATCGAGGAACTCGATCTATTGTGCGTTCCTTCTGCTTGGCAGGTTGTATGGCCTTCGTTCACAACTCATCCAGGTACAAGATTCCAATGTCTGTTCCGATATCGTCCCGAGAATGGCTCAACATCGATGAGTTGATCGCAAAGATGTGGGAGACGCTAAACCTTGTCCGTGTCTACACCAAGCCCCGAGGATTAGCTCCAGATTATTCCGCACCTGTCGTCCTCCGGCGTGGTAAATGCTCTATAGATGATTTCTGCAACAACATCCACAAAGAAATTGCGAAACAGATGAAGTAGTAAGTCCTATCTCGCATTTCAATGGAGAAGACCCTTAATGACATGACCATGCAGCGCCGTTGTCTGGGGTGCCAGTGCAAAACATTCAAGGGGTCAAAAAGTTGGCCTGGATCATATTCTTGAAGACGAAGATGGTGCGTATGCTCCTTGCTTCCTGTCTTGGGTGTTTGACATGTTGATGAAACCCATACATAGTCGTTCACATCGCTAAAAAGTAGTCAAGCATATTGATAAAACTGTATAACATTATATCCGCCGCCAATACCACGCTTTCCTGTCATGGCCTTATGGCTACCCCAAGCCACTCAGCTGACCTTGATATGTCGACTCCTCGTGTAGGTAAATGAACATCAGCCTCAGGAACCCCCACACCAGCCCGATCGCACAATAGACACTTGTTAACATCAGTGGCAAGAACTCCATCCCTGCCAAATTTGGACCCTTCTTGAGATCATTGACGGACTCGGAGCACGCAAAGCCAACCGAAGGCACACACGGGGCGGGCTGTGTAATTTGTTGGCGTCCTAAAAGTGCTGGAAAGATGCTGACAAAGACCAGCAGGAATGGGAAGCCTGCAAGGTAAATTTTTTCGAAGCCGTCCAAAATGACGTACGGAAGGGACTTCGGGAACCTAAATTATGTGAACATGTGAACACTACTATGCCATATCGGAGGTCCACTCACTCATAGACACGCCGGGACAAAGGGGCATAGACCAGGAGGATCCATATGATCGAATATACGATTTTGACAGCAGATTCTGATTCGATTGCCGCCGGTTTAAACAGGAACCAGTTCAAGGGAATCAATTATGGAGCTCACCTGCTGGTGTGAATATAAGCGGGAAGAGGGAAAAGATACCTGCCACACTGGCAATGATGAATGTTCGGAAATACGCATGTCTTTCCGCGGCAAGCAAACTATGACAGTTCATTAGTCACAAGCATAACTTCCAGGATGGCATTCGACTCACCTGAGGGGAACAAGGACAAGCAAAACAGCTTTCTCATGAACGTGCCAACCGAATAGGAAGGACGTGTATCCACAAAGCGTCAAAGCAGTCAAGAATGATTTGTACGTCGGATTGCGCCATAGCTTGATGAGCCAAATCTGGAGCGATCGGTGAACAAGGGAATAATTTCCTACAAGTAGGAAGGAGCGCACGGATTGGAACAGAATTGTTATCAAGAACGTGTGCACAGGCTTGATCTTCGGTAGAACAGCAAATACTGTGTCACCAACTAGCCCTCGTGACGTCGAAGCGACACCGGAAAGATTGATAGAGACCTCAACGCCTGTCCGCTTTATATCTGTGGACATTGAAATCGCATTTTTCACAGGGAAAAGCGGGGTACATACAACGTAGAAGTACGCGATCAGCTGCGGTAACTAATGCCCATGCATTAGGAGCCCAGTAAGCGTGATTGAGCCCCCTCGTAAATGGAAAGAGACGAGAGAGGAGTTGCGGGATCTGGCCCATCAAAATAAAAGGACCCAGTGATACGACAAACACTGCAATAACAGCATTTGCCAAGGAAAGGAAATTCTTTATTTGCGGTTCACCAGAAGGGGTCATGCAGAAGCCTCGGAGTAGGTAGATAAAGTAGGCTGGCTGAAAGGCAGCTCATGAGAGACAGAAAACACAATTGGCACAAGAAACGTACAGCCAGATACATGTAGATATGCTTAAAGTTCAGCAGAACGGCGAATAAGACACCGGAGGCAAGTTTATTTCCCTTTAGTCCAATTCAGTTCGTGTAAGGGACCAAAAGGAAAATTCGGCTCACATTCCGTGCCATTAGGATTGACCAGAGAAGGATGCCAAACATGAAGCCATTATATTGAAAATGAATGTGGTCAACGATCAAGAATCCTGGATGGAGAAAGAGAGAAGCCGATATTATCCGTTGGGTCGGAGGGTCCACTGCGCCACGGATGAACCTGACCCCAAGGATTTGTTCACCAGGTTCAACACGTCAAATAAATGAAAATCCAGCGTACCTGAGAAGAACTACTCCAAGGACCATCTCTGTGAGGATGACCGTTGTGCGTTGATATGCAATGACAGACCAGCTGTCGTAATTCAGATTGTTGAGGTCCACTATTTTGGGGTCGATCAGGGCGGCAGGGATAGAGAGTAGCTTTTCAAAATAGGCAAAGAATGGAGGGTAGTCCAAGGCTATAAAAGGGATGCCCGGGTTTAGGAAAGCATAGACACAGTTGTAGATCGGCCTCACTCCATTCTGATGTTGTCTGGTAAAGAGTGAATTCAGTAAACAATTATTGGATTAGTCGCAGATGTACTCACATCATAATACCACTTTGATATGGGAAGAGAGTGTGTGATGGCGAGCCAATTTCTGTGAACTTCAAAATCTGTCGACCGACTGGGTAAAACAGTCAACATCGAAGCCTATCCCGCTTTTCTCTAAATACTCACTAGGATGGATATAGTAGAAGCTTCAGAGATGTGGATATCACCAGAACGTCCCACTCTGAAGTCTCCACGTCCCATTGAAACCAAGAACGTCGCCGGTCCCTGATGTCGTCTACCAACTCATCCCCGGGTGAAGTGCTTGGAGGTTTGGCCGTTGAGCGTCGTGTAAGAATGGAGGTTGAATTCTCTCCGTCCATGTTAGCCCGATGCAGGGGAAACGAAGTCAACGAAGCTACAGCCAATAGAACGGACGGACGAGAGTAGCAGTGCGCAGGGGACCCGGACACGTCGCGTCGATGACACGTGACACTGCGCGTCAACGGTTAGACCCTCACTCCCTGAGCTCCACATCGATCTGTCGACCGCTATTAGTATGAGCGAACAAGTAGTGGCTGGAAAATTTACCCAAGACACCGCTGCAAGGTCGTCTATTTCCCTCCGATGCTCAAGAATGTTGCTCATATGTCGTGTAGGAGTGTTCTCATCAAACTTGTGCTGTTTAGTCTTTCCCTCGGCCTCGTACCTATCACAAGCTACTTCGCATCTCAGAGGTATTTGTGGAATGGTGGGCCACATATCCAACATTCTGGAACACGAAAATTTACATCCTCCATCCTCAGGCAACTCCACATACGCAGCTATAACGGCTGTTGTTTCAGCCAACATTGTTCTTGTTGCGTATATCATATCCTCCGTACTAGAAGACAAGGCACCTGCTCCTGAAGCTGCACATAAACCCTCTTTGGAAACCAAGAAGCGGCAATGAAGGCTTCACGTCGAAAAGGTACATTTTGGAAATCATGCCATTTACATTCCTGACATCATGCTCAGACCTCTCAAGTAGAAGGTTCAATCTCGGTTTGTACTCAGTATTACTGCCTGTATCGGCGTAGTCTTACTAGTGCACCACCACCGAATTCCCCATTGGCCCAATATTATTATTCAAGTACCTAGTTCCTGATAATACCCAAAGTAGATAGCTGCATGGTGCGAAGAACTTAATAGAATAAATTAATGGCGCGTCTGTGATGCCCCAGGCTTCGCATTTCATCTGGTCTTGATAGTAATAGATGAGCATTTAAAGTGCATATCCCCATTGTATCCGATCCTCGAAAAGAGGGGCATTGTACCTCTCATGAGACTCCTGTTACCAGCCATGAAATTGAGAGGGCGTTCTGGAGTCTAAGGATCCGCAACCTACCAAGGGTAAATGGCGTAAGTCCGACGTGTGAGTGGGAGTGGGAGTGGAGTCCGCACGTCGTCTTGTCTCCTCGCCAGTCGCAAAGACTTCGGTGGATGGTGCACTAGATGTGGACCTGTGAGCTTGATACGGGACTTCAAATTGATGGTTACGGAGTCCGGAGATTGACTGCGCAGTGCGTAACGGTTTCCTGTAATCATCATCATGCTCAGGAGGCGCTAGGAAGCTCGCAGAAGCAGGTGGCGTGGGAAGAGGGCTATCTGGGGGATTGAATCGTGGTGGAGTTATAGTACGAAGGGACCTGCCAGGGAATTTGGACGTTCTCGGAGAAGACAGTGAACCAGTCATTGTCGGAGTAGCCAATGGTGTTGAATCAGCGGAGCTAGCAAGAGGTGAGGGAGGTAGACGAGCGATTGTCGGTGTAGGAAGCAAAACGAGGGGCTGAGGTCTTCTGCGAACTCGAAGGGGTGGGGGCTGAGGGAATGATGTGAGGGTATCCTGAAATGAATTCGGATATCCTGCTATTATACGTGTTCGCGGCTCTGTTTGAGGACGTATATTCATTAAAGGAAGGTGCGGAGAAGAGGAGCTATTGGCGCGATTGAAAGTTTTTAGGCTCGGTGAGTCCGAGAGGTCCAAAACAGCATGGGCTGTACTTGTCGATTCAGCTAAAGGAGACGGTGCAAAGGTCGTTCTTGAGCCCTTTCTTGGGCTTGCGACTGTCTTCTCGCCATGACGATGGTCTTGACTAGGATCGATCTCAACGTCAGAGGGAATGAAACTTCGGCTTTGCCTCCCGACCTGACGATAAGTTGGTCGCGGCGACGAATGGTGTATCGTCCTGATATCTGGTTCTGGGGCAAACTTGACACGGGTGGGAGATCGCGGTAGAGGGGAAGGGGGCCGAGAAGATAGGTTCAGAGAGGGCGGACGAGGTGGGCGATGGGGAGGGATCTTGGAACGAAAGGATTGACCTCCAAAATTCAGGACAGCTGGTCCGTGGCATGTGTTCTGAGGGGGTCCATGAGCACCGGACTGGAAAAGGGATCCGTGTTTTCCACGTAAGCTTGGCACAATTTGAGAGCGAAGATATTCCAGATGGCCAGCTCCGTCTACCAACAGGTGGTCTGCAACGGGAGCCTTCAAGTCCTACCAGAAGTGCAGTTTAAAACCCAAATAATTTTACAATCTTATGGAATGCACACCTGGATAGTGGACCCGAAATCTACAGATATCATTGAGGTTGTTTCTGTGAAGCCGGTCTCCAAGAAAGGTGATACAGGCGCGGCATCCAGCAGCAAAGGCTCCAAGACCGGTTGAGCTTTAGAACATTTGTTTTCCTTCTTTCTCCAAGTGTTGCGCAAGAATGAGATGGTTTTCATGACAAGGGGAGAGAAGGCGCAGTACAAGAACCTCGCGGTGACGCGCAAGATAGTGAAGCCTGCCGAATCAATAGGGATTCTGTGATCATATATACCAATAGGATTCTGGGCATGATGCATTCTGCCATTGTACCGGGCTGAACGCCCTATCGTGAGCAGAGGTTCCCCGATTGTGAGGCCAATCAGGAGGATTCGTAGTGTTCCTGAGTCAAAATCAAGATTGAGCTCATGGCACAACGTGCTTCTTGCCCTTCTTACTGGCAGCGAGGTGACAGAAGAACGGTGGAAGTGATTCCGTTCGGAGACGACCGATCACATCACCACATTCAGTGCCACACTGCCACTGCCACCGAGTTTTTCTCCGACCACCTCTATTATACATTCAGGAACTTGTGGCATTTGTTTATTGGGTCTACTCCTGGCTCATACGAGGCACAGCAGCTTTGTTCTGTTCTATCATTTGATAACAACTCGTTTCTGACTCTCGGAACTGTGTGAATGTTGTCTCTACTATCTCCAAAGATTCGGAAGCTTCGGCCTGACATTGACATATCGTTGGTTGGGCAATGTGCCACATGTCTGCCGAAACAGGTGTCGGAACTTTTGATTTGATTCCTGGAGTTCCGTGCTTGTCGAAAGAAACCTTGCAGTAGATAGTATTTCTGCCGAACCTCTGGGAAAGCCGCAATTCCGGTTGTGGGCTCAGTTTTATATTCACACTGCAGGAAGATCCAGGGGGGCATCAGTCAAACCGCTTGATGATGTCTACCACGTAAGTACTAACATTTGATACATTGTGTGGTGGCTGATGCTTCCACTATATAGAAAGAAATAAAAGTATGTCCAGACCGAGTAATTGGAAATGACTTTGACAAGTCTCACACCCGGGACTGCTCGCACTTTAGCTATGGAATGCACAAGCCATCGATAGATTGGTACCTACTGTGCCGTCGCTTACCGTCACTGACTAAGATGGCCCCTCCTGATTCTTTTCTCGCAGCGGCATGTCGAACTTCGATTTCCAGGAATATACTGCGGCCTCTCACACGCTCAATCGCTGCCAGCCGATCCTGGATCGTCGGCTACGATTGACACACTCTTGATACCTCTGCCAAGCCCGGCTGGTATTTTTTTGAGGAGCCTCATGCTCCGACTCGAAGCTTCAAGCTTCAAATTGAATGTCGTGCAAGTTTGAGACAAGTGTCAGAAACACAAACCTTACTACCTACAGTTTGATAAAAAGAAGAAAGAAAACAGTACAGCAATCATTCTTATTCAATTCACTATATGTATCTAGATGATCAGGTATAATCGCAGAATAGATAAAATTTTAAAGAATACAACAAACATAATAGTTTGATCATGATTGGGAGATATGTATATGCTAAATATAATACAGACCCTCCTACTTATGGTAGGACTACTGATGACAGAATACATGGTAATAAAGATAACATGACGAGACAGATGAGGATAGGAATGCAGATAACAATGATCTAGAAGAGGAACAATCTATAGTCGTGGAAGGATTAAAAATCTTCATCAAGGACGCTGTGGAGTGGAAAGTCAGTTACTACAGAAGGCAAAAGGAAGGCAGTATTGTTCACGTACAAAGTCGATGATGATGTCGCTGCCTCAGATGTACCTGAGTGGTTGATACCAGCCTTCGAGTAATCCGAAACTCGTTTCTCGAAGAAATTTGTTTTGCCCTGGAGCGAAATCATATCCATAAAGTCGAAGGGGTTTGTCTTATTGAAGACCTTGTCGTTGCCGAGGGCAACAAGAAGACGATCGGCGACGAACTCGATGTACTGACACATTAACTCTGAGTTCATCCCAATGAGCTTGACAGGAAGAGCATCTTGGATAGGGTTGAGTAGGAAACTTTGACTGTCCGATAAACTTCACATACCGGTGAGGAACTCCTGTTCAATGATGACAGCCTGGGTTATGATCGCTTTGATGGTATCAGGATGCGGGCGACGCTTGAGGTGGCTGAAGAGAAGGCATGCGAAGTCGGTGTGCATGCCCTCATCACGGCTGATGAGCTCATTGGAGAAGGTCAAGCCAGGCATGAGACCGCGTTTCTTCATCCAAAAGATGGACGCGAATGAACCAGAGAAGAAGATGCCCTCGACTGCAGCAAACGCGACCAGGCGTTCACCGAAAGTCGAATTCTGGTCGGAGATCCACTTGAGTGCCCACTCTGCTTTGCGTTTGATACAGGGAATTGTCTCAATAGCATCGAAAAGATATTCGCGTTCAGCTTGGTCCTTGATGTAAGTGTCGATGAGGAGGGAATATGTTTCTGAGTGAATGTTTTCCATCATAATTTGGAAACCATAGAAACAACGGGCTTCGGCTGCTTGGACTTCATTGGAGAAACGCTCAAGAAGGTTTTCGTTGACGATCCCGTCGGAGGCGGCAAAGAAGGCGAGGACGTGAGAGATGAAATGACGCTCGTTGTTGTTCAGGCGGTTGTTCCAGTCATGGAGGTCCTTGGAGAGGTCCATCTCTTCGGCCGTCCAGAAGGAGGCCTCGGCCTTCTTATACATTTGCCATATCTATAATGCTGGTTAGCATGACATTAAGAGGTCGAAAAGATAACCGTACCTCGGGGTATTGGATGGGGAATAATACGAAGCGGCGTCTTGACTCCTTTAGAAGAGGTTCTTCGCCTGTGACAGGATGAGACGCAGTCAAGTAGAAATTATAGCAGACGCACTTTCAGGTAGATCTATATCCCCGACAAACTTCTTGCGCAACACCTCTATATCATCCGAGTCGAACGTATGCTCGCCATCGTCTACGAGAGATTTTGGAGATTTAGATAGCCGGGCGTCGTCAATGACGTATGCCGCAGATTTTACTAAGTGCTCCGTGGGGGTATCGAGGCTGAAGGCAGCTAGAGACGCGGCAGCCTGTGATTAAGTTAGAAAAAGGGTGACGAGGACCAAATGAACGCGTGAGGGCATACCATCTTACTCGGGGTAGGCTCAGGGGTAGAAGGGCGGGGAAGAGAAGTGGAAGCCATGAGTGACGGGTTGGTGGAGGGAGGGATATCACAGGTGAGGGTAGAATGAAGGAAAGAAGCCATCTTTTTTAACCAAGACACGCGTATGGTCGTGTTTGGCAGATTCAACCATCAATTAGGGGACGTGACCGCGATGTTTGCCTTTATTGACGCGTAATTGATTATTACGTAAAAAGAACGCGTTACTCATCGGACACGTGTCGTCACTTAGCAAATTTTTGATACGCGTCCAGTCCGACTTTCCGTCACCGCTGACGCACCACTGTCCTTTTCCTTTTTTCTTCTTATGGTACTTGCAGTTGAAGAGGTTCTTTATTCTTTGGTTTCTGGCTACATGAAAAGCTGATATATGTAATACAGGTCACCCAATGCATTGCCGACATGTCATTCCAGCATAAAGGGGCTGCAAAATTAGAACCATCAAAAGAGTCGGTGAACAAATTGCGCAAGCTCTTCGTCGGAGACATTGATTTGCCTGAAAGTTCGTTCTTCGCTTAGCTTTGAGATCAGGCCGAAAACTTTTGCCCTTTCCTAGACGAGGAACCTCTTCTCAAGGAGTCCAAGCGCCGATTTGTCCTGTTCCCGATACAGTATCCCCAAGTATGCCTGACCTCTCCACATCTTTACATGTAGCTCAAGTACCTTTGTCGGCAGATATGGCAACTGTACAAGCAAGCTCAGGCCTCATTTTGGACGGCAGAGGAAATGGATTTGTGTCATGACTTGATGGATTGGAACGACAAACTCACCTCCAATGAGCGATACTTTATCTCCCATGTCCTGGCGTTCTTCGCTGCATCCGACGGTATTGTGAACGAAAACCTCCTCGAACGGTTCTCCAACGAGATTCAGTTGGCTGAGGCGCGGTGCTTCTACGGTTTTCAAATAATGATGGAAAACGTTCATTCTGAGACGTACTCTCTACTTATTGATACCTACATCAAGGACCCTGTGGAGCGGACACACCTCCTCGACGCCATCCAGACCATTCCGTGTATCAAGCGCAAAGCTGAATGGGCCCTCAGATGGATTTCGGATCAGGAATCAACCTTCGCAGAACGACTGGTCGCTTTTGCCGCTGTGGAGGGAATATTTTTCTCTGGGTCGTTTGCTTCCATATTTTGGATAAAAAAGCGCGGCCTGATGCCTGGTCTTACATTCTCGAATGAACTGATCAGTCGAGATGAAGGCCTTCATACGGATTTTGCATGCTTGCTGTTCACCCACCTCAAACGCAGGCCGCACCCTGACATCGTACAGAAGATCATTGTGGAAGCAGTCAAAATCGAACAAGAATTTCTTACAGGTAAACCCACGGTTCTTTTGATGTGGATCTAGAGGCTCAAGCTTGACCAGATGCACTACCGGTTGCGCTCATCGGTATGAATGCTAACCTCATGTGTCAGTACATCGAATTTGTCGCAGACCGACTTTTGGTCGCTCTTGGCAACCCTAAATACTATGGCTCGCAAAATCCCTTTGATTTTATGGACATGATTTCGATGCAAGGCAAAACCAATTTCTTTGAAAAGCGGGTCTCGGAATATTCCAAGGCCAACATCAATACCTTGAACGAGGGTCCTTCAACGCCTCGACGGACTTTGTAAGTTCACATGCTTCTTTAAGCCAGACACCTCATTAAATGTTGCCTTAGTACTATGGACGAAGACTTCTGATTCTGATGACGAATCATACCTATAATACACGTATAATTGCATATAATACTAATACATCCAACACCACCGCTCATGTACATTACATTACAGAATTTTTCCCCTGTCTATTATCCACCTATAATCAACTCTAGCTCATAATATATTCAAGTCATCTTCGGCTCAAAGTGGATACATACGCCTGTCGAAGCTTAAGAGCGTTGATTCTCAGTCATTAATTGTCATCACTGTCGTAAAGAACTAGTCCGAAATTATAATAATCAAAATATCCGTAAGGCAACCGGTAAAGCAAGCGTAAAATCAAAATGATCATGCGACATCACAGCCATCGTGGCGCAAACGGAACAAACATTCATACGAGAGGGACTGAGCCGGGCTCCACCTTGTCACCCAGTGCCACATTGGAAGATAATCCTAGACCTGTTCTACGTGCCGCACGGTAGACAATTGCCGCAGAAGTCGAGCCTGGAGGTCGCATCATCATAAAATTTAATACCAGTAATGTCCAGGATAATAGAACACGCACAAAATCCGCATAACAAAATAGCAAGGCCGAACGAAGTCGAGCTCGTTGCGCACCAGGCCCCGGCCTCGCCATCAGTATCAGGCTCGAAGGCGCACGGCAAATGGAACTGTGTGCCCAACAAGATGATGAGAACTAACACAGATAAGTTATGCGGGAATTCAATGTGGCAGATGACAGGACATCTGACCTAACCAACCGACAGCGAAGATGATAAGGGATATCAAGTGAGCGGAAGCGCGCACAAGGGTGTGTGACGAGAGGGGCCGATTGTTGTACGACAGCCTGGCATACTTATATAAGAAAGTACTCCACACAGATAAGTCAAGTTGTGGCAGGACGTACAGTACGCTCGCCCATACCCATGTGCAAAGTGCCCAACCAGCCGCAATTCCTTCGAATATCACTGTTATGTATGTTAGGATATTACGAGCTGTCTTGGCACAAAGAGGATAAGCTCACCCAATTTGGGCCCCGCAAACCCGTCAAACAATGAAGCAAAGATGGCGATAGCGGTTTGAAAGATTCCAAAGGCTACCATCAAACCTTGAAATAGGTCGTATTAAGTAAGAAGCTTCAGGAAAGACAAAACTCCCCTACTGTATAGAATTGTTCTTAGCGGCATCGCGAGAGTAACGTTACGCGGGCAATGATTCACCTGGAGGATGGGTTGGATCGTTGGACGAGCATCATCCATTCAAATATATACATGATGGCGGCTGGGCCTCAGTTTGATCTTATCAACCGAAGATGGGCAGTGCTGCTTAGATGATTGAGCAACAAGCATCCTGTTTCACTCGATCCATCAAAGAGCGAGCCAGGTGGGCCTTACTTCTCTTTTTTTTTTGCTACTCCCTGTAGATGAATGTGTATTTACCAATTTTAGAAAGTTAAATTTGCTGTACCATACCCCTTTGATCTGTCATCATGATTATACCTGTTGGACATTATAAGTGAATCCCTGCTCTCTAGATAGCTTCTGGGCATCTCTAGAGCAGTTCAAATAATTACATTGACATGGGTAGATATGTATATGGAGAGCTAGATAGGTGGAAAATGGGAACAAAACCAGATTTATGGGTACTGCTCACAGATGACCTAAATAACATATGGAGTTCTGATAGTGGCAAAATTCATTGAAAGTGTATATAAAGGTATAAATTATCTCAAATGAAATTAATGGTACAAGCTAGATTATATATATGATAGTAGAGTAGGAGAGGCAAGGAGGAGAAGGTACAAGCAGTAAACAGAAAGGGATCAGGCGCTATAAAAATATACAGAGAATGAGAGGACATACAATATATGTATTGGAGCAATTTCGAATAGGAAATATAGGCACTGTGCATTTGTGCCCCGAATAAAGTGGTTGAAGCATCAGTTATGCCAGAAATTTACCTACACAACGGCCCTGAGGAGTCCCGTTACCAACTACAAACACTTTTAATACAATATATGTCTGCCACACAACTCACTGTATATTTTTGGAGGCCCTGGTATGCTTTCTTCAGACCGAAGTTTCAATTTCTAGCACCTTGTGTCAAATACGTCAGTGGCAGGATGGATCTGGACATTCTAACAGGATATAACAATGCTAATAAAACTCTGGAATACTTGAGGAGCTCTGGTACATGGAGACATCCTAAAAGAATTCTCAACAGGTGTACTCATGGTACAATGAATTAAAATCGATAGAATTGGTAAATATACATTCACCTACAGGCGTAGCAAATAAATAAATAAAGAGAAGCGAGCCATGGATAATGAAAATACTTCTTATTTTGACGACGTACCATGCCTATAATACATGTATAATTGCATATAACACTAATACATCCAACGCCACCGCTCATGTACATTTAAATTACAGAATTTTTCTCATGTGTATTATCCACCTATAATCAACTCTAGCTCAGAATATATTCAAGTCATCTTCGGCTCAAAGTGGATATATACGCCCTGTCGAAGCTTAAGAGCGTTGATTCTCAGTCATTAATTGTCATCACTGTCGTAAAGAACTAGTCCGAAATTATAATAATCAAAATATCCGTAAGGCAACCGGTAAAGCAAGCGTAAAATCAAAATGATCATGCGACATCACAGCCATCGTGGCGCAAACGGAACAAACATTCATACGAGAGGGACTGAGCCGGGCTCCACCTTGTCACCCAGTGCCACATTGGAAGATAATCCTAGACCTGTTCTACGTGCCGCACGGTAGACAATTGCCGCAGAAGTCGAGCCTGGAGGTCGCATCATCATAAAATTTAATACCAGTAATGTCCAGGATAATAGAACACGCACAAAATCCGCATAACAAAATAGCAAGGCCGAACGAAGTCGAGCTCGTTGCGCACCAGGCCCCGGCCTCGCCATCAGTATCAGGCTCGAAGGCGCACGGCAAATGGAACTGTGTGCCCAACAAGATGATGAGAACTAACACAGATAAGTTATGCGGGAATTCAATGTGGCAGATGACAGGACATCTGACCTAACCAACCGACAGCGAAGATGATAAGGGATATCAAGTGAGCGGAAGCGCGCACAAGGGTGTGTGACGAGAGGGGCCGATTGTTGTACGACAGCCTGGCATACTTATATAAGAAAGTACTCCACACAGATAAGTCAAGTTGTGGCAGGACGTACAGTACGCTCGCCCATACCCATGTGCAAAGTGCCCAACCAGCCGCAATTCCTTCGAATATCGCTGTTATGTACATTAGGATATTACGAGCTGTCTTGGCACAAAGAGGATAAGCTCACTCAATTTGGGCCCCGCAAACCCGTCAAACAATGAAGCAAAGATGGCGATAATGTTTTGAAAGATTCCAAAGGCTACCATCAAACCTTGAAATAGTGGTAGTATTAAATACGAAGCTTCAGGAAAGACAAAATTTCCCTACTGTATAGAGTTGTTCTGGCTGTGAGCGACATCGCGAGAGTAACGTTATGCGGGCGAGGATTCCCCTGGAGAATGGATGGGATCGTTGACGAGCTATTCGATTATATACATGGATGATGCTTGGCCTCAGCTTGGCAACGGAACTTATCGATCACCGCAGTGATTTTGTTCGGAACGGGAAACGACACTGCAAGACCCAGGCCAGACCAGTGCGGAGCGTTTCAAGGTCATGAAAGGCCGCGTGTAGTTGATCGAGACCTGTCGGACAGCCTTCCAACACTCACTGTAGGCTAGCTAACTATCCACTTTGGTCATTGAGATGCGCGCAGGGAGGTTGATTCGAGATAAGATTCGTCCGGTACTGGTTATAATCAGCATTGCGCCAGCTTTACATGACGACCTAGCCACATGAGAGCTGGGCCATAAATCATAGTGGTCAAACTCGCAAACACTACACGAAAGACAGGAGTCATGCAGGCAAAGAATCAGGTGACAGGTTGATAATAATCAGGCTAGACGGTTTAAGTCGACCTTGTCAGTAATACGTCACGTTGACAGCTAAATTGAACTTGTTGCGTGAATGAGAGGGCTGTAACTTGTAACTGCCATGCCTGGGTTAAAGTGTGAGTTGATTCGTTTACTGCACACACATTGGGTTAGAAAAACTGAAAGGAGGAGAGCTCTGAATCGGTTTACCATTTGGGCAGACACAGGTATCATGTAGGGTAGACCGTCATCGGAATGAAATTATGGAAGTTGTGTACCTATAAGAGTGGCGATAGATTTGAATGCCAAGATGCATGGTCAATCAAGTAACAAGTTGCAAGTGCAGCCCCATCAAAACATCAATAATACATATTTGAATTGATGCCTCTCCCTCCTTTCCTTCAACCATTGGTACGCCGCGACTCACCGACCGTAGAGCATCACACCGCTATCTTCCAACACAAGCACCCCTTTGGCCGTTCGCATGCTCTCTGGTGGAATTCCCAGCTCCCTCTTCCAACCACCGTCATATTATTCATACCGGGTAAGGCAAACCAGGGAATCTGTTACGAGTATCGGGCTGAACTTCCGCAGGGAACCCTGGTCTTTTAGATTTCTACATCCCATTTCTGAATTCTATATATGCAAGGGACACGACCTTGAGCCTTGCGATATTTGCCTATTCTCACATCGGGCATACTCCTGGAATCGATACCTATCAAGCTTCCCAACATGGTCTTCCTGCTCAAGTTGAAGGCTCGATCGAGGCGTTCGATGCTGTCCGGTCCGAATTCGATGTAAGGACCAGAATTGTCATAGTTGGACATAGTGTCGGTGCCTGGCTCGCACTCCAAGTTTTGAAAGCCAGGTCAACTCATGTCGCTGGCGTCTTTTTACTTTTCCCCACTATCTCTCATATGCGTGATACTACAAATGGACGACGACTATCTGTACGTTGTTGGTCTGCCTATTCTTTTGACTTAGTTCTTATCTATCAAGCTATCTTCAGTGGGTGTTCTCCCTTCGTATGCGGACTTGTATTTCCCGGCTCTCATACCTCACTCGAATCCTGCCTGTGAGCGTTTTGGCCCTCCTGTTTTCTGCTTGGCCGTATGAACAAGTTGCGGTACTTCGAACGCTATTGCACTCTCCCAGCAGTATCCTTGCAGCACTGCATATGGCCGACGACGAAATGCATACCATTCGAGATCTGGATTCACCTTTGCTCGCCACTGAGAGAGACAAGTTGTGGTTTTATTTTGCTCAGAAGGACGAATGGGTGGGAGGAGAAATGAAACATGTACTCGATTCTTTCAACCCAGAATTAGAGCATACCAGAATTGTCCATGGACATCAGGACATACCCCATGCATTCTGTATTAGTAAGGCCCACTTGTGTCCTTGACGCAATTTATATTGACACATTCTTTCAGATCATGGAGAAGATGTTGCGGGCCAATGCCATGAGTGGCTGAACACTTTGAATAGTTCTTTCTAGTATCAGTTTTTGAAGATGTGCATCGTAGAAACAGTGTAAGTATACATAAACACAGAATTTCGATTATATTGCGGCATAATCATAAAAAGTAGACACATTTTCTTTTGTCAACGACTTTGAAATCACTTTGACCTCGGGGCTGAGTACTGAGTCGTCATCAGACTTCCAAAGTCGTCGAAGGGAGATATACAAGATTAACGTCTAGATATCATTAGTTAGATTCGTAGATAAGGATTCCTCTAATAACCCGAGGGCTAGCGCCTCTTAGCCAACACCTTGATCAAAGCACTTTTGACCACAGTGACCGCCTTCTCTGTCTCCTTCTTCGTCAGAGCACTCGTCAGCGCTAGCCTGATGCTCGGCCTCGGCTCAATCGTCTCCTGCCCTCTCAGTCTCTTCGCCTTCGTAATCATAACACCCTGTGCTAAAGCCTCCTCCACGACATCTTGCAAGATCCGCTCCTCGTTCTCAATATCCCAGTCCCAAGTGTTGGCTTCCCGCGGGAGGGGCGATGTGGGATTTGAGGGCTTGGAGGAAAGCACGGCACTGATAGGGTGCAAGGTTGAAGAAGATTGCGAGCGGATGTTGATGTGGATGATGGGAGAGGCAGGATGGGATGGGATAGAGATGCAGTCGATGCGGTCGAGAATTGCACGAGCAGCACGGATGTTTTCATGAAGGGTACTCAAGATTGAGGGAGAGGATCGAAGGATATTGACGCCTTCAGAGCCGCTGACTGAGAGGAGGGCAGGCATAGAGGCAGAAAAGACGAAAGAGGTACCATTGATGCGCTGTTGGAAGACAATATCAGCTTTGACGCTCAAAACAGCCGAGAGAGCAACATACTTGATGGTCGACAACAGTTTGAGAGCCGGCACAGAAACCGCCACCAGCACATAGTCCAATGGCTACTGAACCAACAAGCATGTCAACCTTTTCAGCCTAGGAAGACGGGTTAGCCAGATCCATATTTGTGGCGCCGATAGACATACCGGTACGTTGTACAATTCCGTCAAACCCCGTCCGGTTCGTCCAACCGTTCCAAACGAAAAGCTCTCGTCCAGAATGAGACGGTACTTGTGCTGGTACTTGATTTCAATCTGTCCAGGCAAAGATTAGTTCAGGCGAAGAGAGTTTAGGAAGGTCATGCGACGACTGACCAGCTTAGGAAGATCGACCATAGCACCATCTTTCTCGAAGATACCCTCAGTGATGATAAAGCGTCTCGTCAATGGTCCTCTTCGTTTTTTCCTATCCTTCTCGATGCTCTCTAACACATCCTCGAGGCTCTTGAGATCATTATGGTCGAACCAACGCACAGTTGACCGCGAAATCTGGATTCCCTTGTGAATGGCAAAGTTCACGCCGCGGTCGGCCACGATGATGTCTCCACGCTTGCAGAAAGCCGGGATGACAGAAGATATGGTGGAAAAGCCTTGGGAATACAATATGGAAGCCTCAGTTCCAAGGAAGTCTGCAATATCGCGTTCCAATTCCATGTGAACGTCTACATTAGTTGTAGTCAGCAGACAATAGTCACCGGCGCGCCATCGAACGCACCAACTGTACCGTAGAAACCAGGAGGGCCGCAGCTGCCAAGGCCGTATTTCCTGAGTGTTTCTACTGCGGACTGTTTGATGGTTTCGTTTCCGGCGAGGCCTGTGAAGTTAAAGCTGGCGAGGTTTATGGCAGTCTTTCCTGTGCTGGCGAGCTTGGGCTTAGGGCCGTTTGGGCCAACAATAACAGGGACCGCAGCGAGATCATCTTGCTCAGCTGAAGTAAGAGGTGTATCAAGAGCTTCGGGTGTCCACTCATCGACTAGTTCGTCAATTTCCTAGAAAAGTAAATAAATGAGTGCGAGTAGAACATGGAGGCGTAGGGAGCGCACCTTGTCACTGAACTGAATGAAATGTTTTCCGGTTCTATCAGCACGAGTACGGGACTGTAGAAGTGTCCTAATAGCAAAGATGACGAGAATAACTTCGAGGATGGTCCGGCCTGGATCATTTTGGTGAGAGCTCTTCACGTAGCGCAGCAAGACGGCCGAGCCGGGTAGTTTATTGAAAGCAAATTCAAGAGTGGACAGGGACTGTGCCATAAAGGCAAAGAGGGGCTCGAGCGTCGCTGAGGCACTGTCCATGGTGGTGGTTTCTTCAAGACAAATTATATTATGTCAGCCCGTCATCGACCCATGTTTAGCCACATACGTTCTGGACTTCGCAGCCTCCGCAATGTATCTCCCATTCTATACTGGTCCCCGACTGTACTCTACTTCTCCACCCAGGTTTTCATTTTCAGCCATATAAAGGGCCGTAGCATGCAGGCACGCCTTATTTTATGTCTCACTTCCTTCCACCTACTCAAACGGTTCCCCTAGCCAACTCTGAATCCAGATTCGTCCTCTTGGAGCGATGTTGGAGTCTTTAGCTGCATTCCTCGCTACTATAATAGCTTCTGCAGGGGAGATATCGTAACTTTCTGGTCTGTTCGCAGTACTCATTCGCCACCTTTTCACTTATTGGCTTCTTGCACAGTTCACCAGTAGATCCGAGGCAAAAACTTGTGAAAAGAATAGTTGCCACGGAAGGAGAAGTAGTTCCAACCCTTCCTCCTTACCCTGACACCTCTGTCCGGATACCGAAAGGTCACGTCTGGGTCCAAGGTATTTCAAACTCTCAACATTACTTTGTCAAATCATCATAAATATGTATTCAGGCGATGAGCCATTCCATAGCGATGACAGCAACTTATTCGGCCCTGTATGTCCTATTTATTTTACTTGACCAAGTGGCTAACACCCGCCTCTCTAGATACCAGCTGCGTTGATTGAGTCCAAACTTGTTTTCATCGCCTGGCCCTTGTCTCGCTTTGGCTATCCTCCCGAGCGTGATCTTACCTCTCGAAATGACGACGCGTATCGTCACGCTATGGGAACGTTTGCGAAAGACCGAACGCGATCTGCAAAAGTGACCTTCGATGGAATCACAAAATACTGAAATACCAATTCAATTTCAGTTGTCGGAAGCAAATCGTCGATGCATATGGATCTTGACATATGACTTTTATACCTGGTATATTATAAGTCATTTACACCAGAGTATCGCTTGTTGTCAGTGTCCGTAGTTTTGCATGAAATAATATTTGTGTCGATGCTTGTGGCTGTGGCACAACTTTGGCACAACTTATGACCTGACCTGCTCATTGACTGTCATGTTGTCTCGGAATGCAGGCAAACGAGCGCTTCTCTCCTTTGAGCGCCATGGGGCATCTGCAATGCGCGCTCCTCTGGCACAAGGAACACCATTCTTAGTGCAACAATCGAGGACTGCTCGCAGTAAAATGCCAAACGACTTCTACACAAACGCACAAAGACAAGATGAACGTCTCCTCAAGGTTCAACAATCGTAACAGTTTACCGGCAACTGGGTGTTGATTGCTTATTTCAATTTTAGAGACTTGAGGCGCAACTTGCGAACGCACAGGCGAGAGTGAAGAGAGAAGAGGACGCTGCGTTGGCGCATCACAAACGTCAGATGGCCGCCAGGAAAGGAGACAAAGGCAAGGCACCTGCGAAAGGTGTGTAGTATAGTATCCTGGAAATTCTCTGCAAATCTCTTATGACACTTTCAGATGACAATGCTTTCTTCTTCAATTCGATCCTCACACGCGTGGATCGCGCAAGGTTGGCAATGCACGGCATCTGGAATTGTACGTCCATTATTAACAGTCATGCATACGTAACTCATTCGACTGTTTTAATAGTTGAAGAACTTTACTTCTCTTACATAGAGGCAGATGCTTTCACCAAGCGCCCGCCTTTCCCAAAGATCGAGGACCTCAGTGACAAACATCGCATAGCCCACCAAATGTACCAGAAGATTCCTGAAAAGGTGGCAGACAACACGCCATGGGGACCCGGCCACAGTGGCGTCTAACGCTTTCATCGATCGCGAGCGTAGGATAGTTCAAGCACAATAATCTAGCCCATAATCATAATCATGCTCTTTACTCACACATATCTTGGAACTGTCCCTCTTCTTCGTTCCACCCCAGTGTTCCAGGAACAATACCCAGTTGCATCAGCATCGTCCCGAGCGTATCATGTTGTCTCTCCGAATCATCGATATTGCCCATGTCAGTCTCAGCAACTATAGGCTCGGCCGCGTCGGCCTCCTCTGTAGTCGACCTTCCAGGTTCAACATCCCATCCCCAGTTTCGTTCGCTGTCCAGATCCTTAGTTTTCTTGTCGCTCCAGCCCCAAGAGTCCTCAAAACCGACTGTTCCAGAGCGGTGTGTGTTTGGTTTGCCCCAGCCTTGGGCTTCTTCAGATGCTTTATCCTTGACCAACTCCCAGACTTCCCATGCAACATCCCGCCCGGCTTCAGTCCATTTCTTCACCAGTTCGAGGAGTATTTCTGCTTCGCCGTTGTCTCTGACCTTAATGGCGCGTCTCAATAGCTGGACCTGGCGTTCAAGTGCTTGAATGGACGGAGTCATGCGAACAGAGGAGAGTTTTGCGGAGGCGTCATTCGAGAGGGGAGATTTGAATGGAGCAGATGCACGCTGAGTGCGATGTTTGCGTTTCGTGTCAGATAGAGCTAGCGTCGGTTCAGTTGATATCGTCGGCTGTTCAAGTGCCAGAGGGGTTGATAGATGAGCAATAGAGTCCTTGGGAACGAGAGCCTGTAGAGCGACAGAATTTTGAGAAGAAGCAATTTTGGGGGTCATAGCAGGTGAGCGGAACGGGGTTGTAAGTTTCTTGTGCTGAAGTTTCTGAGAAGCAAGAGTAGATCGTTTCGGGTTAGGAAGTGAAGATGTCTGAAACAGAAGGCCGTCAATCAAACGAGATGCCAAAAGGCAGAGCACTCGCCAGTTGCGCATGGTCAGTAAAAGGTTTTTGCTTTTTAAGTGGAATCGCATCGGGAATTTTATCCACACTGTCGCGTTTGCCTGCGGGACGTCCAGGTTCAAGGATAAATGAAGGCGACTGGGCAAGAAGTCAACGCATTTTAGCGCTTGCCAGTGAAGGATTGACAAAACAATGCAGCAAACCTCTTCACAGTGAGTCAAGGACGGTGATGTAACATTGGTTTTATTGGAAGGACAATCTTCATAAGCTGGCTTATCCGGGCTTTGATTCTTCTGTAACCACGACGATTGAGCAGACAAAATCGAAGGTTATTAGAGATCTATACCCTTAATTCTGCTCCTTCCAAATGGGGTGACTCTGTGTCCATGTGGGCAGACAAGCTTTCAGAAATTGTATCCTGGGATGGTAGGAGAGGGTGAACAGGAGCAGCTAGTGAGTGAACATCGAGATCCATCGCTTCTTCAGCCTTGTCGTACTGGTGAAATCAGTGACGTGAATGATACTGTTAGGCAGATACACACGATGTCGCTACTAAAATACGCTGGCCATCGCTTCGACGTATGCTGCGCAACTGGATATGATGTTCGTAGGATCATTAGGTCGGATAAAGCTTCATGTGTGTCTGTTTCGAGTTCCTGTATGGATTCGGGTTCACTTCCGGAAAGCGAACTAGAGTGATATATCGGAAGTGTAGTTTCTGCGGTCGGGGGCTGCACAACAGACGTTTCGTTGCCAATACAGCCTTGAGAGTTAATAGTAGGGCGTTCTGTAGTCAACTGATCATCTATATCGATGACCACCTATGGCGACTGAGGTCAATCGCAGGGCCAGAGTTTAGGCAATGAATCTCACCTCTTTCATATCCAACAAGCCTTCTGATGAATAACCCGACATTGATGATTGCGACGATGGAAAAGGCGAGGAAGAAAATGTGTGAGGTGGACTCGAGGACGGAGGCAATGGACTTGAGGATGGAGGCAATATGTTTGAACCAAGACGATCGTCGTCTGAAGTAGCATTCGGAGGCTGCGAGGGGGCAGGTGGAGAGCATCCAGTATTATTAGGGAAGTTTGCACACGATGTCTCCTCATCGAGGATGGGTTCAAAAATGGGTTCGACATGACTGTCCTGGCCACATTGACGGTCGTTCGCTGTTGTATCGCGGGTTGTCAATGATATTTTACAATATACTGAACAGAAGTCACTATCAGGCTGCACATGACTTCTGTGTGAGAGATGGCCTGTGTGACCTATCGCCTGGTTTTGCGAGTCAAAGGCCGCGCCCTCGGGGTAAAAGCCTGTGTTCGGGTTCTGATCTGCTTCGCTCAGATCAGTCGAAACACTGCCTATTATCTCTGCAGAGGCGTTCAACAGCTCCTAAGAAGGTTTGATACAGACTTGAGAAGCTGAGCGCTGCACTGAGCACGTACGTGTTCCAAGGGGGTACCGGTATTTGGCAGATCTGAATCATCTCCGGGGTCAAACTCCTTGAAACATATAGGAGTTGTAGACATTAAAATTGGGTTTCAGTGTCACAAACTCACAGAAGCAAACGACGAGATGATGAGATCCATGGTCGGGGTTGCGGTTGGGGAGACAACTGCGAACATGTGATGTGACCTGTCGCGGCGAACTCAGGAGACAGGTTTTGAACCCATCGTTGTCAACTACTGAAGAATTTCAAACCTGCGCAGTCTGAGTCTATGAAGCTGCGTTTCTGCATTTCAGTATGTGTTGCCATGTTGTTCCATATGATCTAGTCATCAGAATGGATCCACATTAATATTCACGCTCGGACTTTATGCAGACATTGGGCACTTCAAACTATGCAGCAAGTTATCCCATTAATGGCATCTGTAAAGGTGACATTTACATGGACATCTCTGCGCTGTATCCACCGCCTCCCTCGGGTGTCATCACCGCCAATGTAAATCTAATCGACTAGAAGTCATCATGGTTCATCAGCATGGTGGATAAGAGCATGCTCTATATCTAGAACCTGAAGATTGAGCTATCAATATCGAATACAGCGGACTGATTTCTCGCCATTTATTTTAGGTCACCGCAACAAAAAAGTACGATAAATACCCCGAGCCCGTTCACGCCTTCTGCAGTTCTTGCGCCCCACATCTCCTGAGAGACCATGCGTTTGACCCTTCTATTCTTGCTCTCTGTCCTAGATTTCTCACTATCTTCAGTTTTGAACACTCGACCACGTACAGGCGTAACTATACCCTTGACAAAGCGTTCTAGACTCCAGGATGAAAATGGCATCGTCAACATCCCAGCTCTCAGAAACCAGCTGTCCCGAGTAACCAAGTAAGCACATCATTTGCTTTTCTGTCTCCTCGCTCAACCCGAGAAGTAAAATGCAACGGGGATTCGATGCCTTTCAGAAGAACACAGGCTCTTTTCATCCTAGTGACATACGGCGAAAGACAAAGCGCGGAACAGGATCTCTCGAACTGACGGATGATGCTGGTATCTTGTGGCAAGGTACCATCTCTGTCGGCACTCCGCCGGTAGATTTCGCAGGTCAGTCGCTAATAGCCCCAACGTCGGCTTTGATTCCTAACGCACTTCATAGTCGACTTCGATACTGGCAAGGATTTTGTTCGACTCACTTAACCAAGCGCTCATTCGCAATATAGGCAGCAGCGACTTGTTTCTCCCTGGAAGTTCATGCACGTTGAATTGTGAAGAGCATACAGTCTATAATACTGATGAAAGTGCTACGGCGAAGAGCTCGCGCCAAAAATTTTCATTGTCTTATGGAGATGGGTCGACAGTCCAAGGCGACATATTCTCAGACACGGTCAACATCGCAAACTTGACGGTAATACTCCGGTTCCAAATCATAGGGACCAACGCTAACGTTGTTCCGATACAGGCAACGGACCAGGCTGTTGGAGCGGCCACTCAGTATTCAGCAGGTTTTGCTAAGGCGGAGTTTCCACCGGACGGTCTTATGGGAATGGCTTTCCCTGAGATATCTGATTTTGGCGCAAACCCAGTATTCCAGTCCCTTGTTGCTCAAAACCAGACCACTGCTGCCCAATTCTCGTTCAAGCTTTCCGCCACACAATCGGAGCTTCTCCTGGGTGGGGTGAACACTGCCCTCATTAATGGCCCGGTGACGTATGTGCCTGTTGTGCACAAGGTGAGGTCAATGCCAGTTCAAGCTTAAGATCACTACGTCTGAGGTGGTTTGGGCATAGGGCTTTTGGCAAGTCGACCTTGAGTCTGTCGATGTGGCCGGCAACCCCACCTTCACTGGACTATCCGCTATCATCGACACAGGGACCACCCTCGCCTTGGGTGATCAGGAGAGCGTCGCCAGCCTATACGCCGCAATCCCAGGCGCAGCCGACGCGTCACGGACGGTAGGGCCAGGGTTTTTCACATGTGATACTGTCTCCTCTCTTCTGTTAGATGTGAATTTATGGTATATTATTCAGTTCCCTGTGCCTCAAGCGTCGATGTCAGCTTGACATTTGGTGGCCAGTCCTTCGCGATCTCACCGGACACATTTAATCTTGGTCGCATTTCGCAGGACTCATCCGATTGTGTTGGAGGGGTGGCTACCCAAGCTGATGTCGACTGTGCGTTAAATTGATTACATCAACCATCGAGCTCGCTGATCATATGCATTAGTTTGGATTGTTGGCGATGTTTTCTTGCAGAATGTATACACTGGTCAGTTCTATATTTTATCAGGATACATAGATACATGCTGACACGATCGCATGCAGTCTTTGATGTCGGCAACAGCTCCGTCGGGTTCGCAAATCTTGCCTAAAGGCTTTCTTTTTTGGACTTGTATAGATAGATAATTGACTGTTCACAGTATGAGGATCCGTTTTCATGCCATTCTAATAAGGGCGTGACAACCTTTCTATTTTTTTTTTCCGTCGTTGAAAATTTCATTCCGGCTGTCCTGGGTGGAGCCATGATCCATACGAGTCTAGATGTATGTTCCGATGCTGTACTAACTAATTAGATACGCCCCAAGGACCGAAAGAGCTTGTGAACGGCGACCGAGCCACGCTCCTGTGTACACTTATAAACGGGGAACACCTCTGCATGTTGCATAACTGTCTTTTCCTCCCATTGACACCTCGAACCTGCAATGCCCCTTCCCAGCTTTGTCGTCCTCGGGCTCCTAAGTTTTCACTGTCTGCTGCCAGTCGCAATAGCTTGAACGTTCCTTTGGCATCAGACAGGGCGGATGTCTGATGCCAATGGCGTTCTTCGCACCGACGCTCTTCGTTCAGAGCTTGCAAAGGGAGCAAAGTAAAAAGTAAATGGACCTATCATTTGCGCATCGAAACAACTTCCTAATGTACTTATGATCCAACAGCAAAGTCCAGCGGGGCTTCGTGGCGTACCTACAGAACACGGGCTCGTTCCAGAAACTCGTTATCCAAGCGACAACACATTGTGGTACGGATCGATTGCTGTTGGAAAACCCAAACAAAACTTCACAGCTCTTCAAATACTGGATGGTTATACTACCTAGCACTTACCTTTCTTGCATTCTAGTGAAGTTCGATACCGGTATGAGACTCACACCGAGATGTTTCCCTTGGCAAGATGTTTACTGTGTGGTGATATAGGCAGTAGTGACCTCTTCCTTCGTACGGGCGCACAAGTCTTGCTTGTCAAGGGCATCACAAATATAGCACGGACAACAGCACCACCGCCATATACCTAGAATCGAGACTGGAACCTCAAATAAGCCGACAACTCCACAGTTGCTGGACAATTATACAACGACAATTGGTGGAGTGAAGGCAAGCCCTCTTGAGTCTCAAGCACCCTCTTCGTAACTTTTATTTGTGATGGTAGGTTGAAAATCAAGCGTTGGCGCAGCAACAGCGTATTCGAACAACCTTGATGTTTTAGCAGAGAACTTCAACCTTGGGCTTGCTTCTAAATGCTCAAGTGATGGTGTGGGAGGCGTAACGACGATGCCGACCTGCAAGACAGTAAGCGAAAGCATATACGTTGACCATAATTTTTACCAGCATAGCTGGTTGATGATGTTTTCCTTTTGGGTGTCTACTCTGGTACGTCTGTGAATAAGTATGCTAGACATTGCTGACCTTGGTCTATCATAGCCTTTGAATTCGAGCAAAACGAGGTTGGGTTCGCGAACCTGGCTCAACCCGCGCCATGATACATGAAGGGGAGGTCGACTGGCAGTAATTAAAGATACGGATAAAGTACTTAATATTCAATGATATTTGTGATACCATCGAGGACAGAGCCTTGAAGGCGGTGTTCGTTTTTGAATGAGTTAGGTTGGTTGGTCTATGTTATACAAAAGTCGAGGCCATGAGTCCAGTAAATAATATATTAGGATAATGTGTTATTTTCTCGCCGGTTGCGCCTTGACGCGAGTGTCGCCACGCTCGCTTCTCTTGCGAAGTTTTTCTTGGCGCTTACTTGTCGCCTCCTTTTCTGACGTGGCCGTCTCCTCCGGCGCCTGCGCGCTCGATCGGCCCAAAACCATGGGAGATATCACGGAGACCCAGAGCTTGAAGACAGCATAAAGGGGTATCTGGCAGCGGGGTGAGAATGCAAAGAAAGAAAGGGCAGTATTGAACGTACCACCATGTAGAGCCACCAAAACCATTCGCCGAACGCGCCGCTGCCGATCTGACATGCCCCTACGGGATGGAGGGCTCAGTCAGGAAACGGGGGGGAGGTAGAAAAGGGCGTACATGTCACGTATAGGATATCGAAGCACCATTCGGTCACGCCAGCCTGGTTGAGGTCCTCCCCGTAAGAAATAAGGGTGCCAGTGGTAGGATCACGCCTGGTAGTGCCTATTTTAATCAGATAGTTGGAGAGGAAGAATGCCGGGAAGAATGTAGCAATGTAGATGGCGAGGGACCCCTTGGAAGGTGGAAGAGAGTCTCTCCTGAACAAGAGACGGAATAAGATGGAGATGATGGTGGGCACGAGCATGCCCAGCCTAAGAGTTTTGACCGCAGATTCATTTTGATTGGCTGCAGGCGCGTGAGAGGGGCTCCATGCTAAGATAGTGCGACATACCGATACGTTTCGCGGAGGCATTCGCCATCTTGTCACTGCCAACGCCCTTGGTCGTAGACGCGGTGCAAGCAGTTTTTAGCCACGTGATGACGCCAATCGTCACTCGGCAACGCGACATCGGACGCGCTCCTCATGGAGGTCGACGCTGGCGACCCAAATTCCGCAGAGGCGGAGATGCACCTCAAGGCCTTGACAGAAAACGCACTCGAGGCCAACAAGGTCCATCAATATGCCCTCACTAGACACGCAGAACGTTTGATGGCTGAAATGCACGAATTGGACAAGCTCATGGTGCGTTTGCCTCGGTTCCTTGCCCGCGAATATCTCATTCTAGACTTACGCTTAGAGTGAAGTTACGACCGAAGACATTGAAGACAACCCCGATGTCGAGATTTACATACCCGGCGCGGTTAAAGCTATCGGCCTGTGCTCTGTCGCAGAATTCTTGAATCCTGTGAGGCTCTCTCTTTACATCTTAGATCCTTCTCTTATTTTACGGTTTTAGAGTTCGCCTTTTTTTGAGGATGCCTCTCTAAGGTCGCGTTACCTGAATGACACTGTTGACCACCCTAGTGGGTATTCCTCCATGTTAGGCAGTATATCTCATGAGCTTAGAGGATAGTGAAGAACAAGGAACTTGACACTCTGGCTGAGGCAGTCAAGCAAGAGAACCTGCGTCTCAAAGCATACGCCTCCCAACGGAGGTATGTTTCTCGCTACTGGAGCTATTCCCTGTTAAATCTTGAACCCTTTTTAGTGGACAGGGCGATATCGAATTCGACGTTGAGACCAACACGGAAGGTATCAATTGGTCTATCGTCGCTGAGAATGTGGGTCCTCATCATTTAACTTTTATCGGTGTGCTTTAATTTCGCACAACCGAAGGTATCTAAAGCGTCCGGTTCGACGGTCCGCACTGCAGATCAATGTCGTATAAGGTGGCTTGGTGATAGGCATCCGAGGATTAACCACGGGAACTGGACATCCACCGAGCTCGAGAAACTGAAGGCTTTGGTCTCGGCTCAAACACAGGCTAATGACGGCAAGGTTGACTGGGTTCAGGTTGCCAATGAGCTGGGAGTAAGTCCTCGAAAAACATAAATACGATACTATATATCTGACCGAACGTTTTATACAAGACCAATCGTACCCCACTCGACTGTATGCGCCGCGGTATTCCGCGCCAACGACATGTCTGGAATGCTGAAGTCGACCAAAGGCTTGCTGACGCCGTCAGACTATACGGCACCTACAATTGGAACATCGGTATGCATTCAAAGTCCTATGCACCATTCCGCCTCTTACATGTATAACCCAGTCGCGCGCTACGTTTCTGAAGATGCCACAGGCCTACAGTGTCAAGTACGCTACAGCCGGATCCTCGACCCGGAGCGCAAGCGCGGGGCATGGACGGACGACGAGTTCGCGCGTCTCACGGACGCTGTGGCCGCGTACGGCAATTCCTGGGTCGAGGTCGCTGCCTGCATGCCTGGCCGCTCGAACGAGCAGTGCCGTGAGCGCTGGTCCGAGCACCTCAGCCTCGCGAGTGCGAACACGGTGTGGTCGGAGGGGGACGATTTGGCGCTGGTGACGGCTGTGGGCGAGATCGGTAACAGGTGGAAGGATATTAGCGCCAAGGTCGGGATTGGGACGACAGGGCAGCAGGTACGTATTTCGGGATTCAAGTATTGGCCTAGTGGAATCAATTGTGGCGTGTGGACAGTGCCGAACCCGCTGGGAAAAGCTCAAGCGGTTGTTGGAGCTCCAGCAGCAGGCAGCCGCGGCTGCAGCAGGAGGTGCTACTGCTCCTGGCTCATCGACATCCACTTCTACCCAACAGACTCAACCGCCTCCAAGAAAACCCAAAGACCGCTCTCGAAAAGTCGCAGATCCTTCCGGCCAAGACCAAGAAGACAGTGCGAGTGCCCCAGCTCCAGCGCGCCCACGACCTAGGCCGATCGGCAAGGGCAAGGGTAAAGACAAAGAGAAGGCAGTCGATCCCGATCTCCCAGGTGACTCTGGTCTTACTATAGGACCTGAGGATACCACATCTGGAGGCACTAAACGGGCAACGGACGACGTGGATGATGCCATGGATGCACCGGCCAAGAAGAAACGGAAAACGACCAAAAATCAAACAGGCGTACCCGGCGATGCTACGCCACCCCCCGTCAAGAAAGGAGGACGCCTGAGAAAAACCGCAGTTGCAGCATCTATCTCGACCGCGCCCGATGCTTCCGCTGAGAGTCTAAGCAACGAGCCTACAACAGCGACAACTCCGGCGACAAGCTCTACGCCACCTGCACCTGCACGTACACGTCCCGGCCCCCGCGCGAAGAAAGCCGCTGCCCCACCCACTGATGCTGAAGACTCCAACCCCGTCGAGCCTCTCCCCAGCCTGGAGACACAGCGCCGCCTAGGCCTACGGAAGAGGTCGGCCTTGGTATCGCCTGGAGGCGATTCTCGCAGCTCTGATGATGATGGAGGAGGTGGAGAGGAGCCTATTGTCAGGACATCGAAGGGTAGAGGAAGCGGTAGGGGCAGGGGCAGAGGTCGAGGAAGGGGACGCGCAAAAGTCACTGTAGCTGCTGCTGATGCGGATGCTGCGGTCGAAGCCAGCATTGAAGCTGGAGGCCAAGTAGATGCTGGGGTCGAAGTCGGCGCTGGAGGTCAAGGGAGTCCAATAGTAGATGTTGGGCCTCCAGTTCCAGAAATCGCAAAGTAATGAAGCAACCTGAAGAAATGTATGATACGTCAAGTAAACAAATACCATAACGAAAAGCCCATTTGTAATTTCCTAGAGAAGGAGTGAAGTGAACTTGAAGCAATCTAACCATGGAGCGTTTATGAGAGCTTGACATCATCGCACGCCTCACTCAGACGGAAATGGAAGCTGGTGTCAAGCAGGCTATGGGAAGGGGGGAGGCTGTTGGAACGAAGGAGACTTTAATTGCCGCAGAAGCTCTATACACAATACCAACCATTTGTAGCGACGTATGAGAGAAGGCGCAGAACTCTTATTCCGTTCGAAGGCCTGTCTATTTGGTTTATTCGAGAACACGAGTGTTCCGTGTATACGTACTGTCTTTCATGTTCCCACTGCTGAGCGCCTACAACACGGCAAGAAGAGAAAGGTATAACGCAACAATAATAATACAACGATATGGTACAAGGCCCCTCCGTGCACCCTACCTCGCAGAGGGCTTCCAGCGCTTTCTCGGATGTGCGCTCGTCTCCCAGTTGACAAGGTGGCCAAGGAGTTCGCCGTCCTCCTGGTTCGTACTGTCCTCCGTCGCGACGAGGAGATTGCGGAGAGATTCCTGCACGAGCCCCGCAGTCTTGAGCTTCTTCTCGAGGGAGGGGAGGGCGGCTTTTTTCGGTGGGGATGCCTACACATGTGTAAGGATGGGGGTGAAGGATCAGTGAGAGGAGAGAGACGTACGGGGGTGCGGAGGTATGTGTGTTTGGGGGGGAGAGAGGGAAAGTACGAGGGGAGGGTGCGGAGGGTTTGGGGAACGGTGGGTGCTGCGCCCTCGTCATCTGAGGGGAGGAGGTCGGGCGAGGGTGAGCGGGAGGCGGCGGGGAGGAGGTCTGGTGCACGCTTGAGATGGGGTGAATCTATGACTACAACTGGGGCTATGTGAGGTAGAGGGCGAACGGATATGGGAGCGAGCATACCTTTCTGCCTATCAGCTACGGCGCGCAAGACGTCGGGGGGCATATCGAATTCGTTGCATGCAAGGAGGAGGTCTGTGGCGATGGCGCCTGCACGGTTGGAGAGGTTTGCGTACTCGTGTGCGCGTGTAAAGAGCTGTTCTATGACTAGATGGGGTATTATGGGAGTATGTGAGGAGATAAGAGGAGGAGACGAACGGGCAAGGACGTCGACCTCTATGCGACGTACAGCGTCTTTGTGGGCAGTTTTGAAGCCAACATCGCGGAGTTCTAGAGAGATGAGACGCTGGAGGGCACGGCTTGCGATTGGTGGTGTTACTGTGGTGAGATCTGGGGGTGGAGGGGGCCCTTCTGGAACTGGGTCAGGCTTGGGTTGTTGAAGATGGGGGAATGGGGGGAAGTAAGTGGTGGTTGTAGTAGAGTAGGGGTTGACAGTAGAGGAGTAGGGAGCAGTGGTATTGGTGGTATAGTGAGATGGATAGTGGGAGTGTGCAGCGAGGTAGGGATTGTAGACAGCATCCCCCGATGATGGTGGTTGGTACATGAAATCACTAAATTTTATTATTAATCACTAACCACCATGTCCCGTCCCCTCATCGTCGGCCCTGAAATTCCCCAATCACCCTTCCCTATCCTCCTAAAGGGCCTGGTTCAGCATGGATTCGGCCGCGGCAGCAAGGATCTAGGCTGCCCCACTGGTCTGCGCTTTCCTGTTCTCCGTCTCGCTCAGCTGCCCATTCCTACTATCCAGCCAATCTCCCCGACGACGCCATAGCTCCAATGACCTCTGTCGCGCAGACCGGTGTCTACTATGGCTATGCTCAGATAATACCCACCGGCCCCGATTCGCCTCTAAGTCCACAAGACATTACTGTCTTCCCCATGGTTATGAGCCTTGGCAAGAACCCGTTCTATAAAAACGAACGCCTCACCGCGGTATGGCTCTCACACCCATGCTTGCCGACGGCTAATTCAGATATAGGAAATACACCTTTTGCACGAGTTCCAGTCTGATTTTTACGGTCTTGAGATGCGTGCGGTCGTGCTGGGATACATTCGTCCAGAACTAGACTACGTCTCTCGCGGTGAGTCCTCATCTCTTTCTCTAAACCCAATCTAAACACCTCTTTAGAGGCCTTGATCGACGATATTAACACTGACAAGGCCGTGGCCTTGAACTCACTCGACCGAGTAGCATATCAACCATTTGCAAGCCACCAACACTTCAAGTAGAGGAGACGGTAGATATTATGATTCCGGATGGATGGAGCATGTACATAATTTACTTGTTGGATCTAAATGTCGGCCTGCGTGGCTCAGTTACAGTGTAACCAAGTGCATGGAGTAAATGGACGCACCTCTACAACCGACGCGCCTTCTTTGCACGAGTGCCTCCAATCTTTATAGGCGTCCTGTCCGTAACACAGATAACCCGCGAACGCACATTCTCTCCTTCCGAGGTCATAAGCGCCCTCTGCATCGCGTCCCTGCCCTGCCCAAAGCCCTTCAAATACAAGTGGACGTCAAAATCATGCTTCTTGGCCGCCTCTTCCATGACCAAGAACATGCGCGTGGCACATTGGTACCCCGCCTCGTACGTCGACCGGTTAACCTTTTTGAACCCACACGAGCCGCCGGAGAACGAGGCGACGGGCTTGAACTGTTCGTCCATGAGCGTGGTGATGGTATTGTTACGGGTGGACTGGCAGTAGAGACTGTAGCACGGTTTTTTCTCATCATAATTGCGGAGGATGCGCGCGTCTAGGGGATTCCTGGGGGGCGGGGGGCCCTTGGGTGGGGGGTGGACGGTGCCAACTGGTGGGCCTGTGTTGGTGCCGGGGACGGGTGGCTGGGCGAGGGAGAGGCTATCGAGGAGGTTGAGGGTATTGGCTGCGGCGGTGAGAGACGAAGCATCTGCATAAGGAATGGAGGAGTAAAAAGCGCGGGCGCTGCTGGACGCGGCGCGTAGACAGCGGGCGGCGAGCATTTTGGTCGGTCGTGGTTGGCGGAAAATGTCCCTTCAAACTCCGATCACTACTCTCCGGAAACCGTCGGGCACATCTCCAACCTCCTCCTTTATATCCCAAACAATGGCCGTACGTTCTGTTCCTTTCTACTCATAGCGTCGACTAACACTTTCTGCAGTTCGCCAACACCCTGTACAACACCTTTTTCAAGCGCAACAGTCCGTCTCACCTCGCGCTTCGTACTTGAATTCTTTCCTGACCCACCATTGTTGCAGGCATCTACGTGACCTCGATCTTTGCTGGCGCTTTTGCATTCGGCATCGGGTTTGACGTTGGTGTGACCAAGTTCTACGACTCTTGGAACAAGGGTGTGCGTACCCTTGTCTCCCCGCCTCAGTTCTGCATTTGCTGACGTTTCCTCAGAAACAATGGAAGGACATTCGTAATAAATACGTTACGGCGGAATAGAGTCGTGTACTACGAATGACTGCCATATTGGTGCACGGCCGTATAATAGCGTCGTACATACAACAATTTTATTGGAGTTTTGAGCAGTTACGTGTGACGTGTGACAACTCTTCAGAGGACGCCATGTCGACAAGAGGTCGTTCGCCGTCGCCGGCCATTGCAGCGGACGTCGAGATGGACGTCGACCAGAGCTCTCCCCTCGACGCCAAGGTTGTCATTATCACCAACCTCACCCGCAACGTCGCCGAGTCCCACCTTCAGACCATCTTCTCCTTCTACGGGCCCATCACCAAAATCGACTTGCCTGTCTTTGGAAAATGTAAGCCCCCTCCTCACCGCTCTGCTCACTGTCTGACTTTACCAGCCGGCCAAAACCGCGGCAAGGCTGCCCTCGAGTTCGCTGACCCGCCCTCTGCCCACAAGGCCTTCTCACACATGGACGGCGGCCAGCTCGACGGCGCCATCCTCAAGCTCGAGCTCTCCACCCTTCCCGTCCGCTCCCGTTCTCCCACACCACCACCACGCACACGAGGCCCGCCCACCCGCCGCCCACCCCGAGGCCCCCGCACGCCCTCCCGTTCACGCTCCCGCTCCCCCGTGTACCGCAGACGAGGCGACTACCCCCCTCCCCGCGACTCCTTCCGTGGCCGCCCCTACGCACGCCGCGGGCCCCCAGGACGCCCTCCCTACCGCGGTGGCCGCACTCCCAGCCGTTCGCGCTCCAGGTCCCCACCGCCCCGCCGTGCAGGTGGCCCCGTCGGCCCGAGACGTCGCTCCCCCAGCTACTCGCGCGGTGGGTACGCCCGTGTGCGCAGGTCGAGGTCCCGAAGCTATTCTGTACGCTCTAGCCGCTCCAGGACGAGGTCGCTATCCCGCTCCAGGTCCCGATCTAGATCTAGGTCCATGTCGTATTCATCGTACTCGAGGTACAGCCGGAGTAGGAGCAGGACGAGGTCCGTCAGTCGGGGAAGGAGAAGTAACAGTCGTGATGATATCAGGGACAGCAGGTCCCGCTCTCCAAAGGCATTGTGATCAATCGAAAGTGCTCCTTATCTTTTACCCCTTGGACAATGTACTTTTTTTCGCTTTCCAAGCACGACCCGCAGAAAATAGGTGTATATTGCGAGTAAAGGGTATTATTCAACAACGTAAACTAGTCGCTCGCCAGTGAGTCATCGTCAGCAAGGAATGGCCTGACAGGATACAAAATTAGATGACAATGGCGTAAAAAGAACCAGGTCGACTTACGCATACTCATAATCGTTCCTAATAGCAGTTGACATCCACTCCTCGTCTGCTTCCTGTTGGGGGAATCCCGACCCTCCGGCAATGCTCAGCACAACAGGGAGGAGAACCAAGCCATGAAGCGCTCCAGAAATAATCAGTGTAAGCCACATCCGGAAGTAATAAATCTAGTCCAGAGTTCAGCATCAGAGAGTATGAATTGGTTATCAGACCCACTTCGAGCAGTTTAGACCGAGTGAGTGCAAGCACGGACATCCCAATAAGCTTCGTGAACGTAATCCCAGAGAGGACCTAGCGCCACAATGAGAAAACTGTACAAAAGCCAGATTAAGGTCACTCACCGAAGGCCCAACATCGACCAACGCAGTCCACATCCGTTCATCGCGCTCCTTCTGTCCCGCCGGATGGTCAACCGGGAGCCCGGATCCTGCACTCATGAACGCCCTCGCCACATGCGCACAAAACTCGACCGCAATCCCCAGTGAAATAACCAAATTCACCAAACTGATCGCATTCAGGCTGATGCCCCAGAGCGGCATGACGCCCATCACCGTGAGCACCGTAAGCCCCACAACCCCCGTGACGATCGATCCGCTCCTCCAGCTGCCGAGGAGGAGCGCTGTCACCACCAGCACCGCCGCAAGCCCGAGCCCAAGGACCTCCTGCGTGATCGCGACGACGTGCGCGTACTGGTCGAAGAACACGTAGAATACCGAGTACGGGAACACATCTGCGCCCGTGCGTCGCGAGATGTCGTCCGCCACGCGGTGCGCCGCCGCAAATGCGTCCACAAAGTCCTTCTGCGTCTTGAGCGGAGCATGGAACGTGCGGAAGTGCGATGCCTGCACGCTCGATCCGTCGTCGGAGATGGAGAGTGCGGAGCCAAAGGAGGCTTTGCCTGCAAGGGGACACTCCTCTGTCGTCGGTGAGATGAGCCACTGTTTCGCGTATCGCATGAACTCTGCGTTCTCGGGCAGACCGTCCATCGTGATGTTCCATGCGGGCGTCTTGTTTAGGTAGCAGGGTTGGCACAGACGGGAGTTGTCGCGCGGACCGCAGAACACGCTCGGGTCCCGCTTGCGCACGCGGCAGCAATCTTCTTTGCCGGGGTCGAGCCAGCCAAGGAAGTCGTCAATCCAGGATGCACTGGGTTCAGATATGAAAGACGCTTCGGGGCGTTTACGCTCTGCCTCGAGGGTGTTGGCGACGGAGAAATCTTGGCATGTCGTGAACCTCCCACAAAGTGCTTGCTGGCCGACTCGTTGAGTTACATCGATGTTGCGAGAGACAAAGTAGACGGGAGGTCCAACGTCAAGGTACGCGTCGAGGTTGTCAAAGTAATCGACTAGGTAAGAGTCTGAGGGTAGCGCTAGCCTTTGATCTAGAAAAGACATCAACAACCTGGAACTGAACGAAATGAACGTCACTCACCAAGGCCAAGCTCAATATGCTGCATGGAGATTATGGAGGCAACAAAGACGCCCGTGAAGGTGAGCATGACGAAACCTTTAGTGACCGGCTTCAACAAGAACGGCGCGTAGTAGCGGCGAATGAAGCGCCCAATTCTACCGACACCACTTCCAGTAGCTGGGCCATCCAAAAGCGCAATCCGCGAAGGTAGTCTAATACAAGGGAAGCAATCAATGCGGCTCGCCTCGGACCGTTTCAGATCCAAGAGCAAAGCACTGATGAACACAGTCACTTGAAGAATGGCATTGAGAAGCACACTTCCCGCGGCATAGAGGGCAAAATTTCGCACAGCCGGCATGGGTACCAGAGCACCGAGGGAGAAGGCGACTGTTTCTGTGATCGTACTCAACAGAATAGAAGGGCCCATCTTGGCAAGCGTACGTGCGACGCGTTCCTCGGCCGACAGGTACTGCGGCATAGACGCACCGCTATCGCCATCTTCACGGATCGACGAATCATACGGAGAACGATGATACGAGGTCGGGGACATGGGGGTTGTAAATCCGCCTTGGGAGGCAGGCGCCGAGGCATTCGGACCGTGCAGGAAGTTTTGCCTGTCAAGTTCGTGTACGAGGATGAAAACGTTGTCCACGCCGACTGCGAGGACCAAGAACGGGATAACCTCAGCGATGATCAAAGTTACTTTGACTCCCATGAACGAGAAGAATCCGACGGACGAGGAGACGGAGAGGACGACAAGGGCAATCCCGAATAGGCCGAGGGTGAACTTCGACCCTGTGAAGAGACTGCGAGGAAGGCGGGGGAAGAAGTGGGGTGTTCTACGGGAGTCAACAGATAGGGATGATGAAGTCGCGCTTGAGCGCTTGAAAAACCCGGGGAAATTTCGTGCCCATTGAGCAAGAGAGGCAAACACACCCGGCTCATCACGAACAACAGTGCCAGCCCCTAAAGTCAATGACACGTAGAAGAACATGGCCAGGTAGGACAAGACAACAATCTTGACATCGGTGTTGGTGCTCTTGTTGATCTCCTCCTCCAAAGATACACCAGTGGAGAATGCAATGTGCAAGCCTGCTTCATCAATAGACCTTTGGCTGAGATCTATGAGATACGTGCGGAGGGTCTGTTCCCAATCCATGGCTTTCGCTTGGACCTCGGCGTCCAATGAATCGGACACGACATATGTGATAACGAATGCTTTAGCATCCAGGTATATTTGACGCCCATTCTCGTCCTTCGGAACACCTCCGAGTACATAATGTGGAGCTAGAGGTTGTTGGAAATCGGGGAGGCATTCCACGGGTGAATGGGCACATTGGTTCAGGTGTTCTGCCCATGTATCTTCATCGTAGTACTCCAGGTTGTTTCCATACCAGGCAGCGATGGATTGCACAACACACGCGCCTTGAGGACCGGCGGGTTTGAAGCAAACATCGGAAAGACGGTAACCATCCGGTGAACGCAAGGCACGGATATCTGCTTCTACTTTGAACCAGTACTTCAAATGGTCCCATGTCAGCGCAGGTGTGCCACTGGTCGCCGTCAGTGAAAGGTTATTCGTCTCTTCTACAGGAGCAGAAGTGACGAAAATCTGTTCTGTGCGATAGAACGGTCCAAAATTCTTATCGAAATATTCCTTCTGCAATTTGCTTTCAGAAGAGGGAGATACCCACAACCGTACTGGGTCCGTCTCGATCTCGAATTTCTGCCAACCAACGTTGAGCAGACCGACAACCACAAAAACAAGACAAAAGGTAAGCCACGGCGATGACGCGGCAAATAGGCCCAGCTTATAGAAGCCATGGCGGAGGAATGTGTTGAGAGGGTATTGGCGAGGCTGCACTGTCTCAATGGAATTCAATAGTGTGGCACCACGACCGAGATGTCGCGAGTCGGACTGTGTGCCGAGCGAATCGTCATCCAAATGTTGCGCAAGGGAACCTTGACCAACGAGTCCACGTGGATGTATCCTAGGGGAAGCAGCATCCTCTGACAACGCCACTCTCTCGTAGGATCTTTCCCTACGCTTCCGAATAGACCTTGAGATCAGGTATCCAGTGAGAAAACCAAGCACAGCCAAAGCATATCCGACAATGAGAACGAAAGAGAGACAGGAAAATGAACCGATATGGCAGGTCGGGCCTGCGTTGGGTGGAGTGACAGGTGGGAGGGCTGGACATATTGAAGGGCAGTCTATACATGTGCAGCGACTTGTCAGGTCGTTGTCGGCGCATCCCCGAGGAGTAATGTTTAGGGGTGTGAGCTCTGGCGGGGTTGTTAATGGGAAGTCTATCTGGAAGGGGCTGCCAATTGCTTTTTCATCTCCCATAAATTTGAAAAACCCATGATAGTCCTTTGCGCCGCCCCCAATCAACTCCATGGCATACCCGTTTGTTGTCCCAACCTGGACATTCTTGCAACTGTCGTAGAAGCCCTCCCCAAATTTCTCTTCAACATGGAAGTCAACGGACTTTACAGCCGTCTGTCCTGTGCTCGTCGTTTGTGTAGAGGTGATGTTGACGAACGAGCCTTGTTCTGGAGAGCAAGTGAATGTACAGAAGAAGGAGCGGAAGTTATTCCGGCACGCGGGGCAGGCTGATATGAGGCCCTCGACTTGGTTGAAGTTGTCCCGTAATGCTTCTACTTGGTCCGTAGTGCAACATGTCGGGCCTTCAGCGAATTCGGAGCCACAGACCTGAACCAGTAAGGCACGAGCGTCGTCCTCGGGCTTCAACACAGTGAGATACGGTTAAGAAATTCATGAGCGGCACATACCTCGACTGGTACACCGTCGTACGGACATGGTAAGTCTTTCCCGAAGAAGCCTTTCTTCCCGCAGGAGTCGCGCATGGCACATCGACCTGTGGTCGATGCTGTAATACCGCCATGGGCCATCGTGGGGTCTGTTGTCAAGGCCAGATGATGCGTTATATATCAGTAAGTGAGAGGTGTAGTGTAGAGTAAATAAGGGAGCGTCAGAGCATTGAAGGCTGAGCAAGCCTAAGCCACAGTGGGTGGAGAGAGAAAGTGACGCGACGCGCAACGAGACAGTCCAAACCACGTGTAATGGCCCGGCCCGGAGCAGCCAAAAACTCTTCCTCCACCATGACTGAGCCAACAGCACCCAAGTCCAAGAGCTCAAAACCTCGCAAACGCTTCGTCGGCAGCAAAAGTGCGACCCCTTCCAAGCCAGGTGTTTCAGGGATCATCAGTCACCAAATTCCTCAAGACATCCTACAGGATGATCAGCTTAACGCCGCCATCGCACAACTGCCCTCGAATTATTCATTCGAGATCCATAAAACTATACACCATGTCCGGAAAAATAATGCGACGATGGTAGCTCTGCAAATGCCCGAGGGCCTGCAAATGTTTGCGTGCACAATCGCAGACATAATCGAAAGGTACGCCTATTGATCGCGTCGCGGCCATTTTGTTAGATCTGACCTTGAGATATAGATTCACAAACGCCCTGACAGTAATTATGGGCGACGTGACCTACGGTGCATGCTGCATCGATGATTACACTGCGGTAGCGTTGGGATGCGACATGCTTGTTCACTACGGCCACAGCTGTTTGGGTGCATAATATTTCCCTACTCCAAACCTGACCAAGGGCTGATCAAAGAAACAGTGCCAATGGACCAAACATCTATTAAAACGCTCTACATATTCGTTGAAATTGCCATAGACTCTACACATCTTGCCCAAACTGTTCGGCTCAACTTCCCAAGTGACCGCCAACAATTCCATGAAAACCTCCTTAATTCGGAAGTGACCGATCGTCTCATTCCAGCAGGCACAAAAATTGGGTCAACTTCTCATCTTAGAATAGAGGGGCCCTCGGCCTCCCGGGAAGATGAGGCAAGGCCGTCCACGTCACGCGAGCCCACGCGACTGGCACTGGTTTCTACGATCCAATTTGTCGCTGCACTTCAACGTCTCAAGGAAGACCTCACAGGTGAATCATTCGTCGTCGACCCTACTCAGCCAACTTCCGGCCTTCTTGAGGCGTCTTCCTCGTCTTCTGACGCCCATGTGCCGTCCGACCAACAGGCGAATACACTTTGGTCCGGCAGATACGAAGCAATGATCCCGAGATCCAAACCTCTCTCTCCCGGAGAGATCCTCGGATGCACTGCACCGCGCTTGAACGACGTAGATGCGCTAATGTACGTCCCATCCTTATTTTAATAAATATTGACTCGTGCCACAATTTGGTTTATAAAAATAGATATCTTGGGGATGGCCGCTTCCACTTGGAGTCTATCATGATTGCCAATCCATCCGTACCCGCATTTCGATATGATCCTTATTCGAAGAAACTAACACGAGAGCGGTATGACCATCGCGAGATGCAAAGTGTCCGCGATGCTGCTGTGCAGACTGCGCGAAGAAGTATCGTGGCATTTTCTCATGACGCGCCACAGGCCGCCAGATCTGATTCGCCGCCGCTCTGGGGCGTGATTCTTGGTACTCTTGGAAGGCAAGGAAATTTCAAGCAGTTGGAGGTATTTCCATTCGACCTACTTCATTCATG
This sequence comes from Blastosporella zonata, assembly GCA_018856295.1. Classification (NCBI taxonomy): domain Eukaryota; kingdom Fungi; phylum Basidiomycota; class Agaricomycetes; order Agaricales; family Lyophyllaceae; genus Blastosporella; species Blastosporella zonata. Next base: position 189,301 of record JAFLHD010008879.1, on the reverse strand, counting down.
ACCGATTTGAACACATCCCTGTCAGGCGATAACCAACCAACTGCAAGCCTCCAAGACGCCTATTCCATATATCCATATTCTTTTATCTGAGCTCTCTCCAGCAAAACTTGCTCTGTTCAACCCCCACATATCGACTTTCATTCAGACAGCATGTCCTCGTCTATCAATCGACTGGGGCTACGCTTTTGATCGACCACTTCTCAGTCCCTACGAGACCGCGGTAGCCGTCGGTAAGACTGCGAGCTGGATGGACGAAGAGGACGGAGTTGGGCGCTCGGAGCCGGGCGTTGGCACCTATCCAATGGATTTCTATTCAGCGGGAAGCCCGTGGGCCATCTCACGGGCGACAGCGGCGTTTTAGGGCAAGTACCCTTGTGGAGCTTGTTAGGTGCCTTCTCTACATATCAGTGTATTCAGCGTCCTTTACATCTGTTTCTGTGACCTTCGATTTGAACCACGCGACGGATGAGATGTCGAAAGCTTAAAACACATGGGGCTTATGGATGTATGGTTATCGGATAGATCTATCTCGTTCCACCACAGGAAAGGTTGTGCACGATGCGAATGTCACATGTCTGAGATCTATGTTTGTTTCTCTTTCTGAGAGACCATAGGAGGCGGCGAAGAGAACCCTCGTTCCTGTGGACAGAGTGAAGTTGTTGTTCCCAACAAACTTTCCCTTATGATCTGTCAGGCGACCAACTGGCACGCAGGGAAAGAACAGTACACCAACAATTTGATCACGATCTCCGTTTCTATTAGTTTTCTAGAGACTATGGACCAAACTATGACTTACAGGACTTTGATGGAGGAAGCCCTATAGGGTCTATACTCCGATCTCGGAGGGCTGTGGCGGCTCGGATATAAGATGCGATCCCGAGCTTATGGCTCCAAGGTCTTGATAAGCGCAGTTTTTGCTGTTGGATATGCGGCGGGGTATGCGCCCTGACAGTTTAAAGAATTCGAATTGTATGTGATCGAGACTTATAAGGTGGCCCGAATATCGAGGGTACCCATGGCATTTCCTGTTAGTTTCTCCATTGAGGATCCTTGTGTGATCGATGGTTGGCCCATATAGCCACTCCATTTCATTTCGAACGACCAGTGGCAGCACCCCAATAGAAGGTAATGTTCGAAGGTGAGTTATTCTGGGATTCGCCCCTCTGAAAGCAATGAAAGGCAAAATAGAGTCCCGCAACGCTCGGAAGCGTAAAGGATAAGCTTTTGAAGGAACCGGAAAGTATATCACATGACCAGCTGAAGTTGATGGACGAGACCGAGCGACGTGAACGCACAACTTACATGTCAAGTTCAGCGACACCCGATGAGCACGACATAGACACAGCCTCCAAGGATGTTATCAAAATCAACATCCCTCCACGCTTCTATCTCGTCCCGGGTGCCGCCTTCATGGTCGGGACGACTATTGGGTTGATGCGCGGGTCGCGGGATGCCTCGCTACGTTTTCTCGCGGAGAATGCTCACCGGCCACCAACGACGGTGCAAGGATGGTACTTCTATAACAAGACCAAGAATTACAAGGTTATCTACGGTGGAATGAAGGGTGCGGCGGCGGAAGCATCGAAACTGTCAGCTGTGGCGCTTGGTTGGGTGGGAATCGAAGAGGGGTTGGAGCGAGTGGGTTGGGGTCAGTTCAGTGAAGTGGGGGCTGGCCTTGGGACTGCGGGGATGTTTTCAGCTGTGTGTGCGTAGATATTCATGGGTTTGCGGAGGCTCTGATATGAATGCTGTGCAGACCGACTTCCGTGGAAGACAACGCAGCGAACACTTGTACTTGGACTGGTCATGGGAGGTGGTCTGAAGCTGATGGGCTGGGGAAGGCAACAATTGGAAGAAAAGGCGCAAGCGTTGGGCGAAAGTCGCTCAGATTAGTCAGTTTTGAATAGAAGAAGAGGAGGAGCGAGACCGAGCCGGAGCCGTCACAGGGGGTGTTTCTGTTGGAAAAGGAGAGATAAAAGGGACGTAAGATAAGAGACCAGTACAAAAAGATTTGCGGTATGAGCCCCATCTTTTCCACAATTTTTTTTTCAGTTGAATAGACGAGATTACACGATTGCTCCACAAGAGTTGTGATCGAATGGAGGCGCAGCCTGCACAGCTGGTCTCGTTTTCCTCCCACAAGCTCTCCTACTTTGCGTCCGTCTCCCTACACCGGGTCATGATAAAACTGTGGCCTACCACCCCCATGGACCAGCTTACACCAAAGGCCACCGAGCGCAACCCTTTTGACTTACTACGTAGGCCCAGTGCAGGTGTAGCAGGTGCAGGTGCAGGCACAGGCCAAGCGTGGCCAACAACACCGACATCGTCGTGCCATCCACTTCTCAATGCTCATCTCACTTCACCTCAGGCCTCGGCCAACGCCGACATCACGCCGCTAGGCACGCCCACGCTTGGCTTTCCTGCCGCTCCGCCAACTACTCAGCTTTCTCTTCATGCTCCCGACTTCAACATGCAACAGCCCCCCGCCCCCCGCAGACCACTCAAATCCACCCCTGCATCCCCTATAAACCCACCAACTTCAACACCACAGGTCACCTCTTCCAAGGGCCAGATCCATGTAAAATTAATACAGGCTCGTGGTCTCAACGTTCGTGCATCATCCGCACGACCATACGTCGTCGTCCAGTTCGAGAAAAACGAGTTTGTTTCTCGAGATCCCACCACAGAAACCGACAAGGAGGTCAAGGGCACCGCGACAGATGTATCTCGCAACTCTTCCTCTAATGCTATCTCCGCCCTCGGGGCCATTGGCAATAAGGTTGCTGCTCTCGACGCGAGCAGAAGGGAGCGTAATGGCAGCAATACCTCCACTACTTCATCTGCATCCAGTTCGTCTACCAAATCTGCTGCGGGAATATCCAATGGGGTTTTTGGTCGTCTATCTGCCCACAACCCTGTCTGGAAACACGAGGTCTCATTGTAAGCAGCTTCTAATCAAGGACTCGATGTATTTCTCATTTGATTAAATCGCCCCACACTATGCAGCGACGTGACCTCAGAGGAATCTCTCATCACCCTCAATGTATACGACCGTTCCGTCGAGGACCAGGGTTTCCTGGGAACTCTGCAAGTCAAACCGGTACTTGTTCATGATCACGCAGTCGACCAATGGTACAAGTGAGCATTTGGTCCTGCCGTTTCGGCGTTATCTCCAGCCCAATTCGCTATATCTGATTATGCATCTACCCATTCAGGCTACAGCCGTTCGAGAACGAGGTCGTCAGTGGCGAAATGCGGGTCCAGATAACGTTCGAGCAATACAAGGTGCGTTATCGGTTGTTACGTTGGTCTTGATGTTCCTGTAATCAGGTTTCCTTTTTCGTCATAGACCAAACGGGCGCTTACCCCGAGGGATTTCGAGTTCCTCAAGCTCATTGGTCGGGGAACGTTTGGGAAAGTCTTCCAAGTGCGCAAACGGGACACGAAGCGCATATATGCCATGAAAGTTCTTTCCAAGAAGGAGATCGTCGCGAAGAAGGAAGTCGCGCATACCATCGGCGAACGCAAGATTCTACAGCGATCGTTGGATTCACCATTCCTCGTCGGGCTCAAGTTCAGCTTCCAAACGGATTCCGATCTCTATCTCGTGACGGACTTCAAGAGCGGCGGAGAGCTCTTCTGGCATCTACAGCGCGAGACGCGATTTAGTGAAGAGCGGGCAAGGTTCTACATTGCAGAACTTGTCTTGGCTTTGGAGCATCTTCATAAATTTGATATCGTATACCGGTTCGTTCCCGCAAACATCCACTTGGCGCATAGGCTCAAAAGGGACTTTATAGGGACCTAAAGCCAGAAAATATCCTCCTGGACGCAACCGGCCATGTTGCACTTTGCGACTTTGGACTCTCCAAGGCCGACCTACGGTCTGACGAGCTGACGACGACATTTTGTGGGACAACAGAGTACCTCGCGCCAGAGATCTTGCTCTCAGAACAAGGCTACTCCAAAATCGTCGATTTCTGGTCGCTGGGCGTACTCTTGTTCGAGATGTGCTGTGGCTGGAGTCCATTTTATGCGGAGGACACGCAGCAGATGTACAAAAACATTTGTTTTGGGAAGATCCGTTTCCCGAAAGGCGTTATCAACGAGGATGGGAAGCAGTTCGTCAAAGGGGTGAGTGCAGTGTTCATCTTTTCCATTTTTACACACCACTTCTTGAACTTTTCACGCTTCATTTTACACATCCCTCATCAATTTGACGGTTTGCCTTCGAGATTTCTAATTCGTGGCTTCAGCTTCTCAATCGGAATCCGAACCATCGCTTAGGTGCTTCTCGTGATGCGGCTGAACTCAAAGAGCACCCTTTCTTCAAAACAATCGATTGGAAAGCTCTAGCACTCAAACAGGTGACGCCACCATTCAAGCCAGTCGTGGAGTCAGATGAGTCCACAAACAACTTCGACCCGGAGTTCACTACCGCCGACATCCGAGACGTCGGCCTTGCCGATATGGTTCTCGATGAAGAAGACCCCTCCGAAAAATGGGTCTCACAGTCAATAGGCAACTCCGGGCTCATACATACGCCGAACGGTCCCCTAGGCAGCGAACGGGAAGGGAAGGGTCCGCTAAGCCCTATTGGCCTCAATGGGTCGACGAACGGTCGCGTTCAGGGCATCCAGATACGAAAGAACAAAAAGAGCCATGAGTTGGCGGGGAGCCCGTTGACGAACAGCGTGCAGGCGAACTTCCGGGGATTCACATATTCAGGCGGCGAGAGTTTGCTTCCGCCAGCGAGCCTTCTGAAGCAGAAGGCGGATAACGAGGCAGCGGTAGATGATGAAGAGGTTTCAGCGCCACCTACAGACGATGAATACGATGGGAAACCGGTGGGCCGGTATGCCAACGCCCGGCGGAAAGGACTGGGATTGAGTCCTCTCGACGACATGTCGTGATAGATACTACGCATAGTATCCTGTGATTGGGTCGTGGCTGTGAGAGCATATGAGCTCTTTCGTTCGCAGTAAGCGGATGGCCACAAGCGAGCAGTAGCGGACATTCTCATATGCCGATCAAGACCCTGGAGTTTTACCTCCTGGTCCTTCTTTAGCCTTCCCATTCACTGTTCACCAGGTAACGACATATTTACAACCAAGCATCTTGTACTTTTTTCTTCCTTTTGCTCCTCATGGACTTAATTTTCAATCATGCCATTAGTATTCGTATGTACCCATGCTCATCATGTACAACGACAAGTATACGTTACACATTTCTAATTGAAGGCTCGACCATTCCCTCGAAACCTCGGACCAATATTATAAAGTAGAGATAGAAAAATGATACAGTGTTCATGATGGTTACCAGTCATTTAGTGATTTGCAGCCTGGTCGAGAAATGTTTAGGCCACCACGGAGAAGGGGCGCCAAGACAAGGCCATGAATGAGAGTGTTGACCACAATGGACTCCACTTCGTGAGGCGACACCCGGCCGTACCACACGCTGGAGCCTTGAGGGGTATATATCTGGAAAGAAGCGCCTTAGGTACTAAGTTCAGGACGATCATATCAACGGCTGCATACCACAACATTACCGGCAAACTTGTGCCCGCCAATGTGAGATGTTTTGATGATGAGTGCTCGTTTTTCTGAGGCACTACTCTTGAGTTCCTTGGTAATGACCTCCTGTTTCTCTTCTAGAGTGCCCTGTAGATCTTCTAAGGGTGAGCCCATAAGGCAATGACACTCAAGTTGTGTGTCAGCTGCCCAGCCATTCTCATGTAATGAATGAATGAATGCTATCGAACCATAAGTCAGAATGACGCCACTCAAGAAACATATGATAAATGATGTCACCTTGTTCAAGCTTTGGGGCGGTTAACGCACACCGGTTGTCCCTTTTTTTATGAGAACCTGGCATAGATATTCGTCATAGGAGGAAGGGAGTGCGCAAGGTGGAGACTGACATAGCATTATTACACATGAGTATGGGAGGACCCATGTCTTGAATGGCGTTTTCTCGAGGATTATGCTTCCACGCTCGACAGCCGGATCTATAGCACTCTCCCACAGTCCTCGTGCCCCTTCCCTCGTTCGAGGGATATTCGTGACGATAGTGTAGTCAGGAAAGACGAGCACGGTGTCCTGTTCAACGTCGTCTGCCATCGTATTGTAGCTGCCGTTCAATATAGAAATCCGAGTAGAATCCGAAGAACGGAAGACACCGGCAGGAGCGCGTACCGCCTTTGGTGCAGGTGTGACGGGGGGTGTGGGTTCAGCTATAGGCAAGTTGGCAAGGTTTTTGGCCCCGGCGAGGAGAGCAGCAAGGCTTCCTCTCGTCTCTGTTACCTCCCTGTCCCAGTCAGACTTTCCAGTAGAAATGACAACCTTAAAGCGGCATTAGAGCGATGAATCCCATACCACGAGAGCGCTTACCTGCCGACGGTATGGTTTTATTGAGCCCAGCAGGGGTGACTCTGTGTCGATGGTAAAGCGGCCTGGGTATGAATCGTGACCTTTGGAAGATGGTGAGCATATCGTTATCAGATAAAGCTGGCGCTGTTGTCCTTGCCTTCTTCGCATGGATCCGAACAGTTACGACAGTCTGCGTCGGTAACAGGGATTGCGGCAGCCTGTAGTTGAGAATGAAGGGGTTGGTCATTCTCAGCACCGAGAATCAGAGTCTGAAGCTTCCTCAGGCTGTACATAAGAGTCGGTTTGCGGGAGGACTGGAGGTTTTTGATGACCCACCGAGTCGTGGTTTATGTATCAGATAAGCCGCATCAATACTTTCGCCTATTTTGGACTTAGCACGTATAGTATATGTTTCAAACTGGCTCCGAAGACAAGTTCATACTTATCCTCCGTCGGTGGGATACAATTTTCGAGTTTCAAGAAGCATGAAAAAGACTGAAATGTAAGACTATTTAAATAAATATTAATATCACAGTAAACAACCTATCTGAAGACTATTTAAATAAATATCACAGTTAAACCTATCTTAAGACTATTTAAATAAATAGTTAACAACCTATAGCTCTCCGTTCCTTCGGTCCCAATTTCCGTCCGCAGTCAGCGCGATTGTAGTCAGCCCTACTCGTCAGGATTTCAACACACGATTGGACAATTGCTCATTAAGGCACTAGCAACCCCCCAAAGCATTTCACCCGTGCTCAGCGCTCAAGAAACACGAAGGAATGTCCTGCCGTTAGTAACTTGCTCAAGGTACATGAAGAGCCCTAGGTTTCCAAAAGTGGTGATCCCCAAGATCTGAAGGATGGACGGCAAGCATTTGGAAGAAGGGAGGCACGTCGATAAAATAGCTTTCCTAGATCATCGCATTGGCTACTTTGCCGATTTAAAAGGCCTGATATCGACGCGTTGACTGGGCACCAGTAAGATATCAGAGTTCATGGAATGTTCACGGGTCCGATACATTCGAACGCACGCCCCGTCTCAGTCGTCCAAGCTTTGATACACCGAGGCAACCAGATGTCCGACAGGTATTCTGTTGGACGAGCGCGAGGCCCGTCCGCACTTTCCTGATCGCTGCGACTTCTACCAGGCTTCAATAGCCGTCACCAAGCCGTCACCTAAACGTTGAGTGTCAGATTCAGCGCCTGTCATTGATTTTCAATGTATAAACCGTGATTTGCTAACGAGAAGACGCGATATCTCATATGTAAAGACAAGTCATTGGCATGTTGGCGTTGATACGTTGTACGCACGGTACAAGGACGTGTGCAGTTCCGAGTGTAACCAATGCCCTTGAATTGCGCGTTTGAAGGTATGAAAATTATAAGGTTTTACACACGGGAAAATGTGTAGGATGCTGGTAATGGTAATGGCCGTCGACGAGCTCGGATATTATAGGAGAAACTCTCTTGAATGTGGTAGGTAAGCAGAGTCGACAAGCTCACAAGGCGGACATACGCACAAAGAGTTAATGCGCCTGCTCTTCCAGTAGGTCCCGAACATCACTTTCCAGTTGCCGTGGAAGTCTCCCCTCTTTTGTGACCGCATCCTTCAAAACCTCCACACCAGGAAGGTTTTCCTCGTCATCAAGGCCGTACAGTGCTTGTTTCACCTTCTGCTCGCGTCCCCTCTTTATTTGACTCCACTTCGAGTCATGATTAGCATTGGGTGCCACATCTTTATTCCCAACTTGCTCGTCCCATTCCGAAATTTTTGCCTGCTTGCGCTGTCCTTTGAGGGCGTGTTCTAGGTCTTGTACGGAAGTCGAGTACCGTACGCCGCTCTCCTTCTGCAGGAAAGCGTCGTCAATACGCTGCGAAAGATTGTCCAGTGTGATGAAAGTCTTGGATTGGTGGTAGAGGGAGATTAATGAGCGAAGTTTGTCGTCTGAGAGTACGTGTTGTTGGCGGTGGCTCGTTGCCTGCGTTGATTTGTACCGACGACAGACGGCCAGTAAGCGGGCGGGCTGTCGGATGGGGTTTGAGAACATGAGTGTTCCTTGCTGTATAAAAGCTGCCCAAATAAAAGCCCTACAGTGTCACAATCAGTAATTTTTGATCCGTGCTCTGTATAGTACTGCTGCAACTTTCAATATTCGATTGACATTCGACCTTCCGTGCAGAGACCACTCATAATGGTACATTGGTATAGATACAATGCTATACTACAAGTGAGCCTTCAGTCCAGCTTTTTCGAACAATGCAGTTTCCCTTTTCTTGCGCTCTGCGGCCTTGAGCACAAGTTGCGGCGCACGCCTGAGCTCTCTTTGACCTACTTGTTGTATATGTACCTATCAAATTGGTCAGTAAGCAAGGTGAATGTATGTTGAAAAGAAAAAATACGAACGGCGTCGGGGCCCTAAGAATTATTCGTATGAGCTTCATAGCATCTTCAGAACAAATAAAGAGTATACGTACGTCAGCAATACGAAGTGTGCGTAAACCTGCCCATCTCTGGGCAAGCTCGGTGTCTTGTGACACACCCTCAGCACCAAACGATTGAATTGCCCGGTCAATGACGGTTAAAGCCATCGAAGGAACGACAAACTGAATAATGAATGGTTATTTATGGGCGCCAAGCCATCTCAAGGCATGGACGAACTTTGGCAATCCCAATCTCCTTCAATGCACCCTTGGCCTTGTAAGTGTCAATCTAGAGTTTGGTCAGCAAAAGATACAACCTTCCCCTGCGTTAAACAATAAACCTGAAGAGCAGCGCTAAGGACCAGAAGCCGCGCAGATTCTATCTCCGCTCTTGACTTGGCAATATCTTGGACAACGGAACCTAAGCGAGGCAGTCATTACCTACACAGCTACAAAGCAGATGGATACATACCATGTTCATAGAGGTACTTTCCAAAAGTTTTGCGACCAGGATCGGTTACTCGTTGGAGCATTAAATCCAAGGCGGCCTGCGCAACTCCGATAGAACGCATACAATGATGAATGCGACCAGGTCTGCACGGGGTATATTAGTTGTGCTCAAACAGATTCTTCCTCTCACGTACCCGAGACGGCCCTGGATGATTTCAAAGCCCCTGCCCCAGCCCAGTACCAAATGATCCAGAGGAACGCGAACGTTGTCATATATAATCTCACAATGGCCTTCAGGCGCGTCATCGTAGCCAAAGACATGCATGGGCCGGATAACCTTGACACCTGGCGCGTCGGCTGGCACAATGACAACACTCTGCTGGTGGTAGCTGCTCTTATTGCCAGGGTCGCTCTTCCCCATAACAAGATGAAGCCTGGTCCGCGGGTCGCCAGCACCACTGATCCACCTATAATCGTCAAGTCGTCAGCAAAGCAGCTCTAAAGCATATGGGAAAAATCAACCATTTATGACCATTGATTACAATCTCGTCTCCTTCTCTCCTGATGGACGTCTGAATGTTCTTAGCATCGGAAGAGGCGACTATGGCCAAATATTAGGAGTGTCTTTGAATAATAAGCTTCACTGTCGCACCATTCTTTTCGGTCATCGCGAAAGCTGACCGAATCTCGCCGTTGAGAAGCGGAACCAACCATTTCTTCTGTTGTGCAGGAGAGCCATATCTTGCCAGTACCTCTGGACATGACATTCAGTCGCGCGGAAGACCATGACAAGTAAGCAGCTGATGCGCACCCATATTTCCCGTGTCCGGAGCCGAGCAATTGACAACCTCCGAGGCGACATGTCCACCACGTCCAAGGATTTCTGCCATCGCCGCATACTACCCAAAGTCACCAAGAGATGCATCAAAGGAGTTAAACGATACAAACCTCCAAGTTGGTGAGAGGAACACCATGTTCCGGGTAATGTGCTTTACTGAGGAAAAGGTTCCAGAGGCCAAGTTTCTTCGCCTTTTCCTTGAGCTCTGCAATGACTGGAATGACCGTCTTCCACCGGGTTTCAGGGTCGGTAGGCAACTGGGCATGAGCCAGCTTAGTGGCAGGAAGAATCTCCTCCTAGAAAGAAAGCCTATGAGATCTATATTCTTGTGAGTGGCACTAGCTAACCTCAAGGAATGTAATGAGTTTGGCCAAAGTTTCCTTGGCGTACGGAGAGAACTTGTCCTCTATCTGATCGAGAGTTTAATGCCTGCTTCAGGTATTTCTAAGCTGACGCACCATAGCCCATGAGGCCTCAGAGGTGTATTGAGTGACGGGGTGGGGAGACATGGTGTAAGAATATGGAAGTGGGGAGAGTGGACCCCGTCTTATTTCAACCTGGGGAAAGGCCCGGCAAGCCGAATAACCGATGCCGAGCAATAAAGGTAACCGACCAGGGTCACGGGTCTTTCGGGTTCAGTTGGTCTTCCCCTCAAATCATCAAATCAATGAATTATATTAGATGAAATAGCATGATTTTAGGTGCTTTAGAGTACTGTAAATAGCAAGCGCGGGAGAAGTCGAGGTTCCATAGGGATACAAGTAGAATGAGTACTGTACAAATGTGTATATCGAGAAGATCGGCGGGTGCGTATTGAGATCAGTAGAAGGCAGGACAAAACAATGACCGCAAACGTTTATAAGCGTTTAGGGCTGGTGATTCGACAAGTCGAGAGTATTGTCACCTAGGGTGAAGGGCAGGTCTGGGTCAAACCCAAACGCGCCTGGATCGTAACTGTGCCAGAGAGAATCTTGATCATTCGCGGAATACCCACCTGGGTTAAAATTTCTAATATAGTCCAGCCCGCGGAAAGGAAGGCCCGTCGCAGCAAAGTTCGAGGATGACGGTGACGCGACGCTAAGCCCAGCCATAGTCAGATCTGCAGCATCGTAAGCTGAATAGTCGAGTGACGACGGGTAGCCGTATGTATTTGGATACAACGCCGACTCTCCAGCCGAGAACATATCCAGCCCTGTAGAAAGCTGATCTTCGCCTCCATTCCACGGATGAGGATTGGATTGCGTCAAGGGGCTGGGTTGGAGGCCATGATCATAGTCAAATCTTGGTGGAGAAGGTTGTGCTATGCCTATTGGTGATGAATACTTGAAGGGCGTAGTGCTCGAACTGGTTTCTGGCACTTGTTCGATAACAGACAGCGACGGGGAAGGGATGTTCGCGGATGAGGGGGAACTGTGAGGGCTCGCATTACCCGGAGCAGACGAGGAACCAGCGAAAGTTTGGTAATACGGTCGTCCAGTTCGGTCCATGTCATCATCCGGGCGTCTACGCGACGTAGATCTAGCTCTAGTCCCAGCTACATGCACTGCGGTCAGTGATCGATATAAGGATACATGGGCGCAACTTACAGTCAACCCGGTAAGGAGACACGGCCGCCATACGACGTGAGGATGTGCTGGGATCTCGAGATTGATTTCTTCTTGTGTTGCGACCTTTGGGCATACGCCCAGGTCCTGCTGGGGTCGGTACATTGGCGGCATTAGTCGCAATGGTAACCGAACGACGTCGCTGCGAGAGGGCCGAGTTCGGCGGAGTAGGAACAGTGTTCGAAGGAATACCAACGGGGGTAGAGTGTTGCTTGGCTGATTTGGACACAGCTTGCGTCGCCGTCTCAGTGAGCTCGAGAAGCAAGTCCTTGCATTTCCTTGCGCCAGGCCATTGCCCTTCCCATGATTCTAGCGCTGCCAATGAGCTTCTCGCTTCATCCATGGCAGTAGAAGTAGCGCGCGGATCCGAGGCGTGCATCGCATAGAGTAGGAGAATGACTGCCGAGCTAAATAGATGTTGGATAAAAAAGGCGAGATGGTGCGATGGCGGCACCACGTGTTTCATGGAGGGCGCCAAACGTATACACGAGCGAGCGGAGGAGACGGCCTTGATAGTTGACTTGGCCGTCACTGGTTGTGGCTGATCGCGTTTAACGGGAAGAAGATTGCGATGAAGCGTGGTTAAAATTGAATAGTAGTGGCTGCAGAGAACCGCTCCCATTGACACTTGTTCTTCCGTCTCGCACTGGGATTTGAACACAGCGGGAAGATCATCGCACCACTTGGTGAGCTCCGTATCAAGAGATTCGACGGTACGCTGCAGCTCGGCTTTTTTCTCTGGTTCCAAATGGTCTCGACAGATGTCAAGGGCATAAACTTGTCGAAGGACGCGGCCGCCAATCTCGTAGAGATTATTCAAAGCCACCGAACCTGTCATCAAAGAAGGCTGTCGTTGGGGCATAGTAGCACCGCTGAAATATTCCGCCAGTTGGTCATCATCGACCTCCACGGGTTGTTCGACATCACAGTCCGAGTCGTTTATACCGAGCGGCCGGCCCAAAGCCAAAGCAAGCATACGGTCCAGCGTATACACACCCCACCAAACCTTTCTGCGTGTTTCCTTCTCGATGGAGGTAACGAGTAGGCGGCGCGGGGATCGCTACCAGTGGATCTTTAGTTGCCACATGATCGTAAGAGGAGTTAGTCAACTCACGTGAAGACCAAGGTCCTGGCCAGTTCGGACCGCCTGACCGATGAGTATCCAAGCCTGGGGCAGGCAGTTGATGGAACACAGGAAGGAGGACATCAGGATGAAACACTGGACATGTGCTATCTGAGTGTTTGCATGGCTGATGTACTGTAAAATCAATGCCCTGTTGAAGCGATAAGCGACTTGAGCCACATGTCAATGAAATGACTTGGGCACACCGTTCATAATACATCATCCCCATCCCCCCTTCATCAGTAGGTTGTCCCGTTGACAGACGATTGTCTTGAACGATATGTGCAGCGCATGCAAATACAGCGAAAACGACGGAGAGGAAGGCCACCTGAGAGCGAATAAGGTTTAGGTCTTTCGAGTTATCCATGACCGTGTTGTATTGTCGTAAAAACGCCGGTTTATCAAGGACAGGCATGAGAAAATGAAAGCGCGTGAAGTAGGCAGCAATCTGTTGAACGTGTTATTGGGCACCCTGCAAGGCACGCGGTGATACGCACCAGCTTATCTGCCAAATCACGCTCTGGAAACTCTACTTGCTCGGGGCCAGGAAGTGCCTGCAATTTTCCAAAGAAAACAGAGGCCGGAAAATATATCTTATTGACGCTAGGGCCAGGTGCATGAGGGTCTTCCTCCATCGGAGATATCCGATGAAGAGGAGAAGAGGTCAGAGCACGAAATGATTGGATGAGAGACATGGTAGATGAGCCACCGATCCATCTCATAGCACCGTACTCGTCGAGGGCCAGCTGTCCGAAAGATTCGCTGAAATCGTCCTCGGATTTGATGGGTGTCGACGGTTCTGGTGAAGGTTCATGCGGCTGCGGCACCATTGCACGTAATGCAACCAGGCCTGGAGTGGCCTGTTCAGATCCTGAAGTTATGGGGTCACTTGAGGAACCTGGGGTTACACCATTTGTAGCGGGCCCTATTTGGTCGAGGACTGGAGCGATCTGCGTGAAAAGAGACTCCATATGAAGTAAGCGCGCCTCGAGTTCCTGTACATAGCTACAGTACAGTGAGTAACCATATCCTAAAATGCAGAGCGGAGACGTACTGTCGACTCAAAGCAGCTCGGTCTTTGGTTTGTAGCCAGGTACACTGAGAACCTGACATGGAACATTGGGAACAAGTTGGTTCACATCCATCACACTTTATCTTCTTGCGTCTGTAAAGATGAATGTAGTAAGTCCTGCAGTATAGCACGATGGGGTATAAACAACGAGAACGAACCTGCAGCTCTCACAGGCTCTCCAAACCCGCCTGCGCTGCAGTTGGACAGGCTTCTGACCAACGTCTGGCGTGGCCGGGTCATCGTCGGCCCGTTTCTTTTTGGCATGGTGGCCCATCGGAGTGGAATCGTCACCCTTGGCCATTGAGTATAAAAAGGGGACAAGCGAGAGTGATGTCAAGCGCTAAGAATGTTTTGGCCTAATGAGACAAAAAAGCACGTGCAAACCTCGGGCCGCGTCTATTTTATGCGCCCTTTTCGGTCTGATTCTGCAAGCCCGGGGTGGGTGGTCGGTCGTCTGATCCTGGGGGGGGTCAAAAAAAGTAAGCTCAGCGCCCGGTATTCGCTTTATATATGCACCAGTCAGTGCCACACGACTTTGTCATTCATCACGCCCAGTTATTGTGGCTGTGGCAAGCATCGGACACCCGCGAAGCCCGCTTCGACCGTGCTTCGACCAATATCAGGCCAATACGTAGATATCTATCTACTTGGAGCGTTACATGTTCCAGCTAAATAGGCAGGCCGCTAACGTTGCGACCTCCACAGACTTGTACTCCGGGTGGATGGTACACAGGGAGGAACCTTACTATGGCCAAGGCCTTCTGCGGACACAAGGGTCAGGATGTACCATATGTAGCAGTGGGTGTGTGCAAGAATTGATTCTCGAGGTCATTACACGCGATCAGGTGGAATGTGCCCTGACTCGAGTGATGCTCCCCGGCTTCTACCATTATGCCGCAGTGAACCATGTGCAAGGGGTAGTAATAAGAGTACTGGCCCTCAGAAGAGTCAATAGCGAAATGAAAAGCGTGACTAGTGACACAGCCACCTATCCACGTGCACAAGTTTCTTGTTTGCATCCTCCACAGAACCTCTCGACTGTGACTGTCCCTCGCTCATATGGCCGACGTCGAAACCCCGATACCTGCAACGAACGAGGGCGTCGACCCCATGATTGATGATGGAGAGGAAGCGGAATCCAAGGTATGCGCCACGCTAGACATTTGTTCCATAACTGATATTTCAACTTTCAAGGAAATCATGCTAATGAAGCAAAGGGTGGCCGAGATGGAGAAGGAGGCAAAAAAGTTGCGCGAGCTGCAGGCTGCTGCCGAAGAGGCCAACAATACAGTGGGGAGTGAGGACACTGTGATGGAAAGTGAGGAAGATAAAACCTTGGCAGACGGCAGAAGTGTCTATGTTGGGAACGTATGTCGCAACTTGCTGTGATTGAGGACTAACGCTCACTTACGTTCCTATTCTCACTTGGACAGGTCGATTATAGTGCGACTCCAGAAGAAATACAAGGTCACTTCCAGGCCTGCGGCACGATTAACCGAGTTACAATACTTTGCGACAAGTTTACGGGCCACCCAAGAGGGTTTGTCTTGGCCCACACACGCTCTTCCCCTCTTCTCTGACTTGCTGTTTTACAGATATGCGTATGTGGAATTTGCAGAACCTGAACACATAGACGCCGCACTAGCTATGAATGACTCCTTGTTCCGTGGGAGGCTGATCAAGGTGAGGAACATTGCGTCGCGGAAAGCCGATTTATTTACTCTTTTGCGTGTTCGCAGGTGACAGCGAAACGCACGAACATTCCGGGTTTCAATCGGGGTCGTGGTCGTGGCCGTGGTGGTGGCGGTTATAGAGGGGGATACAGGGGATACCAGGGCTATACCCCTTACGGTCGGGGACGCGGCAGGTAAGTTGATACTGAGTTGACCATTTGGAGCCTTTCAACTCATTTTATGACACAGGGGAAGAGGACGAGGATTCTGAACATGATCCAAAACAACATATAGCTCTGCTGGGGCAGTCTCTTTCGCATACTCTACATATCTATACTTGTTTCCCTCTTTCTCCGCTGTATAAGATTATAGTCCATACTTTTGAGTGTGAGCATATTTTTGCGTGAGAAATAGCCGGTGTGACCAGGTCGCGACTTTTGAACTGCAAGTTGACCACAACACCCTCGCTCAGCCATGTTGAACATTTGCAGGGCGGCTGTACGGCCAATATCCACAGCTGCTCGCTCCAACACTTCCAGATTCCAAGCTCTAGACTACCCATTTTCCAAGTCGGCAATCATCCCCCGAGCGTCCTCGTCACCTCCAAAACCCCTCCTCAAAGGCAAAGGCCTTATGCAGCATCTTCACAAGACCCTCGTCAAGCCAGAGAAGCAGGAAATGTTCCGAACTCTCTTCAATCGACACTCTCCTACCCAACTTTTGCCTGGGTCCATCATTCAACTAACCCTTGAACATGCACCCACCTCCTTCACTGGCGTTCTTATGGGTATCCGGCGCCGGGGGCTTGACACCTCTATCCTTCTGCGCAATATAATTCAGAGGACAGGCATGGAGATGCAATTCTTCGTCAACTCCCCTCATGTCAAGGATATAAAGGTGTTGCAGAAGCCGCCAGGGGGAAGGATGCGGAGAGCGAAGCTGTTCTACTTGAGGGATTCACCGGACAAGATGAGCATGATTGCAGGTGGAAGGAAGTAATATTGGTGCGTGCGTTTCGCTTCTAGCAAACTGTAGACCCTGACGCAAAATGTAGATGATTCTGTACTCTATATGGTCGACAGGTCACAGCAGCGGACTCTATAACGCGCAAGTCAGTTGTGTGTATTTAGAAAGCTCATAATGAAGGGCTATTAGTAGTAGATAAAAAGCAGAATGTCTTTCCGCGTCTTTGCAAACGTTGGCCGTCTGAAAAATGCCAAAAGCAGAATGATCTAAATACAGTCAGACAAATGGTTGTGACCCTCTCGCACATGTTCCTGACCTGAACATGCCCAGTCGCCCTCGTTCTCTCCGTGCTCTGACCTTTGGCTCCATCAGACGCAAGACGTCGTCGCCAGAGCCCCCGTCGCCCACGTTTTCCGATGCCACGAATGCATCAGTCATGAATTTTGGCCCTAATGGTCCAGAGAAGATCATCACCAGAGCCAACTTGAAGGCCAGCCTTCAAGCGTACGAAGACGTGAGTCACTTGGGCTATTTACACAACCTAAGGACCGCCTTACAAACACTGGGCTTCTTCAGTTAATGAACACGAGTGCTGACTATAGAGCCGCGCTCATGACGATGTCCAAGGCCACGGCCGCCTTTGCAGACGCGCTAGAAACTTGTAGTGGGTACGTTCGCCAACTTCACACTCGAATCACTGGAGTAATCTGGCTCTTCAGCCTAAAAGGGCCCACCTACGATGCAGGGACACGGTTGCAGGCAGCCTCTGGGCTCCATCATCTCATAGGAAATCATTGGCATGTTCTGGTACGTCTGTTACGATCCTTCGTATTTTCCGCAACAAACAGAATTTGGATAGGCGGAAACTATCGAGAAAAGCTTTGAGCGGCCACTAAGACAGCATCTGGACACTTATCGCACTATCGTGAAAGTACGTGTCGATATGATTCTGACCAAGTCCAGTAAACCTCAACTCAATCTGCCTTGCAGGACCGCTCTGCAGCCTATGAACGTGCAGTCAGAGAGAAGAGTCAGGTTATTCGTGACACAGAAGAACGGAATTTGAATAGGAAGGAGCGAAGTACGTCACTAGACTTTCTTTACCAAGAGGTCACCCATTACTTTCATTTGCAGACCTTCAGAGCTTTCGCGAGGCACTTGCCGTATTACAACGTCAAGTCGATGACCTTGACACCATGAAGGAGTCCCATTATCGTGAAATTATAGAACACGAAGAGCAAGTGTGGGAAGTCGTCCAGGCAAAGGTGCATCTCAAGAGCCTGCGTCCATTGGCTTATCTGAACTCTTTTGGTAGACCTCCGTGGTGGTACGGTCAACAATGGATGTATTTGATAGGTTCACGGCCAAGGCGTACGTCGATGTTAAGCCTCCATCCATAACGCAATCGAACTCATCTTCGCTTCAGTTCAGATCCAGTCATAGAACTGATGTTGCAATCTGTCCCAGACCCATTCGATTCATATGGGCCTCCACAGGCTGAGGACCAAATTTTCAGCATTTTAGCCCCGCTGTCGATCATGACACAATCACAGTCGTCTTCTCCCAGCCCATTAACGGGGTCCTCGGAACTCGATGCTTCGGAGGCCTCTGATAAGATAACATCATGGCTTCCGACTGCTGGTAACGGAACACTATACTCCTCAGAATCAACGGATTGGGCAGGCGTTTCACCGACATCCACCCCGCCACGATCCGTCTCACCACCAAACCCTATAATTTCCCGCCGACACTCCTCACCTCCTTCCGTTGGTCAGCGAAAGGCTGAGTCTAAACTACGCAGCGTGTTGTCTGTGATTGATGAATCCCGTCCGGGCACGAATCATGAGAACGAACAGCCAGATTTTTCGCTTCGGGTGCCTCCCATAAACGGTACAGTACCTTCGCATGACACAGGGCAGCATGAGCAGTCGGAGTGGGCGTCCGCATATGGGATTCCCTTCGGAAGTAACTCGGCGGAGGAAGATGCCACAACGCCTCGACGCTCACTCTCTCACGAACTTCCTCCAGACCGGATCGAACTTCCTGAAGGTGATGATTTGTCCTTGACCAATAATACACCCACGGAATCGTACTAGCATTTCTTATATCTCTCATCTCTATCCTTATCTCCCATTCATGTACCCATTCTTCGTTAGCTTTCGTTCGGACATTGTGCTTCCATACTCTACTCTAACAATCACCTACTTCGTCGAGCACGGCTTGATACCATACTCGATTAGCACTTCTTTGCCTATGGGCGCAGGGCTTCTGAAGAGAAGATCGGTGCCAGTGCTTGTTTTTGGGAACGCGATCACATCGCGTATCGACTGAGTCTTGCAAAGCATGGCCATCATTCGGTCAAAACCTGGAAATAGGTGAGCGTTGGCTCGGCGTGTGCAAAAAGGAAGCATCGCATGGACGTACCGAGAGCGATGCCACCATGAGGCGGCGCACCGCATTGCAATGCATGAAGAAGATGCTGGAAAGGTTCCTTTTCGGTCTCGTCCAACTACCGAAAAGAAGTCAGACTTTGGCCAAAAGTTGATAGTATGACGACTAACCTTCAAGACGTGTGTGAAGATGAATTCTTGCATAGCAGCATCGTGTACGCGAACAGAACCTCCGCCGATCTCCACGCCGTTCAAAACTAGATCATAGTGTTGCCCGCGAACCTGAAACGTCAATACGTCAGCTCGCTGCGTGAAGGCTCGTGTACAGAAAAGCTTACGGATTCAACCTCACCGCGGTACATCGCATCGATGTCCTGCCACATAGGTGCGGTAAATGGGTGGTGAGAGCTACTCCATCGTCCCTTTGCTAGGAACTCTTTATCGGCATCAGCTTGGGTGAAGAGAGGGAACTCTGTGATCCAGAGGAAATGTGGCTCCTTGGTGATCTCAAATTCATCTAAAAAAAATAGATCGGTGGGTCGAATCGATGATGAGGAGGAAAAATATGAAGCTCACTGAAAGCCTGGGCTTTCTCCGAAATACGCAACCTGACTTCTCCAAGCACAGTAGATCCACCCTGCAAAACACGTCAGATGGTTCGGTCTGAAAGAATTCAAATCTGACATACTCTCGGAGTTCGTGGCCGACGGGAAAGCCAGACGTAATCACCGGGCGCCACTTCGAGAATGCTGTTGACATGTAAAATTTCTTCAGGGCTCAGTTCCTTTAATGAGTCGTGGGTTGTGGCGTGTGACAACCAGGAATCAACTGTAGTTTTGGTGATGTCGATACCCTCCTATATTGCGTTGTTATTCACAGTATCAATGTAAAAATTTATGGTCTTACTGCAGGGGAGTCAGGTTTGCACGCCCGAGATGCGCGAATAAACTGCCCATCTTTAGCTTTTCGGATTACTATGCACTCGAGGACTTCTTTGTTGCCCTCAAAAATGCTGCGTTGCTTTTCTGGAAGGAGAGGGGTTACATCCGAAATCTGGGGGAGCGTCAGCCTTGTTCAATGTACAGATAAAATGTCAGTGCACCTCGAGGCCGAAGCGAGTGTCCGGTTTATCTGACCCGAACTGGTACATTGCTAGTCAGTACAATGCCGCACGCAGTACATGAATATCGAGGCTCACGCGTGTCATTGATTCATTGTAGGTCATCACCATGAAACCGTTTGGGAGAGATATATTCTCAAACTTCTGCCATATTTGGCGAATAATCGTTTCAACCACATCGCGAACCTCACCGCCACCAATCCGCCAAACATCGGAGGACTTGGCATCTGGAGTCTCACGAGGGCCCCATGACACAAATGCCATCTCCATATCAATCTGAGTAAATTCGGGCTGCCTGTCTTTGCGGCCGTCTTCATCCCGGAAGCACTTGGCTAATTGGAAATATCGATCGACACTACCAGAACAAATGAGCAATTGTTTGGGTTGTTGTGGTGACTGCTGCAAAGCATAGAACGACGGGTCATTGCTGGTGGTGCGCGTTGGTACGAGGAATTCTCTTGCGCCTTCCGGGGAAGATCTGAGGAGTATTGGAGTTTCGACTTCAATGAAATCTGACAGAAGGCTTTCAAGGGAGGTACAGATAGAGAAAAAGAAAAGGTTCGAACCTTGTTCATGTAGAACCTCGCGGACGGTCTGGGCCACCTTGCTTCGCAACTTGAGGTTTTCAGACAAGACGGTGCGTCGGAGATCTAAGTAACGATAGCGTGCCCTCAGGGCATCATTAGCCTTTTCAACGAGTGGTCCTAAGCGTAGTCTTTAATAATAAACTGAGTGTTCTCACCACATTATGAGGATTGGATGCCACGAAAGGAAGGTTTCCTGCAGTGTTCAGGACCGTGAATTTGTTGACTAGAACGTCAACCTCGCCCGCAGGTCCCTTTTAGCCAAGAACGTCAGTTTTAACGATCTTCGTGATGGACGGCATGACTGACGGGCCGCCGGGCATTGAGTGGACGCGTTTGGACAGTCCCTTCAATCAAGACTGTAGACTCAATTGAAACATTGGAAAGCGCCGACAAATGTGCCATCTCTTCCGAGCGCTCGACAACGAGCTGTGTAGTTCCATAAGAGTCCTTTAGCGGATAGAATGACACTGCTCTAGTCTTCCTTGATGAGGAAAACAAACACTTAATGAGACGAATGGGGTTGAGAAGGTGATAATCACCGTCCAGGAAGGATCCAACCAGTTAGAACGACATGTTTGCCGTGGTCAGAAGCGGTGAGTCCCCCACAGGTATGGGTGCGGCTGGGATATGGGGCTAAAAGGTGCGGTTGGAGATTGTGCTAGAGGCAGGCATGAGAGAAAGCTGACCATTCTGGGTGCGGGTGTTGGGTGGCTGAGAGGTGCTCTGCAGGTCTTGTGATGAATAGTGCCTTGAGAAAGTGATAGAATTGGGCAGTGTACCGCGCCGTATAGATGCCCATATTCGACATAGAGGGAGCATGACCAGAGGCCGGGGACCGGATTGAGCAGATGGAGGTTGGTAATAAAATTGGGCTGTTGGTGACGAAAGGATTCAGGGCCGCTGAGTCTCCCTGTTTCCGTGCCTCATGCCTCATGCTTACCACAAATCTCCGACTGGCATAACCGTCGCCTTAGCTTTTATACTGATCATCATGCCGACTCGGTTCCTTTTTCTGTCCCTCGCTTGCAATTTCCAAGGCACTCCCCGATCAATCCTACTACTTAGTATAAAACATTCAACTCCACCTGTCCTTTTTTATCCCAATGCCTTTCCCCCACTTGCCCGTAGAGCTTCTTGACGCCATCCTCCAGCGAGCCCGGCCCCGCGATCTTGCCGTTCTCTCCAGGACAAACTCTTACATTTACCCCGTTGCACAGCGTCGCCTCTATCGCCACCTCGCGATCTCCTCTACCTCTCACAACCTTCAAGCAATTATTACTCTTGCAAAGAAGCCGCAACTAGCACAGCATGTCAGGACATTCTCCCTCAGGGCAGATTCCCCGACAATACTCAAGCCCTTCCTTCAACTTGTTGGCGCGGCGCTTTCTCGGATGACCGAGCTCATTTCCCTCGATCTCTTCGTCGACCCCAGTGCCAGCTGGGTGCTGTCTGAAGCGCGTTCCAAATATCCACGGCTAACGCACTTCTCCTCCTCGTTCTTCTTTGACGCCCACGTCGCTGAATTTCTCAGCAAGACTGAGGCTCTTTTGGAACTTGAGGTTGATACCACCATTCCTAATAGTGATATTTCCGTGCCTACCCTTCCTGCCCAGTCTATCCCATATTTATCTCAATTTGTCGGCTCGTCACACGTGGCCTGCGCTATCGTGCCTGGTCGTCCAGTCGAAAGCATTCATTTACCGTCGGGAGATCTGACACAGGAAGATGTCATCTCCCTCGGTAAATCCACATCCCGCGTGGTTGTTTTCGGAGCAACAACCAACTCCCCGCCGTTACTGCTCCTCGAGTCGCTTGCCAACCATATGCCTTCTCTCGTCTACCTACGCCTCATGACAACCTGCGAGTTTTCGGAGGCTCCGCAGCAGGTACGCACATACCATTCGTCCTTGAGCCCTTATCTAATCATACATCCAGTCATTTTATAAACAGACTGCCACCGTATTGACGTCCTTTTCCCACTTACAAGGCTTCGAGCTTGCGGGCTTGCACTGGGGAAGTGCAGAGAAAGATCCTCAAGACAATGGACGGGTATGGCAATCGCAGCCATTGGTCGGTGACATCGTGAATGCCGAAGACATTGATCTAGATTCAGATCTTTTCTATGCGTATTGAGCTCGCAGCTTTAAGCTCAAGCTTGAACTGTGTACCGTGGATGCCCTGCACGTCACCCTTGTCTGGGATAATTTGGGCATGCACACTAACCGGCGGCATTTATACTTAATCTTAATACTTTAATGCAATACACCATCTAATTGATATATAATTCAGTTCATTGATATATAATTCAGTTCATTGTTCAAGTCAAAACACCAGCTTGACATTATTAGCATGGCACGACGCGTGGCTTGCGCGTGGCGCGAACTATTTGACCAGGGTACGTGAGCACCGCTGTCCATAATAAATGTGTTGAAAGGCACAGATAACCCCTAGCCTGATGTCATCCTAACCACATCCGGCAGAAGAAATGGAAAGAAAAAGGCGAGGGCGCCGCTGGGTTTGGAAAGACCGCCACAAGGAGTGGATAATCGAGGATAATCGGCCTAATTGGGGAAAATGACCGGACGATTGATAATTAATAACATCTACTATGATCTTTATCGTTGCATCATGGGTATGGACAAGCTCCGAACCATCAATTTATCAGTAAGGCCCGCTGAACTTGGGGAGACAAGTGCCGTCGGTCACATGTGACATTGACTCAACGTCACTAGCTGTCACACTAGCGGCTCATCCTAGAAGTTCAGGATGAGCAAACGGCCTCCGAATGAACTCGAAAGTAGGCTTCATCAAGCAGCTCTCGCTGCACCTAACAAGGCATGTCATTCTCAAAGTTTTCAGTTTTTTTGCTTGACCGCGAAATCAAACAGGAATTAAGCAACAAACAAGCAGAAGCGATCGCTCCGGATTCATCTAAGAGGCAGAATGCCCTCAACTTCTTGCTTGGCGTAGGATTATTCAAATCTTTAGTGGATGCAAAGGGATCCGTGTCTTTTAGAGCTGTGACCAAGAACGAGCTCGCTGCGTGCGTAACAAATTCGTACTCATCTACCGCTTCACCTGACTAGTGTGAACGCAGGACGAAGGATCTCACTGGAGAGGAAAGCCTGGTTCTCGGGCACATCAAGGCATCTCGAAATGAGGGTGCGTAGTATATCATTTGAATGTCTTGATGGGCTAACGTCGCATATGTCTAGGGATTTGGACTAAGCACCTGAAGGCCAAGACTAACCTCCACCAAACCATCATCGATAGATGCTTGAAAACATTGACCCAAAAACGGCTGATTAAGCGTGTTCCCTCAGTCCAGGTTCGTTCTCCCCATTCCACCGCGAGAGAATCGTGACCAACTTTCTCTCATCATCAGCATCCGACGCGTAAAATCTACATGCTCGACAATCTCGAACCATCGGTTGCTTTGACTGGTGGACCGTGGTATACCGATAACGAACTCGATACAGAGTTCATCCAACATCTCAGTGATGCATGCCTAAAGTTCATTCGTGACATTGTCAGCCGTTTTCGTCCCACTCCGTTGTATAATTGCCTAATACGCTTCGTCTCGCGTAGAGTTTTCCTAAGCGCCGCGGAGAGGGCACGGAAGGACCACTATACGCGCTGTCCAATTCCCCGGAGTATCCTAGCGCAGAGCAAATCCGCAATTCATTACGAAAAGCCCGTCTTACGGAGACCGATTTATCTGTCGAGCATGTTGAGATGCTTCTAAATGTCCTGGTTCTGGATGGTGAAATTGAACGGGTACAGACAGAACTTCTTCGTGTGCGACCATTTAGCTTACCGACATCTATTTCTTGCCAGCTTCCCTCCTTTGGAACATCTATGTGGAATAGTACTGCCTTGAGCGACGAAGATCAGGACGAAGAAAGGTCTTCCAAGAAGAAGCGAAAACGAGGGGACGACGAAAAAACCAAGCGAAAGCGAAAGAGGTCCGCTTCTAGCGATGACGACGAAGATTCGGACTCGCATGATTCACGAAAGAAATCAAAGCGGAAGCGCGCCAGAGATGACTCCGAGAGCGACGATTCAGGCGACGACACCCGTTCAAAAAAGAAAAAGTCGAAACGCAGCCGCAGTGACTCCGAAGATACTTCGAGCAGCGACGAGACTAGCTCAAGTCGAAAGAAAAAGTCAAAAAAGCGGAAATCAAGGAAATCCAGAGACTCCTCCGATAGCGAAAGCTCTTCAGACGATGGCAAAAGCCGCCGTAGCAAAAGCTCTAAATCCATCAAGCGTTCGCCATCGCCATTCCAGGCCTGGGATGAGTTTGACACTAGTGGAGGCGGTGGGTCGGTTTATAGGGCGATTCGACAGGAACGTCCCGTTTTCGGGGCTTCGGAAGCACCATGTAGCCACTGCCCTTCGTTCGAATTCTGCAAGGATGGCGGACCTGTCAATTCCAGGGATTGTGTGTATTATGGTGATTGGCTGGTGGGTGGAACTGTTGCTGCGATAGAAAACGAACCGTAGCGTAGCGGCCGATGAACCCGATCTTCAGAACCAGATATAATGACCATGAAATGCAGTAGGGACAATATGACATATCCAAAGTTTATATTCCATTACTCCTCCCCGAGCTCATGGAGAGCCGTCTCAACAAAATGTACGGCATCCCACGTAGCTAAATAACCTTGAGAAGCAGACTCGTCAATCATTTCCGTCGTAGTCCCGCCAACATACTGAGCAACCACGCCCTGGTATAGATCGTCTCCGTCGGTCAACACGAACTTGGTAAATCGCCATCCGAGTGCTATCTCCTTGTCCACTCGCACAACGTTTGCCCTGATGTCATACTCAACCCGGCGAAAGTCGAAACCGAGCCCAAGCCCAAGAGCTTTTGTGTATGCCTCTTTCATAGTCCAGATCCAGAAGAAACGGCTCAGAGTCTCGTCCTGCGAGGTGACAGAAAATAATTCTCCATGTTCAAAAGGCGTCAACTACTCTCGGTGCTGTCAGTGCGCCTCCACCTGGGAAAATGAGCGACAAACCTGATCAGATATGCTCTCTACAAACGACCCAAGGGTGTCACGTCCAGGAATGCGCACTTTCATGACATCTACACCAATGCTAAAGGCAGGCGGATTATGAATGCCTGGTGCAAACGCCATGGCTACAAGCGCATTATCGTGGGATATGTTGTAGGCGATGGGTGGATCCAATTCTGGGATATCCTATACAGAAATCAATAAGCTTGAGTTCTCACAGCTTATACCTGTGGGTTACAATGTATGGTTTCTTGGCCGCCGTTACACCAAAGTTCATCGCGCTGTTCGAAATTCCACGTTGCTTGAGGACCTTACGAGTAAGGAGCCGTCCAATGAGAGTTCCTCGATGCAAATAAGATAGCCCGTAAATTCAGTCATGAATGCCACTTACGACAGGCATCTTCTCGACGGTAAAAGCGTTTTATGCGCACTGAACTCTCGAGGTCTACAATACGAAGAGCACGCTGATAGAGCTATACGTAGTCACTATCAGTATGGATGAAACCAGAAGAAAGGTGTGCTTCTCACGTCTTCAGAAAACAGCTCGGGCCTATAGATCACAGCCCAGACCTCCATGAAGAGAGATTCATGAAGATTCTGATTCTGTATGGATCAATCAACCTTATCTTATCTCGTGAGCAAAGGGCCAGCGCTTAATCTAACTTATCACTTTTCAACGGTTCAATACGTTCAATCGCCATGTCTGTAGACCAGAATGCGGGATCGGTTCTCGGCGGTTTTGCCACACTAGGAATGTTCATTATCGACGAATTTTCCTTCGCGGACAGCGAGGGGAAACCCACTGGTAGAACCCTGGCCCCGCAGGAAAGATTCCCTTACATGGTCCGTCGATAATAAAACTCCTTACACCACCCATTCAGATTGGTGGAGGAGGAACATATGCAGCTATAGGAGCACGGATATGGTGAGAGGCAATGCAGACGCCAAGTAACCCAGCTCATCGATATACTTAGGCTTCCTGCGAAGGAGGTCGGCATGATAGTGGACAAAGGCAAAGATTTTCCAGCGTCGATTGAAGCAGACCTTATGCACTACGGGTCACATATGTGGATATTCAGAGATCAGCTTCACAGCGTCACAACGCGTGCTATGAACTCTTATCTTGGGGAGCATCGAAAGTCATGGCCCCCATTCAACTATTCAACATTGCCAAAGGCTGATAAAATTTTTGACCAGGTTCGAATACATCACTCCACGAATAAGGATAACGCCGAGTGATCTCTCTGGGACCCGCATTTTTAAACCCCAGATGTTACATTTCATCTGCTCTCCTACACGAGCATCGGCAATAGTATCGGAAGTTCAGGCGATCGAGGGCTGGCATCCAACAACTATTTATGAACCCATACCTGTTGGCTTTACTCTGTTCAATACAGCGATTGATGTTAACATGTTCACAGGATAGATGCTTACCAGAGGAACTTCCAGCTCTGGTTGAGGTTTTGCCTTGCATATCCATCTTGAGGTGTGATCTACTCCTGCGCCATTCGTGACAACACAGCCTCTAATACCAGACAAGTCCAAACGCCGAGGAGGCTTTATCGTTGCTATCAATGCCTCTGCCACCTACACCATCGTCAATTGAAGAGGCAGCAGATCGTTTCCTAGCTTATGGTGTCGGGTGCACTCAAGAAGGCTATGTCATCATCAGAAGCGGTGAACTGGGCGCCTATGTGAAGAGTTTAAGCAGCAAAGGCCAGTGGATCCAGGCCTTCTGGACAGCAGAGAATTCTGAACGGATCGTTGATGTCACGGGTAAACGAGAAATTTACTTCCATGTGCAAGTGTTGATGCCACGACGTTTTAGGAGCTGGCAACAGCTTCTTGGGCGGCCTTGCTGCAGGTCTTTTGTTGACTGAGGATGTCGTGCAAGGTATGAATTGTTGCCTGTCCAATGACCTGCCTTGACGCAATGTGCAGCGACCTTCTATGCTTCGGTTTCGGCATCATTCATAATTGAGCAGGAGGGACTACCACTACTGTTTCAAAACGAAGTCGGCGATTCTTTGTGGAATGACGATGTCCCCCAAAAGAGGCTGAAGACATTACTAGCACGGCATGAACGCTAATGGAGGCATTAAATGTATACAGCCTAATTATACAAATATGAATAAAATACGGAGAATCTCGTTATTGCTGTGTTGTTTGAAACCTTGCGCGACTAGCTGCGAATAGCTCTTCCTGCTTTGCAAGAAGTTCTTCCTCCGTTAATCCTGACTGTTCGAATTTGGAAACTTTCTTTTCACGATCCTAGTGAGAGTGTCATGAGTAGGAGCATAACAGGATGTAGTCTGGCACACCTTCAGTTGTTGCTTATGATCTTTGAGAACATCCTCAACCTCCGTCGTGAAAGCGTCGAACCCAAGCCGCTGTGCGAAAATTACGCCCAGTGGTCAAAGGAGAGATACCGGAATAAGTACCTTCAAAGCTGTGATTATGTGCTCCGGCGCTATCGTCTTTTTCGACTCTTGTTCGCAAATCTCGTTGGCCTCGGAAGATATCAAATGGATGAACTCTGCAGGGGTTCAGACAGTGATCCATACTAACGGGGGAGACGATATTCACCTACACAGCATTCAATGACCAAATCGCGCGTTTCTTTAGCACAGACCACGTCGTTAGGGAGCAGGTCTGGAGATGTAGAAGGGGATGTCAGTGAAAGAGTTCATCTTCTATGAATGGCGAAAGGATCGGAGTTGCGCACCAGAGATCATTTTTGCGACGGTAGCCTTTGGGAGGGAAAGATCATCATCTGTGGGAGGGGGGCCGCCAGAATGCCCCTCGCGGTCGGACATGGTTTGCGAACAGACGCAAGTGCAATTCCAAACTTTTGATGTCACTCGAATTCCAAGTCCGCACGCGTTGTTTTGAACCACCATGGCATCCGTACGTTTTTCTTCCCATTTCATCCTACGACCCTCACTGATGGACACCATCAGGTCAACCCCGTTAACCCCAAGCCATTCATGCAGGAGCTTACTGGCAAGCCCGTTTTTGTTCGGCTAAAATGGGGGCTCGAGTACAAGGGTTTTCTCGTCAGCACAGATGGATACATGAACCTTCAGGTACTGTCTAATCAATTATTTACATCCTAGGGTCTTGACCCTCGTTGTTAGCTCGCGAATACGGAGGAATTCCAGGACGGACAATCGAACGGCGCTCTTGGAGAGGTGTTCATACGGTGAGTGCCGCGGTTATTTCAATTGTACTCAGACTTATTCCATCTCCAGGTGTAACAACGTCCTCTATATCATAAGTCTATCTCCGTTTCTGTCTCTTTCTAGTCTGACGATGTCCTTCCTGCACAGAGAGGCTCCTGTAGACACTGATGATGAAGATCGCAAGCCCTGATTCGGAACCAAAATCACATATCGGCTTGTTGGCGGCAAACTGAGGGCACTGGGTCTTCTGTCCTTTTAAAGTATACGAATTAGGCGCGAAGTCTCGCTCTGTGCGGGTTGCATGGGCGTCAAGCATTTTGGAGTATGCTTTCTATTAAAATTGTAACATTATCAGTCGAAGCCGTGCATTAGTCCATGATCAGAATTTCTTCAAAGATATGAAGCACAGGTTGTACACTGAGCAAACATCGAGGCTGAGTGCTGAGTGCTGCTGAAGGAGGCACGCAGGCAGCTTGGAGAAACTTTCGGCACCGGATGACGCCACGTGCCAATTGGCACTCCGCTGAGGAGAATTTTGCTGACTTGATCGGCGTGCTTACTGCAGTGGTTCAACTGCTACCACCACCATTGCCCACTCAGCGCTATGGCAAAATCATTAAGATCCAAAACAAAGCGCACTTTTCGCAATAAAAAACGCGAAGACGGCATCTATGCAGCCACTGAAGCGGCACGCTTGCACCGATTAAACGCCAAACTCGTTGCTACCACATCGAAGGACCCCGAAGGAGACGTTGTGCCCAGTGTGGAGGGAGGGGAGGATGAAATTCCAGGTTGGTGTTGGCTCACGACCATTGGATTGTTGGATCCAGACGATATCACTCTTGAGAGCATGGAGGCTCTTACCCGTGGAGAAACAGGACACTCTGTTCTACAGGGAGGCTTTAGAGGAAGCTTGAAGCGTCAAATATCCCTTTCTTGATTCGATTCAATCAAGTGAGAGCATTTTATTGACGATTTGAAACTTTTACAGTCGACAACAATGATACTGCGAACGATTCGACAGGTTGGATCTATCTTTTCCAGCCCCCCGCATCTGACCTCAAACACTACCCAGATTCAATGGCCGTTGATGCAGCGCCTAAAGAACGTATATCTACACATGGGCCACGCGGTTCCAGGCGAGAAGAATGGCGGCTATCGAAAGGATTAGATCCTAAGCCCAAGCGCGACGCGATGAACCGTCAAGGTGGCCTTGCTGGCCGACGAAAGTCTGGCCGGTCGAAGAGGAGACGATGATACCATATCGCGCATCTATGTTTGTAATTTATTCACTCCTCCCAATACCCAAAATATTCCAAAATTCTCTATGAATGAACACCCTCCTCCGCAAAAGTACACGATTCTACACGTAATAATACACCTCCAATTTATCATTCATGTCCTCCGTTCTGTCTCCCAAGAAGTACTATTATGCACATGACAAGTTTTCACAATATAAAATATCGATTGAACCAGAAGAACATGCTTCAGTTGTAAGTTCAAACTGATTGTGGGAATACGAAAGATTCCTTTTCGCTTTTTTCGCTTCTCTCGGAGTGCGCCTCCAGTTCTCTTGCTAAATGAATGTTCACAGAAGATGTCTGATGATTGGGACTCTTGCTATATGGGGAGTCTGACTCGGCGCTAGTCGGCCTATGGAAGTAAGCCTCATATCACACTTGATGGTAAGACACTTACGGAAATTCAGCCATGGTGATGTGTTCAGTGGTTACGTGGACTTCTGGACGCCTCAGGGTATACTTGGGAGACCTGGGAGGATACGGTGCAATGCTATGCCGGATAGGATGTGTGCTCGCGATGTTTGACATCGAATGAACATACACATCGCTACCGCTGAATTCCAGGAGCCTGATGACCGCCCGACTCGCAGCAATTGAACTGTCCAATGGAGGTGAGCTGTGTTGATACTAAGTAACGGCAAGTGGGTGCATACGTGATCGTGGCAGCTGGAATCTGGTACTCGACGTCAGCGCCCATGGTTCTCAGGCCGTGAGATGCCAAACTCACCGTTGCCATTCTGTCAACAGAAAAACACAGATCATGGTAAGGAATATTATGAGAACATGGCGAGTCTACACTCACACATTCATTGGCGCTTATCATGGTCATGCAAATCAGAAGCGGCAATGAGATATGGCGTAGCACTCACTGTTGAGATTGAGTACATTAAGGACTGCGGGTATACAGTTCGTAGAGAACGAGATGAAGAAGTAGACCAGTCCGTCATGAAAAAGCAACTTCCAAAGATCTGTTCGTGCCGAATGTCTTTTGAGCAAAGCCACGGCTGTAAAGATAAGGATCACGAGATCGAAGCCCATTGCTATCAAACGTATCAGAGAGCAGGGCAACATGGGGAGAAGGAATACGTACTGAAAAAGAATGTGACATTGAGTAAAGACGGATTGGTTGCAGTAACAACGCAAGATTGCGACTCGCTTTCCCATGCAGCTTTCACGATAAACATCGTGCGGTACAAGAGAGCCCAGTGCGCAAGACAGAGCACGCCTAGAGCTGCTATGACAAAGCGGTGGCGATCCCATAAAGCGATTCTATAAGGAAACAGGGCATGTAGACTGTCAGCAACGTTCGAGGAGTTCTGCATGAACCCTGGACGTACGTTCTCAGCATTAGAGAGGTCGAAGCGCACAGGATTGCCATGTTTCCGGTCCACTGATATATATACATGTATATGAGTGACGCATCGACCACGGAAGAGAGCATGGCTCACCGAGTTAAAGGTATATAAGGCCTACAGGTTTTTGCGTGGAAACATCAGCTGACTATATATAAGAACTTGAGTGAGAACGCACTCCACAGTTAATCTATGGGGGCCCTTTTAAGCAAGTGAAATGTCTGGGTTACTGGGGGAAAAACTCACCGGAGTTGTGATATTAAGGGAAAGAATTCTGTAACCCATTATCAAAAACAATCTATGAAGAGGACGGACTTGCACTTACAGTCCAACGAAGGCCAATAGCATGCAGTAACGACAGAGAAAAAAGAAAACTATTGTACCATCAGTGGCGACCGGCAACATTCGTATTCTCAGTACAAACCCTGAATGGAAAATTAGAACAATCTTGAAAATCAGACCGATAGACTATAGATACCAGTGGCCATCGAAACCTTCTCTTTCTACTGATCAGGGACCACTCGAAGTCTGATGTGATGAACAGCTCCCATAGATAGACTCCGAAGAGTACAAGTATGAGCTTTGAGAAGATCTCTGGGTTTCAAGGCCTCGCAATCAGAATACACCTAGCATAAAAATAAATATGTGACATACCAGAGTCTTTCACGATCTCTCCAGGGTCTGACCAGTTGACCATCGGGGCGTAGTTTCACAGGAAAAACCCAGGGGAGAGCAAGAGAAACCCGGGGTTGACTGGGAAAACTTTGGAATCAGAGGCGACTGCCATTTAAAAAGGTCGCAGTTATGGCCTTGCCTTTCCCGATCATACCGCCTGCTTCTTAGGCCTGTTTGTATTTTGAGCTTCTTCTCGACTCCTCTCAGTCGACAGGTCGGAACCCCTTGCCGGCGATCTGATCTTGGGTTTTTTGAACGGCGCAAAGTAAGGAATATTAATAACTCCCATGTCATCTTCCGTTGGGCATTTGGCAGCTTGGTCGCAATCCCATATATCTATGATTGTGCTATTGAGACGGAAGTAGCACTTTGCGATCATACAGGAAACCTTACGTACATTTGGCTCCGCATAGAGGCCATCATAACGGTCTAGACAATATATGGCGTTGTGGGGTGTGTCATAGTCAGCTTTCCATCATGACAAGCTCATAGTAACGTGAACTGCAGTTAGCTCTTCTACAACTTTACGCGCTCTGTGAAAGGTTCTGTTCCTGCCTTTCCGTGGAGTTGTCGGCCATGAACGGGTCTGGAGGTCGTAATAGCAAGCTGGCACTGTAAGAGAAGGGACGGATGGCCAGTGCTTTCCGATCGAGCTATACCGAGTTCTTTCTTCCGAATTACGTTGGGTTCACGAGAGCGGTAGGTCCCTAGAAAGTTCCAGGGCAAGGCTAGAGAGAGCGGATTTAAATTTTGAGTTAAGGAGGCCGCGGTCGATTGAAGGACGGCCATAACGTCGGTGTTCAACAATGACAATATCGAGGACATGGCTTTAAGCTTCAGAAACTTGCCGTCATGGCTCCAGGGCGCAAGAGGCCGGATAAGAGTATGATACCCTGAGGACCATATTGGGATCCCCAGCATTATCGATCGAAAAACGTCGACTGTTTAAAAACATGGCATTCAATATTCAGCTACACCATATCGCAATTGTACCATCAGCTCCGGCGCTCGCGAGCCAAGGCTGCCGACTGGACCACCTAATTTGAAGGACGCCCAATCCGTCTTTGATTTCGTGGCCTCGCAATATTTTCAGGGGCACAATCAGGGGATCCGTCATGAGGTCGTTGTAGACTCTCGAGTGGAATATCTGAATAGCGCCGTCGTCTGAGGAGGAGGCGAACAGTGGATATGAAGGATGGAAATGGAGCGAGCGTATAGCACGTGTGTGGTACCTAAGCGAAGGCAACAGTTAAAGTCAAGTATATCAGTCGAAGACATGTCAAACCTCATTATTTTGTAGGGCTTGTCGCTAAGCTCCAAATCGAACCAACACAGCTTCCTGTCGTAACCACCAACAATGAGGTGGTCGCCAGAAGGATGTACATCCATAGATGATATCCACTTGATGCCAGGTTGGAGGGTTTTGAGGAGCTTCTGTTCAGAAAGGTTGTAGATTCGAACGTATTGTTGTGTCTGAAATGGAACAGGTCATGATGACACATAGAAAGCAAAGGCAATCGAAACTTACAGCCACAAAGAAATGGGGTTTCAACGGGTGGAAAAGAACCATTTGAATAGCACCCTTAACTTTCTTGAACGGAGCCTGAGAATGCCTTCGAGTAACCTGATGAATCCAAACACCTCCTTGAGTCCCACCGGTCGCTAGGTTCTAAAGTTAAGCTCTAGAATCGTGAAGGAAAGGAGAGTCTAGCTTACAGACGCTGGCAAGGTAATCACCTCTTCGATGCCATGTCAGCTGAGTAGGCAAGCCAGAAGAAGCAGGCAGACTGGCAGTCAAGATGGGTGTGTCCGTTGACCAAGTGCTAGTGGGTGGCGTGACCCATTTGACAAGGGACGGTGTACCTGGGACGGGCGGAAGAGAGGCAGGGGCTAGCAGGGCTTGTGTGAGGACGAGAACGGGGCTAGGTATATTGGGAGGAATCATAAAATGGATTTTTTCCTCGCTGTAGGAAGATATATCAGTGTGCGCCTAATTTGAAGGACCATCTACTCACACAGATACGACGAAATAATTGACATCGAGCCTAGGGCACCACTCCAAAGCCCCTATCTTGCTGTCGAATTTCCAGCTTTTGACTTCGCGTCCAACGTTAATCTCCCAGAGGCTCACTTTACCACTTTCGTCGCCGCTAATCGCCCAGCCTCCATCTGGGCTTATGCTCACACATCGAACGCGGCCCTTCGGGTGCGTGAACTTGAGACTCTTATAGTTAGGGAACGGCTTTAAGCTGCTCGGGCTCGGCAATTTGGGAATTAGTGTGGTGGGGTCAATGTTGAGTTTGACTCGTTGTATCCTTGGAGCAAGGTAGAGATCCAGTTGGCGACTGAAGCGCTCCTTGATGAAGCGATCATACGCTGGCACGAGTCGCAATGCAGAGTATTTTTGAGGCATGTATTCCTGTTCTCGGTCTTCCGGGTCTTGTGCTTCCCATTCTTTACGTTCCTCCTCCGTTGGAAGATATTCTTCCGGAGGGTTATACGATTCAGAGTTGGTGGGAAGGCGAGGTTTTGGTGCCGGTAAGGGTGGTGGATGCGAGGATGACGGTTCCGACCATATAGAGTGGAATGAGAATTTAGAGATGGTTTTGGGTTTTGATCCAATGATGCGACCTTGGCGTATAGCGCGAACTATTTTCATGACCTGGGGGCAAATCATTAGGGACTCTCGGGGTAGCACAGATGAAAAGATAACTCGCCTTTTGTTTCTCCCATTTACTTGGGACCCATCGACGCTTCGGTTCGGGGGCAGATGACAGGGGCATAATTTCTTCCTTTCCTTTACCCGTAAACCACTCAGTGGTCGGCTCATATGGGTTGTAACCGGCGTCTGGAACCTCGCCGGCATATAATCTGCGGATAATATCTAGTTCCTCGTCGGTCAGAGGCTTGTCCATCTGAGTATTTTGATCGAATGCGGATGTCCTGACATCTTCATTCAGCATATGCCGGATTATTTGGGCGCCTGGACTCACCATGCGGAGGGGTCCTCTACGGTCGACAGGAACTTATCCAGTTCATCTCCTTTTGCTGGACGCAACACTTTCTTCCCGTCGATGTCATAGCCAATATGAGGGAGATCATCATACCAATGCATCGGCACGTCTCCGACGCGGTTAGGTCCCTAAATTTGTCCAATGTGAAGGCCATGAAATGCGAACAAACGTGGATGAACTGCTCACATCTTCCGTGGAGGAGTCGGAGTCGTAGTCTGGATCTATCTCTGGATAGACGCGTTTTGGCTGACCAGTAATGTCGGACACGATTGTTTTTGCCTTGGGGAATACGTGAAGAGAGTCTGAATCGCTCGAGTCGTCTTCGTCGCCTTCTTCCTCGTCGCTATAGTCTTCCTCGTCAGACCCTTCAAATTCTTCGTCGTCGCTGTCACTCCTGGTGTCTATTTCAGGGAACTCGTCCACTTCACCATCGTCGGATACCGCGTCTTCACCCTCTTCGTCGCTCTGCATTTCCAATTCCCCGACCGCAATTGGGGGTGGAGCGGGAGCATCTTCTGAGGACTGTTTCCTCTTTTTGCTGGGTTTTGTGATCTCCTTGACGGCCATAGCGAGCAACCAAAGTTCTCTCTCGTTAAGGGACTTTTTTGGAAAAATACTGATCGGAATGGCGATAGGCTTGGTTTCAAACAATCCCCATCAACCCAACATTTGACCAATTTAGGCAGAGCGCCATCCATTGACTTTCAGAATTTCGCTCTGTACCGGGCCTAACTATCTGTAGCTCAGAGAGTAATACAATGGTCAACTATGGTGGAGGCAAGTTGTTCGTTCTACTTTTGGGTTGATAAAATACTGACCAAGGTCAACAGACGAAGTAGCGGCACTCGTAGTCGATATTGGTTCATCTTCATTACGCGCGGGATACGCTGGAGATGATGCACCGAAAGCAATTATCCCTACTCTATACGGATACCACAACACGGAGGGAGATGAGGCCATGGATGTCGAGGCAACCGACGCGACACCCGTTTCTAGATCTCGGAATTTGCACATCGGCCAGAATGGCCCTTCCGTATGGAGAGAAGGCATGGAGGTCGCAACTCCAATGGTGGACGGCCTCAGTGAGATATCTACGCACTCGCATACTTTAAAACACACTGACAATATTAATTTCAAGTCAGTGACTTTACCGCAATTCCACCCCTCATAGAACACGCACTCCAGAACGTGATGCGTTGCACACCGTCAGAGCACCCAATTTTAGTCACAGAACCAACATGGAATACTCCTGCCAACCGCGAACGGATGGCAGAGATTATGTTTGAAGAATTTCAAGTACCCGCATTCTACATTGCCAATACTGGTGTTTTAAGCGCGTACGTCGCATTCTTGTTCCAGTCGAGCTTCCTTCCTGAATCAATTCTCAGATTCTCAGCCGGTCGTGGAACTGCTCTTGTGATTGATGTCGGAAAGACTATGGCGAGCGTAACGCCGGTAGTAGATGGATTTGTTCTTCGAAAAGGCAGGTGCTATCGCGTTACGTCTTCGAATTCCCTCCCAATCTTGTTATAGGCCTATCATACTCTTCGCTCCCGAAGCTTGTACATGCACATGCCCGTCATATTCTTGTGACCCCGACGCCAATGCGCAGGGGAATAGATCTCCTGCCACATCAATTAATCGCCAACAAACTAGTATGTCATCAGGCCGTATTCTATCCCAACAGTATCTAAATTTCACACAGCCTGTAGATCTGAATACACCACCTCGTTTCACATTAAGGGAAGACCGTATCGCTGGAACGACTGAGACGTGGCGAATGTGGGCCGAAGCTCGGGAAGTGGAGGAGTGGGTCCACAGCGTGGCTGGTGTACTAGAGCAGGGTTGGAACGACCAGTAAGCATCAGGATACTCGGCTGCTTTCCTAGTCACGGCACTAACAGCTATTTTACAGAATAGCTGCTTCTCGCCCTCCCAAGCCTTACGAATTCCCGACAGGCTACAACACGTATTTCGGCTCAGAGAGGTTGTCCGTAGGCGAACAGTACTTCTATCATCCACAAGCCCTCATCGTACGTATTTTCCTTCACATCCGCTCTGCCACACTTGTAAACATCGACATTGCAGGCTTCAAACCCCAATCTGCCGAAGCACCTACCAGCTCTCATAAGTGACACCTTCCGTTCGTGCGATGCGGAACTGCGCCAGGTCCTTTCAAGCAACGTCGTCGTCACAGGGGGTGGCACCTTGTTCACTGGTTTCACCGATCGTCTGCAATCCGAGCTAACGCGAGGCTTTCCTCACGTATGTCACGTCATTGGTTCCGCCCGCACTCGCCGGTCTCGCTAATAACACCTTGTGCAGACTAAGATCCACGCTCCTGGGAACCCCGTCGAACGCAAGTACGGAGCCTGGCTAGGGGGGAGCATCTTGGCAAGTCTGGGAACTTTCCACCAACTCTGGATTAGCAAAGAAGAGTGGCAGGTGAGTGCTCTTTTGTTTCTAATGAGCACCAACGCTTATAATTGCTCCTCTTTTCCCCGCGTTTCAAGGAGCACGGAAAGGCTATAGTGGGTCAGAGGTGTAAATAGACCGCGTCACTACGTTGGTTATCAGATGTGTTCTCATCTGTCGTATTCAAAGTGACTTGGCTTTATTTGGCATCACTCGAGTATATACATAGCAATGTTTGTTTTAGTTGTCTACTCTGTAGTACTAGTCAGGGCTGGAGAGCACAGCTCCCCTTGCCATTGCTGTGAGGCCTCACCTGTACATACATGCTCCCCCTCTTCTTATAAAGCGGTTCGAGGCCTCGGAATAGTGAAATACACGACCAGACAAAGGGGGGACGAATAATGAGTGTATAGGGTGATGTAAAAGCACAACAACGAGGTAAACGGGAGCACTAGTTTACGCCGTGAAACCCGTTAAGGATTCAAAAGAAAGAGGGGTGGATGGAATGTGTTTGGAGGGAGCGAGTGTGGTGAAAATAATATATAAAAACCGGAACCTTGCTCAAGCAATCTCGTCCAGCCAAGTCGAGCCAACCATTAGGAGTCCAGATATCAATCTTGCCGTATGTGTGTGTGTTTCGTGTGTAGAGGGAGGAACAGGAACATCGTCGATGGGGCAGAAATGGGGAGAACGGAAGCGTCAACAGTTTTAAAAAGCTTCCACCAGCTCCCTTCTCTCACGGGCGTCCATCAACATGCCTAGTCCTCCGATAGCCTTGCGCCTAATCCTAGTCGCGAAATTCTTGGGCCCGAGCTCATCGGCGCCGGAGGGCGGCCCTCGGGGCTGCCTGGTGGGTTGGCTTACCAGCCTGGGGTACACAACAGATGTCACAGACGCCTGTTGATTGTCCGATACAGCTGAGGCGGGGCGACCGACGCCCAAGCCTTCGTAGAGCTTCTTGGATGCCTCCTCACGGGGAGACAGAGAGGTTTGATTGGACGACGAAGACCTGGGCGTCGTCGGGGAGGAGTTGTTGGAGTGGGCGGACCCAAAGGAGTCCCCGTCATCGTTGTCGTTGGTCTCAGATGTGTCGATGGTAACTGCGGGCATCGGTGCAGCGGCAGCTCCGCTGAAGCGCAGAGGTTGAGGACGGAACTTGGGTGCCGAGGGGTTGAGGGGAAGAGGGGGTGGTGACACGCGCTGGGATTCGTTGGGGGGAGGCGTTACCTTGAGCACTGGCGAGGACACAACGCGGTTAAGCCCGCTCAACACAGAGTTGTTATTCCCACCACGCCTCCACGAACTAGCCGAATCGGACTTGGAAAAGGGGTTGCGGGCAGCGACTTTGGGGTTGATATTGTTCGACGCGGGGTTGCCGAGAGAGGTGCCTCCGCTAATGACAGTGGTGGAATTGGGAGTGGGTGGCAGCACCGATTCGTCGTACTCCTCCGTTGGAAATCTAGGGATAGTGTCCGTAGCGTTCAGACTTGTGGTTCGGCTACCAAATTTACCACCGAGAGCAGCAGTCATGGGCACCTGATTGTCACCAGCAACACCAAGGGCCTTGATTTGCTCGGCCTGGTTAGCACGGCGTAACTGTGCACTCAATGTGGCAGAACGGAGATCGAATGAATTGTTGAGCGGACCGGCGGTTGCAGGGGGGTTGTAGCCAAGGCTAGTACGCCGACCCTGGTTCTGGATCTGAGCCTGCTGCTGCTGCTGGCGCTGCGCCTGGGCGATCATTTCAGCCTGGATTTGTTGAGCCTGGATGGCCTGGTGATAGGTATTAGTAATGAATAAGGGGAAATTAGGAGAACTGCATGCCTGAATCCTGAGGATTTCGAGCTGGATCATCTGCATATGCAGGGCCTGGCTTTGAACCTGGGGAGACTGCATGTTGGGATTAAAATTTGCGGGACTGAAAGGGACGCTGTTAGGATTGAGGCCGCGTGGGCCCATCTGCTGGGATGCGAAGCGGTGGTTGGGGCCGTCAACTGCTGCGGTCATGGGCATCTGGCGTGTGACAAAGGGGTTGAGGGAGGGCGTATCGGGGAGATGGTGTTCCTCGTCTGCAGGGAGATACTGGTGAGAGGGAAATCGAGATACATTGAAGGTAGCGCCTGGAGCGGCGGAGTGTGGGATGGATGCAGAAGTGGATCTGACGCCACCTGTACGAAGGCCAGAGAGAAGAGAAGCGCGGTGGTTGGGTTGAGGAGCGGCAGTCATGGATAGACTCTTAATTAATTGGAACTGGAGGAAAAGAGTACAACTAGAGGGAAATAAGAAAAAAGGAGACAG
The DNA here is from genome assembly GCA_018856295.1 of Blastosporella zonata. Taxonomy (NCBI): domain Eukaryota; kingdom Fungi; phylum Basidiomycota; class Agaricomycetes; order Agaricales; family Lyophyllaceae; genus Blastosporella; species Blastosporella zonata. Next base: position 149,426 of record JAFLHD010008879.1, on the reverse strand, counting down.
ATGATGAAGAGGGGGACTTACTGACAAGAGAATATAAGATTTTTTTAATTTTTTTGAATTGGATTTGTATAATAAGAGAGTATAGAAGAGAAGATAAGAGAAAGAGGCAAAGATCCAAGAGAGCCACGACAACCAACCCCACACTGCTTTTATCTTTCACACCCCGCTCCCCACGTGCCACTGATATTAAAGATGTCTCTTTGCACTCCCCCGTACCCGTCCATCGAATATGCTACTCCTAATAGTCGTATGCGCTGTGTGGAATGGGTTCACCATCGTCTACAAACTCAGCAGTGCCCTATCATTGTCCCAATCCACTCACCTTGACATACACCTCCCACACCTCCATGAAAAACTGTCGGATTCCCTCGTCATTCTTCCCTTCGTGCAGCAGCACAAACTTCATGTCTATGTCATGTCAGCCCTGCCCATATCCCACAAAACTACTCTCACTTCCAGGCGTAATAAACGCAGACACCGTCCATTCGTTGAACTTGTCCACTCCCTTCAGATACCTGTTTCCGTCAGGAACTCATCATTCACTCTCGGATCTCTCCACATACATCGTATTCTCTTTTCGCATAACATCCTCAATCATGTCCAGGCTTGCATTCGCTATCATCTGAATTACATGTCGGTCCTGCCCACCTCCCATCCGCACCGCACCCCCAGACGAGTGGTGTGTTGCACTTGACGCCCCAGAGAGCGCAGTCAGTGTCCCTGCAAATGCCGACGTCGACCAATTCGGCAGGTTTGATGACAGCGGCGACGTCGGACTCGGCGCTGGCTTTGTAGAGTAGTGTGTAAGCGTGTACAATGGCGTGTCCGACGGCGAGAGCAGGAACAAGTGGTGGGACATGGTTGATCGCGACTCTCGGCAATCTCGCCGACTGAACGCGTACCGGCAAACACATCCAAATCCCAATCCCCCCAGTCACGTGCCATAAATGTCCTCTCTCTTTCACCGTGCTTTCGGACGCGCACTCTCCTCCTCCTCTCTCCACGCTCGTCCGCTAGCATGCAGTTCCATACCGTCCGTTATCCTTCCTCGTAGCTCCCAACTCTCCACGAGAATCCAGAAGCCACAGACCCAACTCCGGTTCTTTACCTCCACACCCAAGCCTAGGGCTCAGCCATACCCCCACAGGCAACACCACAACCCATATAAACCACCTTTTCTTGGATTTCTAGACCGCATTCCTCATAATTCTATTTTCTGGGGAATCATCACTATCAATGGCGTAGTATTCACCATGTGGATCTTGAGCAGAGAACGCGCGGTTCGTCTCCCAGCTTATTTTTCACCTTGGCACCATTTCACCTCCCTATAGAAGTCTGAAGGAGTCAGAGGGCCTTACTTGTGGATGTTCAACAACTTTACGACCAGCTGGCGCAACTTTTCCCAGGGACGAATGTCAGCACCTCGTCTCCCACGAGCGCTACAATCTAACTCTCCATTTCCACAGGTGGACGCCTATAACCGCCGCATTCTCCCATGAGAACTTTGGACACATCCTCTTCAATGGATTTACATTCTTCTTCATGGCCAGGCCAGTGCTAGAGCTCTTAGGCGGCCGTCATTTCCTATTCCTATACTTGGGAGGTCTGTGGATCTCGACTTGAAAATTAGTTAAAGATCCCTGATCATAAACATCTCAAAGGCGGCCTTATTTCCAGCATAGCTAGTATGGGTTGGAACAACCTCGTCAAGAACCGCGATATCAATGCCTACGGCGCAAGTGGTCAGTCGGCCTTGATCCCTAAACAACCTCGCCGATCTGACATTGCTATACTTAGGCGCTATATATTCCGTCATTTCATTGATGGCATGTATAGCTCCCAAGGCAACATTCCAGCTATATGGCATCATTCCTATCCCTGCTTGGCTTTGCGTCACCGGTATCTTCGCTTACGACACGTACTCTGCTATGTACGACAAGGTCTGTCCCAGCCAGCTCGGTATTTTCTCTCAATGTCTAATTGGTGATACCTCTTGTAGCAAAAGGGAACCGATACAGCCGGACATGTTGGAGGCCTCTTGGCAGGCATGGGGTATTTCCTGGCTCGTCGATTCAGACTATTCTGAGTTATCCTTGTAATGCATGCCGTAGAAAGTAATACTAATGCGACAAATGGAACAACAGACAAAGTCATACACTGGATTCATAAAAACGACTTTTTAACAGAACGAAACATGAGGGTATTCAAGGTAAAATGCATGTATCTAGGACGCCGGTGGCACAGACTTGGAGGGGGTACTGGTGCGCGTATCCAATCGGTTCATTTCTTTCTGCAACCTATCCATACCAGAAGAGCTAGTAGCCGCCGTCAATCCTCGCGCACCGTGCTTGTCAAACAGGTACGTGAGGAGATTCTTCTTTTCGTCCGCAAGCCCGTCAAGTAGCGCGAAGAGATGTGTCTCGTCGCGCAGCACAAGCTGTGCTGCGATGATTGCAGCCGCTGCAGACTCCCGCACAATGAGGGACGACTTGTCGTTCAAAGCCTGAAGATTGTTATATTAGAGGACCGTTTTAATTCAGCTGTAATACGCACCGAGATCATTGTAGCCCTGAGACGAGGCAGTTCTTCCTCTGCGATCTCGGCTGGGAGACGGAGGATGAATTTCCCCAGGGCAATGAGACCAAATGCGTATGCTGCGGACTTGACATCGTCCTCCGATGATTCATGCTTGGGCTCCGTATGGAACGCACGCAGACTGGCGTGCATCGTCGTAATGCCATATACAGGCTCAATGCTTGATGTGAGGGCATCCCGTATGGTACTGGTGGCTTCCAAAACCTGTTCCAATGGTTCAGGCACGGTTCAGTTGAGATGAATAGGGCCTTACATTGAGCTTGTTACAATACCGAACTCGCAGGAGCACTGAAAAGAGGTCGGATTCTCGGCCTTCCAGATATTTACCTTGGTTTTCTAGCATCTCCCACAGGAGAATCAGCCCATACTCAAGCTCTTCTTCGGACTGCATATGCTCTTGAGAAACATTTACACCCCACTCCATTCACGAACAACGCACCTTCGTAGGCTCAAGGAACTGGATGAGCGCATTGAAGAGACGCTCAAAGCTCTTGTTGGCCGCCCAAAGATCCGTGTGGAGTGAAGATGATAAAGACCGCGATGCATCAAAGGGCGACGGGCTATTCAGAGCGCCCATCCCAGGGCTCGGAGGTGGTGAGTTTGAATCAGACACGGGATTCTCTATCGAAAACAATGCCAGTTTTTGGAGTCCTTGAACACCCGCCTCGCCGTCCGCCAACTCCGTGATGTAGCTTTGGAGCTCCTTGACTTTGTCTGCGGTCTCTGCTGATCGCAGAGGCGTTCCCTGTGATACAACTAACTGCCGCTAAGATATCTACCACGATAGTCGAAAATGAGAACGTACGAGCTTTCCGTTTCAACCACCACCCCGTCTCATGTTTCCTTCCCTGTAATACATCCATCAAAGGAGAGGACTGCCCATTGCGAACTGGGCTATCCTGGAACATCGCCGCCTGCCTCAAGATGGCCGCATTTTTATTCAAGGGGGTGGCTGGGGGTATCGTGCGGTTTTGCTTGATAGGGATGGGCATAGGTTTGACCTTAGCCTTGCCAGCAGCATGTCCATTGCCGCTCCCCACCAAGAGAGAAGGCGGGATTGTCGAATGCTGCAAACCCTCTTCCTCTGGGTCTACCAGCTCCAACAGTCTCTCTGCCGCACTCTCTGCCTGCTCCGCCCTTGCTCGAAGAGCGTCTTCAACAACAGGCCGATCAGTAGCCATGTCCGCTACAGAACCGGACGACAATGCGTTGGAGACCACCGTCGGTTTGGAACCAACAGAACGGGGCGGTGTTGAGTTGTTGCCGACAGTCCTAGTCTGTGGGGTTATCGGATGGTGTACCTCGAATGGAGCAGAAAAGGACATGAGATTGATAGAATGATCTCCGTCAGAGTCACTGTCTGGAATAGGCGCATCCTGTGCTCTGAGCAGGGACTCGTCGTTGTTATCCATCATCTGAAGGGACAGTCTGGAGTGCCTTGTGGGGATGGGGACGGCGGCTGCGCGAGTAGTGCCATTCGTACTACGATGGCTTGACGAAGGCGGCGATGCTGGAAGCGCAGTTTGTAGTGCCTTACGTATCGTCGAGGGCCGATTAACAGATGTGGCGCTTGTTGAAAGTGGCGATGACGCTCGGCGCCGAAAGTCCGTAGGCGATGGAGGAGACGCTGCTCCAGAACCATTGGAGCCACTAGAGGGTGAACGTGAATGCCCACCTGTCCTGCCATCGGAATGAGATGTTGTCCCCGACGTGGTACGTGCCCTTGCAGGGGTTGTCGGTGCAGGGGGAGAGGAAGACATTCTAAGAGGGGACGATGGTCGAGCTGGTGGTGACTTGGGTGAAGTACCTGGAGAGGCAGGATGCCGGAAGGGTGGAACATGACCCCCAGAGGTTGCTTGATGACGGAGAGTAGGAGGTGCCGTTGCAATTGCCTTTGCTTTCGCCCTGCTGGCTGCAATAGCAGCAGCAAGCGACTTCTTGACCTTTGGTGTGGGAGCCGCTAGATTTGAAATCAGGCCCGGCTTGGGGCAGACCTTCTCAACCTGCTTGCGGGCAATGGAATCAAGGCCGTCTAAGATTACCAGGCCGCGATCCGGCCAGACCTCTTCGAAAATCCAAAATAAGACACGTGCATTCTCCCGCACAAGCGGGTTGGCATCCAGAAGAGCTTTTCGCAACGACTTTTCGAGCAGCTCCAGCCCAGTGGTACCCTCTATGGCGGTTTTAGCACGATGCCCATGAACCTCGACATACTCCTTTAGATGGGCAACAACAAATGCCCGGGCTTGTACTGTTTTTTCTTGGAGAGTGTTCCATAAAAGCGGAAGGATAACGCGGGGTTGTGCTGAGGTATGGTTGATGATTGCTGTTACTGATGCTTGAGATTGTTGGGCGGCAATCTTCTTCGTGAAGCCCGCCATTTTCAAAAGGTTAGTTAATAATGTTTCGCAGAATGGATCCATCGAAGTTCCAAGGGAAGATGCCAGTTCAACATAAAGTGAGGAAGTATTTGCTGAGACAGTTGTTCGAAGACTGGCGAGCTATGTGAGGCATGTTGGCATCGTTGTGGACCAGTCGTAGAGAGCGAGAACATACCGTCTTCAGGGACCATTGAATAAAACCTTCCTTTAGCGAAAGAAGGAATGCGTCCAGGTACCGTAGATGCACGTCTCCCTTCAGCATGCCCCGTACCCGAAGAATCGCCTGCTCTCGAGCAGACCAATTATGTTCAGTCTCCTTGCCCTACAAAAAATGTTGGGATCGTATTTGTAAATACGTACAAAAAATGAACTTACCTCGAATGGTTTCAACATCGCCACAAACTCATTCTCCAAGTCTTTGATGGATGCAATCTAGAACGAAGTTATTGTAATCAAGATTGTAATCAAGATGAAACTTACGTATACGGGTTGAATGTCGGAAGATTCATTTGTAGTAGTTGCGGGGACCAAGAGCCCTGGCAAAGGAGGGCTCATGGCTGCACGGCTGCTGGGCCGCGATACATCCTTGATGCTTCCGTGGCTAACAGTTCTAGTTGGTGCCCCAATCTGAATCCCACTTCCTGACGTAGGTCTTCGCCCTTGAAGTGCCAAGCTTGGGGGTATATATTCTTTAAGTTTCGTGCTCTGCGGGTCCCCATTCTCTGAACCTTCGCGGCTTCCAGAATTAACAGAGCTGCCGAGGAGCTTGGACAAGACTCCGTCAACGATAGTTTTCCGGACACCTTTCTTCGTCATTTCCTTTTTCAGATCAGCCCGTGCTGCATCAGTTACGCCTGGGCCTGTGAAGAGCTCGACCACAGAGTGTCGGGCGCAATCTCGGACATGCGCATCGGTGTCTTCTAAGCAATCGACGAGCAGGGGCAAGTAGGGGCGAATTGGGAATTGATGGTGGGCGCGTCGGATGTGCACTAATGTCAAAATGGACTGGATAATTGTTGGTATAGGCCTGATTCGCATTCTTCAACGACGCACCTGTTCTCGGACTTTCCAAATTTTGCTTGCCAGTCCGCCTTCTCTCATAAAACGTTCAAACATCGCAAGAGGCGTTTCAGGGCCTTTATCCTTTGATTTTGAGGACATTGCACTCCCGCTTCCTGTCCGAAACGCGAGTCCACCCAGAACCACCAGAGTCTCGCGTGCCTTGAGCTGTGCCTTCTCTCTATCTCCTAGCCGCTCAATCACCCCACCAGCAGGTAGAAATGCATTAAGCACTTGTCGTAGCGTCGCTGCATCTACAATCACAGAGGGGCTCACGGACGAAGTCGATGACGAAGGAGATCGAGGTTGACTATTTGACGGTTGTAGATAACCCACTGATCGCGAGATCAGTAGAGGAAGTAGAGGGGGCAATGTAGCCAGTGTGGCAGTTGTCAGATGTTGGTTCGGGGTTCGCAAACATGTCTTTAAGACGTTGAGCAGGATATCCGGTTCATTGATCTGTCGCGTTCGAATTCATATAATCCTTGTGTTTACCAAAAAGATGCATTCACCTCCAGTCCAGATTCGAAGATGGCTTGCAATTTCGTCAATGCGTCGACTTTGACATCAACGTCTATAATGAGGGAATGCGGGGTTGGTTGAGTGCAGGGAAAGAATTTGGAGACAGCCAACCGTTGCTCTTGCAGTGATTTAGTAGCTTCTCGAGCCTTGTATCGTCCGAGGCCATGGCGGGAAAGGAGAGAAGACCGACGAACGAGTGACTAGAAGTTGAAATGGACAAGAATAATCGCGCGAACCAAAATGAGCCCAAATTGAGCGATCATTCATAGAAGATTTTGTTGGGATTTCGTCGGACGTGATATCTATGCAGTTTATACTATTCTATAGCTACCATTGCAACATCCCCGCGGCTTCGCCATTTTCTTTTTTGAGCTTTCATGCCATTGATTTTAAGAATGTATTATAAGGAGCTTGATTTCTGCAGAATTCTGGTATGATACATGAAAGTTTACTCCCTCCTGTAGCTGGGCAGTGAAAAATCTACGTGCTTCCAAATCTTGGATCAGCGATTTGGGGCTGCTGGTTTTTTGGATGAAGAAGCCTAAATGTTAAGGTCAACCTTGATAGCTAAGGCTCAGCAGCCACAGTGACGATACCTGGGCAAAAGTCATTCGGCCTGAAGGCTGGGATTGCGGTACATGATTGCAGAGGTGCTGCCAACTTGGATCCACATGCTCATGGCATTCTTTACACCACTCAAAAAGGCAAAATTCGGAGGGGCAGGACCAAGTCTTCGCCTCGCGAAATAACTGTGGGCCCGGATGCAGAACTCTCCTGCAACTGAATGATTATGACCTGTGGTGAGCATTGAACCCAGCGTCAGCTAAACGGATACGGACCTAGGACAGTGTATCGTAGGGGCGAGCCCCAATGTTTTGAACTTCTGGTAAAGTTCCTCCGTAATGCCGATCTGCCTGATGGTTATGTCGTCAACATCTGCAGGGAAACAGACAATTAGGAGGGTATCAAGTCACGTAATACAGAAAGCTTACTGCCAGGTTCGTCGCCACTTGCACACGCGGGACATGGAATAGGGAAACGGCTCTGCTTCAACGAATATTCAACATATTGTTTTAGGCAGTTCCGATGAAACAAATGAAGACATCGTGGTATCTGAGCTGCTTTCTCTGAATGTGTTATGTGCTTTTTGGAACACGTTGCGCATTGTAACGGAGTTGGATATTTAACCGATGGTTGGCTTTTCCTTTCCGCGGATACTGCAGGACTTTTCATTTTATTGATATTCCTCTGTTCCTGCAAAGATTTTGGGGCATTGTGGTCTTGCCAATCACTATAACGTATTCAGCGGAAGTGTCTTGTTAGGAGAAGTGTGAAGAAGGACAACTCATACCTGGAACGTCGATTATTGCTTGAGCCACTGGAAGGCTCCTCGCGCGAATTTGCGAAAATCTGAACAATTAACTGGTTGGCGTCATCCAATTCGGTTCTCAAAGTCGAATTCTTTTGGTTAGCTTCTTTTAACCGAGCAGTCAAAGACCCTTTCTCTTGATTGGCTTGGTCTAATTGAGTCCTGAGCTTCAATATGTGTATGCTGTCCTCAAGCACAGACTGGGTCAAGTCTGACTCCAAGGTGAGGCTGTGATGTTTTGGTACAATGATATGTCCGCAGAATTGGCTCATTAATTCCTTTTGCCATCCACAGGAATCGTCCTGGTCGACTCTGAACAAACACCCCAGATAGCTCGCAGCGTCGTCAAGAGATGAATGGAAAATGAAACCAGCCCCAATATGGTTGGAGCGGGGGTGAGAGTCGAAAACGAGGAAAACGTCGCCTCTAGACGTCGGTATCTTCACACAAGCCACAATTTCGGGAGGTTTGGTTATCATAACAGCCGAACAGGAGAAGGACGCCTTCTGCATGTTTCTATGCGAGCAAACGTCGATGGGGCGGAACAGAGCAGAAATATTCGAAATATTACCGTAATAGGGTCCGAAAACCTTCCAAACTACATTGCCCGTTGAATTCCTCCACAAAAGAGATAGAGTTGCTGAAAAAGCGGGCTTCAAGGATATGTTGCATATCAAGATGAAAAGGATAGGGCCAAAAGTCGCATATTGCAATAATTTCCTGTAGGGACATTGTCAGTTGCACACTGATAGTAGCTACACTCGCAAACCTCTGCGCAAGGCCGGGAAGACAACCAACAAATCAAGTCATCACCAAGCAGACCTTCTTCTTGCTTTGAAAATACCAAGCGAGCACAATTCAAGGCTGCGAGACCACAAGCAGACCGTGAACGGCTATACTGGTGGACGCCATCATGGGAGATAATCAGTTGTTTGCCCGCAAAAAGTTGCTCGATGTCATTGTCCGGATCCATAACATGAGTCCAAGTCGTCTCTTGTTCCTCATCGGCCTCTGCTTTGCCTTGTCTCAGAGATCGGTTGCTCATCGTCAGAAAGCTGGGATCAGATATGAGCGTTAGGAAGCTCTTCGAGTTATAAAGTATACTCTAAGTGAGCTAATTATAACCTTCTCTTAATTGTACTGTCATAGAGCTTCATTGCATTGTATTGCAGCGGCGGCGTACTGTAAGTGTCTCCTAACAACGTAACATGTCGGGCTAACTTGTCTACGAACGCCAATATCTACTAACCCCGATAGGACCGAGCGAGTTGTCTGTAGTAACAATGATCCCGGACACCACCAAACGGAAAGATACTGGGAAAACTATATCAGGCGACTAAATAGTCACAACTGCTTTTGAAAATATTATCAGGGCTTCTTGTCCGAGTGCCCAAGAGACTTTCCAGGCTGCAGTTGGTCACGCAGGCGTTGTTTCTGTGCGAAGTAAGTCGGAGGCCGTTTCATGAAACATTTGTCGCACCAGGACTTTCAATTCAGGAAAGCCACCTTCTACTTTCCGATCCCATAAGAGAATGGGAGGGTGGGAAGGAATAGAAAGCCAGACACGGAAACGACCTGCTGTGTCCTCAGCATTGAGAGGAATCAGAGTTATGGAGCCAAGTGTTGGTGGTGGGAAGGTCAGGAGCAGCTCGGTTTGTGTCCAGCTAGCTCGATGAAGCCTGGGAGAAAGATCAAATGGGAGTTGAGAGCGATCGTTAGCGCACTGACCATCGGCACTAGAGTACATCGAGGGATGGCAGTCAGGACTAACAAGACCAATTTGACAGAAGGATATCGCACCCTGTCGCAAAATTCGATAGTAACCGTTGGAACGGAAAGTGGTTCAGGAAACACAAACGTAGACACATCAATCGGGTTCGATATGAAGTCTGAAGGGGTGTCCTGCTTTGCCTGTGGCAGTGGGCAAGCTTCCGACATGGTGGTGCAATTCAAGAGCCGATGGTGGACGCGTTGTTTGGTCGCCCAATCACCCTTTTCTTTAGTTTGAGCAGGTTGGTTCGAGGTTGTCCTCTTGCTTATGACTGCAGTTGACATCGTTATGAAGGGGTCAACCGAGCTTGATCCGCAGACGCAGACACAAACGGTTTCCAAAAAATGGACAGTGCATGGTGCGGTGAACAGCTCATACTATCCGCAATTCACTAAGGATAAAGATAATCATCTACGTAGTTGAAGTGCGCCTCCGACCTAGAGCTGCAGCTCGTTTTGACTCCATCCGAAACTCGGTGAACACATATCTCAGAACCTTTGATCGCCTTAGCCTTCCTTCTACTCTTGATGGGTGGCAGGATGTCCCCGAACTCTCATCGTCTGTGGACAGAATGGTTGTATCCGAGTCGGCTTGCCCGTCACATACGCTACCGCTGGAAGACATGGCTCTTCAAATACACGTGTACCAACCATCGGAATCCGACTCTTTTGAAGAATTTTCGAATAGTGCTGGGGTGAGAGATGGCGACGACGACACAATGGCAGCCAGTGTTTGCGAACTACCAAACAGAACTTGGGAAGGCCTATGGGACTCCTTGATCTACGCTGATGATATCAAGCTGAAGCTGTTGGACTACATCCATGCCACTTTGATCCTAAGTGATGCCAACGTCGATTGTGAGTTCTCTTCTGCTCTTAAATAAGTCGAATAATCCCAGAGCTTGAGTAATCGCAGTCAATCTCGTCTCTTGGAACCGCGTAGTATTGCTTCACGGGCCCCCAGGTACCGGAAAGACTTCTCTATGCCGTGCATTAGCCCAAAAATTATCAATACGCCTCTCTCATCGGTGGGTTTGACTATTCAAACTGAATATAACTTGTGTGCTGAACCTGGCATCCAGATATACTAATGCACGTTTACTCGAAATCAACTCTCATTCGCTATTCTCCAAGTGGTTCTCTGAGTCAGGGAAGCTTGTACAACGTCTCTTTAATAGCATCACGGAATTGGTAGATGAAGAGGATGCATTCCTCGTGGTTTTAATCGGTGCGTTCGTTTCTATCAGATGGTAATCATTCTAAAAATCTAACAGACGAGGTCGAATCTTTGACGGCTGCGAGGGCGGGCGCTATGGCTGGAACAGAACCGTCCGACGGTTTACGGGTTTGCTTACCACTCAGTTTAATGACACCACCATCTGACAGACTCTCCGTTAGGTTGTAAACGCACTCCTGACACAACTCGACAAACTTAAGCATCGTAAAAACGTACTCATAATGTCTACAAGCAATCTCGTGAAGGCCATTGGTGTGTTCATCGCTTTAAACTTACCGCACCTCCTGACGTAGTGTGCGTGTGTAGACAGCGCATTCGTGGATCGGGCGGATATCGTTCAATATGTAGATCTACCGTCGCGTGATGCCATCTACGAGATACTTCGAACATGCTTGTGCGAAATCGTGGGGAGGGGTATAGTCGCATCTGTGGTAAGCCTAGTGCTCTTCATATAAAGTCAGGCTAATCCTACATCCAGAATGTGCCTACTCTCAGACAAGCCCAGATCTTTGAAACCACAGCAAAATCGACATCCTCATCCACCTTGGCGCCCGTCAATGACCCGCACACAAAGACGAAAGCCGTCGCTTTGAGACTGCTGGGGCTCGCGGCGCAATGTAGAGTAAGCATATGCTACCCGTCTATTCTTTACGCGATCTTGAATTCCACATCACCATAGGCACAAGGCCTATCTGGGCGTGCTCTCCGCCGCCTTCCGGTTCTAGCACTCGCCCGCTATATTGGCGTCGGAAATGTTGGGGGCTTCCCAACTTACATTGCCCCCGCAAAAGGGCAGTTAGGCTCTAGCTCTGCGGGAGGTGCTGATGTCGAGGCATGGTTGGATGGCATGGAAAAAGTTGTCCAAGACCAAACAAAAGAACTCCAAAGGCTGAACTAGATTCTATATGTGCAGTCGCTGCTTTTCCGCTACCTGGCTCGCATTACTCCATTGTACTTTACTCCAACATGCACTTACTTCAAGGAAAGCCAAGAAATACATAATTGAAGCCAATAATAATACACAGCTGTGTCATGTTCTTCCAGGATCATACATCCAGACAGATTAGAATTATATGTACTTGATAACGGATTCTTGAAGTCACCAACTGCCATCCGCGACTACCACTCCTTCCCGCCGCCAACGCCAATCCACGGCGGGACGCTAAGGTGGGCGATGACCACGTAGGCGACGAGTGCTCTTCATGAATAGAAGGATGGTACAACGCCTGGCAAGGTATAAGCACATCCGTGCCAGAGAACTAGTGCAGTCAAGATCAGGATCATCACAAGCAAAACGCGAACAATATCCCTCACGTCAAACCAGTTTAGTCTGAAGGCTATTTATTTCTGAGGTATCTTGGTGTTCAAGTGCGAAAGAACATTTTGAGGTGCCACATTCTCTACAACTTGATTGCTCTGGAAGAATGACATGCGAGTGGCGGCTGGGCTCGTGTCGGCGATCATCGCAGGTGCACGGTAGAAGGTCTTGTCGACGTCCGATGGCGATGACTTGAAGCCCACATTCTTTATCCAGTGCTCCCGAGATACTGTTCGTCGCCTATTCTCATCCGCCAAATAAATATCCTTGCCCTCCCAGACACGACGCCCTAACGCCTCCTTGACACGCTGTACACTTCGGCTTAAGAGGAAGTCGACGCGTTCCGAAAATTCCTCCAGTTCGGCAATGTCGCGTTGAAGAACACGGATATGAAGGTCGAGGTCGATGAGCTTGACTGGGTCTTTGAAAGGAACAGAGGGAAGTATTGGTAACGCGTCGATATCGACTTCGAAGACGGATTTCTCCTGCGGTCTCTTGTTACGACTTCGCTCGAGTAGAGAAATAGGCGGCGGCGGCGGAGTTGCTGACGTCGATGCGGTGGAGGTTCCGATGGTCGTCGAGTCCAAAATCGGTATGGGCGCATCGGCAGCTGAGTTCCCCTGTGTTGATGCCTCTGCTACGCGTCGCGCGGTTGCCAACTTCCTTTCCATTTTCTCCTTATATTTGGTATAGTATTCGAGATTATATCTCTTGCGTTTCAACACTCCAGGAAGCTTTCGGGTCAACCAGCGCGTCAATGTAAGATTTTTTGTGCGGTCGCTCAAGGCGAAGACGGGCTGGAAAGTGCCACGGTTGACTGCGATTCTGGGGGCAGGGATCTCAGCGCGGCCTTTCTTGATTTGAGTCTTGGCCTTTCCATCTTTTTGGCGATCATAGAACATGGCTTCGTTGACATAGTGTCGCGCGAGGGTTGGATGTCCGATTGTGCACAGGTGCCGCACCATCATGATGTAGGATGTCGTGTTGGGTATGGCATGCGGTGGGACATAAGGGGGGGAAGTGGGCGCATTAGTGACACCAAAGTCCGTGTCGTCGTCGTCAAAGGAAGAGAACATGTGTTCGTTGGCACGGGGAAGAGGTTGTGTGAGGACCTCGAAGGCCTGAACGAGTTTTGAAACGTTGCCTATTCGGCCTAGAATTTCGATTGTCGTGTTCAGGGCTGCCGTGGAGAATGGTTGTGGTTTGGGATAGGTGGTGGCTGGAGCATGTATGGAAAGCTGCGCTTTGAGGTTTTGAGCACCGAAAAACTCTAACGGTTGGCAGTCGGGATTTGACAGATCGATTCCGTAACCCCACTTGATCAACTCCTCGAAGGTCTCCATATCCAATGTGTCTTTGAGAATTCGGATGGTCAAGTCGAGGTTGGCCGAGGTGAAGGCAATTTGAAGTCTTCGCATCTCGCGAATGAGGTCGGACATCATCTTACGCGTTTCCGACGCCACATGCTCTTGGTCCACCTTCCTAGTAGGGAGAGTCATGCGATGGGCAATGGCCTGAAGGCACAACCCAAAGGTCTTGGGTTCAGGCATGTAATTTGCGCCCACGAGCTCCTTGTAGACGTGGATTGCGCCAATGTAGTGACCGACAGCAGCAAACTGCTCCAAGATGAAATGGTAGTCGGCTAACTCGGGCCTTGCACCGCTGGCACGGATGTTACGGATGATGGCCTGAAATCGACCCTCGTGTGTGTGTGGGACTGGGGGTGGTTGCGACGCGACATAACGCTTTGCGCTGCTGATGCGGAGCTCAGCGGCCGGGGGAGTGGATCGCCTCAAAACGTGCTGGTGGATTTCCAGGGGCAACTTTTCGAAACCCATGACGTTGAGAAGATCATTGTAGTCTGCCCACACGCGAGACGGGCTGCCTCGAATTAAAGAATCTCTGAGGTAGCTGAATTTGCGCTCGCGCAGATAAGCTTGGGGTGAAGGAGGCTCAGAAGTCGGTGGTAAGGCATCTAAGAGGGCAGGAGCGAGCGGGAGGGACGATGAGGGACGTGTGGTCGATGGTGGACGAGAAGAGGCTCTGAGAAGACGGCGTGGTGCGACACGGGTCACGGAGAGGAGTGCAGGTGCAAAGGCATGGTAGGTGGGCATTTAAACTGTCCCAGCAGCAAAAGGCCAGCCTCTCAAACGAAAAATCTTTCCACGTGAGCCTGCTTGTATCCGGCTTCTCTGCCAAACAACGCGGGCCCCGAAACGACGCGACTTGGCACGTGCTCGCTTGCATGGTCCGTGCGGAAAAGGGCGCGCTATATAAGCCGGCGTCTAACATCTTAACACCTCATACTTACCTTGATGGCACAAGCCCCTTCAACTACCTGGGTTTGTGGGCCGTGGAGACTCTCCATAGCACGGCGACCCTGTCCATACAGGGAGTGTCTGCGGCTTGTATGGGCTTCGGCTCATGCACCGTCTCAATATTTTCCTGTCCCTCTCCGGCCACTCTGGCTGGGTGGGCGCTTTTTTTTTCGCTTTTGCTCAGCGCTAACCCTAACCCTATGGCGCGTGTAATGTAATGTATTTTTCGTGTACAAGGATAGGTTCAATACAAAGTGTGGTTTCTTCCATAGGGTTTGTCGAAGAATTTTATAATTAACACGCCATGGTACACCCACCCTACATTACCAGCCTATTTATCATGATCGTGTCGATTCTAGCGTCTCCATCGATGTGACACTGTTTCCGCGGATAACCTACAAGGAAAATCAATAGCTCATCTCGAATTGAAGCATTTAATCTCCTTACAACTGTGCCAATGGGATGTTTCTGAGCAGCAACCGTCTCTTCCATCGAGTCATCCAGCACAAGGTTCAAGAAAAGATCGTAGCCACGAAGCACTCCGCTAACTTTGCGGCCGCCTTGCAGGTGGACGAAGAGTTTCTTGTCCATAAACTGCGATTATTAGTCAACCGGGTGATATGGATGAAATTATGGTGAATGCGAACCTTCTTGAGCTCGGGCTGGGATGCTTTCGACATGACGTGGTTTTGGTGGAAGAGAGAGGAGCACTGCTTTGTTGTGTTTGGCAATCCACTAGGTTGTTTCCTCTGACCACCTGGAAAACATCGACCTCCTCTTTCTTCTACTTCCCTTCTTTTCTCAAATAAAACTCATCCATCCTCCTTAAATGGATGCCCCTGCTCCCAGCCAACCCCCCTCAAGTGCAGCTGGCTCCTCGACAAATTGGGCGAGGTCCGGTGAGCCAGGTTCAACCTTCAGTGGCTTAAGCAGAGGTGGAAGAGGTCGAGGCTCTGGGAGAGGCCGTGGTGGACGCGGAGGACGGGGGGGTCCTCGAGAAATCAAACCAGGAGATGACTCTACCACCGACAAACCGAACATCACGTCCACATCGAAATCTACTGCAACTCCCATCGCGAAACCTGTGTCTCTTCCTGCTCCCTCAGCAAGTGAAAAGACAGCTCCTGCTTCGACTGTGCCAGCTGCTGTGCGTCCCAAGGGGAATCCACGTCGAGCATCTCGATCCAATCCTCCAGCGGTTGTGCTCCCTGTAAGCGCAGACACCGCAAACAACCCCAATGCTTCGCGGTCCTCGAACCGTAGGCGTCGCTCACAATCCGGGAAACCTGCCCCGACATTGGCCAAGATCAACGTGCCCTCCCATGATGATAATCTTCTTCGACCACAACGCCCTCGCATGGGGTCTGTACCGCACACGGCTCCAATCAAGGATGCTCCACCCCACCTTCCTGGAAGCCCTTTCCAGAAGCGTGCTGACATCGACGCCCTGGTGGAACGCGTACGCGCGGTCGCCATGGATAACAGACCGAATACCCCTGGGAGTCATATCGATTGGGCCGGAAGCGACGACGATAGTCTACCAGATCTCGAGGATTGGGGTATCCCTTCCACCAAAGTCGTCAAAAATGAAAATGGATTAATTTCCCCTCTCGCTGTCAGTGGCTTACGGCCGTTGCCTGGTGTGACTATTGATGGAGAGATTTCGCCACCTCATCCAAAGTCCCCAAGCAGTGACGCATCCAATCAACCTGATACTGCGCCGCTTGAAATCGAAGCTCCGGATAATATTATTCCAAATCCAGGTTAGTCGTGAAATCTGTTTTTGCCGAGGGTTTTGTCAATCGATTGCACGAAAGATGACACCCATGTGGCAACCCCGATAACTACAACACAAGAACCTCTTGTCAGTGCCCCTGGATCGGCTAAGGTGTCCTTGCACCTGGCCCTCCCTACAGACACGGCCGAGGTAGAGGGTACCGTTGCGCATGAGGAGAAAGAACAACTTGGTGCGCTCATTGAGCGGGGACTAGCGGCGTCTATCCATTCCCCCAATGCGCGGGTTGAACATGAAGATCCGTTTTCAGCCTTACGGACTCGAAACGGCCTTGCTGCGTCAATCCATGCGCCACAACCGAATGGGATTTCAGAGACGAAATCTGCGCCAAGCAACATATCCTCTTATTCGACAGCTTCACCTGAATACCGAACGCACAACCGGTCGCAGACAATAGGCAGGCCGCCCTTGTACAATAACGGCCGTCCTTCTCGTTCCGGTTATGACAGCCCAAGGAGCGGATTATCCGTCGGAGGAGGCCACCATGCTCGCACACATTCGACGCCACCTTCGGGCACTCATAACCCCCGCTCTCCTGCTCATCGCCCGGTCATCACTGGTGATGCCATATCTCGCCTTGCACGGACGATTGGAAACACGAATCTGTCTCCTAAAGCTCCTACAGTCGGTGCCACAGTTGAATAAAACCCAATGCCAATTACTCAATATCTTGCTCCATCTACCTCCTGCCTATGTAATACACCATGGATCGACTCATTTATATATACCCCCTCCGTCTATGTGGGTCGTCCTGTGTTTGGATATAGCTGACTACTTTTGTATATCACCTTCACTCCTCTCTCTACACTCGCCCGGATGTAAACTATACTGCTGAACGATACGGGACTCTATCTGACTGTTCTCTTTCTGATTCTGAAAATACACGTGTTCCATTATGAAGATATATACAGTGCGTTAGTAATAATTAGTGTTAGGCGGAACTAAAATATGAGAGCTCTAGTCCGATGGCTTTTATTGGCTTGGATCGGCTTGAGAAATCAGAAACGACTCCTAAGCTGACAAGCATATTCCGCAATCGACCTTCCCACATGAGAGATATATCCTACATAGCATAGGGAGATTAGTTTCGCGTGCTCAGAATCCTTTTGTTTTTAACACACATTGTTGGTCGATGCACGAGCTTTCACAACACCGTGCACTTCGTCTCTAGACTCTAAACTGGTCGAGTTGGGCGAAATTTGTGGCGTAAAAGGATCTACCCCCATGTCGCTATCCTCTTCAATGTCCGCAGAAGGCGAACGCCGCATCCACCACTCTGCACCCATCGTCCATTCACTCTCAAAACTGTAAACATTGAAATCAAAGCGTGACGAAAGACTGAGGTCCCGAGAAACCTGGGCGGAGTAGGCGCCTGACATATGCCCTAATATAGGGTTGAAAAGTGCAGTTATTGTAGTGGGAGGTTGTGATTGCTGTCCTTTGGAGGCTAGGGAAGGCGGAGACGATGATGATGGGACTTGAAATGAGGGTGGAGTAGCGTCGGGAAGCGTTGTAAAGCGGAGTCCAATTGATCCTGTAAAACACTGTGTTGGCACGTGCTAAAAAGACAAAACTCAAAAGATCGGACTGACCTCCTGCACTCTTTTCCTTCGCACTTACGTAAAGTTCTGCACCGGCAGAGACGCGACCCTTGAGGCCACCTTCAACTGCGTCCTCCTCATCCACACGTTTTAATCCCGCGCGAGAGCCGTTTGTTGAAGTGTCGTCCGTAGGGTCGACTGGGAGGCCCAGCCTTCCAAAATTATGGAGAACACGCAGGCCCCACATACCGTCATCAGCGCTGTAAGAGTATTCTGTGCACCATTTGCCGACATCGTGTTGAAGGTTAAACATGATATTGCTGGCATCCCCACCTCGGCCTCGCGCACTCGCGGATGGATGGGACACAGCGGCGACCAGTGTCTGGACTGTCGGTGATAATCGAGTCGAATAAAGGGCATCTAGCCTCCCGGAGGGAAGGTATAAGCGACCATATAGAAGGTAATCTGGTCTAGTTGTTACAGCCGAAGTTAAAGTGCTAGGATTTAGTACGCACCACGGGTATCGACCCTTTCTCCAGCTACCCATTCCTCTTCCTTGCCTTCTGGTCTCCGAGGTTGATCGTATACTTTGAACCGTTCAATCATATTCTTAAACTGAACATTACCGGACCCCTTGACATCAAGATCACAGGAGGTGAATATGTATCCGACCGATCCATTCAAGGAGGGCATGGCAGTCATTGAATACGTAGTCCTGAACAAAGAGTTGGGAGATTTAGATACGGATAAGTGGAGTCCCTTAGGGACTGTAAAGTCGAGGATGGCTGTGAATTATGAGCAGACGTCATGTAACACACTCCAGGAGTGGCTGACCATTTGAGGAACGAGTTAAATTAGCATATAGATTGTCCTCATTCCATCCGGTCGCCTTATAGTAGCTGCGCAGAACATATGAGGCAAAGGGATGCATGCATACGCGAAAGTATGGGCAAGGAACAGAGTCGTCGTGGTCTTCAAGAGAAAAGTGTAGTCGTGATCCGGATCGGCCAGTCACATGTATCATTCGATCACGCAGACGCGTACCATCGCGCAACAATATTACACAGGCTGACGAGGGAACAAGAACGGCTAACACGGCGGAAAACCCATCAGCACCCTATGCTTACATTGAATTACACGTAAAACCCGAAACTGCCAGCATTTATCATACTATACACCGGATGCAACTCTTCGTTAAAGATGATGCAACTTTTGAGCTGCAGAGTGCAGTTGCTCACTCAATATTATGCTGCAGAATCTTCGCAAGACAATGGACATCCACCTAATTGACACCATCATGTAAGGCCCAAAAGCATAAGGCAAAAGAATGCCGCCCGAGAAGGGTAAACATAGTAGAAGAAAAAGATCATAGATTGAACATCAAGACAGGCCCCAATCAGCTCTTTACCAGCTCTGTCCTCTATAGTCGTTAGAACCGTAACGGGGCGTCCCTTCAAGGTAGCAGCAGCAGCTCAGCGGTCCCAAAACAGTCGTGTAACCTGTATTTCACTTTCAACGTCAACTGAGCCCTCCCACCATGTCCAGAGCTTGGTGGCGCTGTTCTTCCGATGGAACTCCATGCTTCGTTTGCGGCGGCCGTTGTGAGAAGCGTCTTCTGCAGGATCCTAAATTAAAGCGACCTGTGCAGCTTGAGAACTAGGCATTTCCTTACCTTGACTGGATATGATGTGCCAGTCAAAGTATCTTTGCACGAATGCATGAACAGGTTCCAGACGAGGGTTATCCCTCGCTTCGGTGTTGTCGGTGTGATAGGTTGCTGGGGACTTCACCATTGGCAATCGCAGGTCATCTAGTTGAGAATCAAACAAAGCAAAAGGTATGGCCCTATAACAAGTTGGGTCATTTCTGATAGTACTCGCGGAGGCCGAGCGCAGACTGCCAGCGAGAGTTACCTTGAATGTGGTCCAGCTTTATCTGATAGAAACGTGGAGCATGACAATGCATGTGCGATCAGGGATATATAAGAAGATACTGTCCAGTTTTCTCTGTTATTACAAGCTGTCAGAATGAGATGGTGAGCGGCTGGCGACGTACGATGACAGTCCGTCAGCGGAAAGGAAATATGCAGATGGTTCAACTAAGAGGATGAGAGCTGGAGCCACAACAAGCGACGTCTTTCCATTAAGCAATGAACCCATTTCTTCCGTGTTGCGCGGAACGGTCAACATTGAAAGTAGAAAGCACAGGTGTCCGGGAGAAGGCGGGTAGCTGTAATGGAGATGTGAGGTGTGGACCCGAACCATCTCCAAATACCACCAACAAAATTTGTATTCGGGACGATAGAGAGTTGAATTTGCCGAGTCCTGAATTGTTTTTCAGCCATTCGTCGTTATAATTCCGCAGCGACGCCGCAAAGTTCTGACGTGACGAAGATATCAGAATAACGCGAGAATTGGGGCTCTCAGATGTGGATGACAAGGATAAGTGAATCGGAGCGGAAGGGTGATATTTTCCCTTGATGAGTATACTCGTAAAATAAGGGAGCGATGGACCAGATGGAGGAAACAAGGAAGGCATCTCGAATGCGTTCGTGGAGAATAGTGCCGCGGCGCGATATTCCAGTCTCTGATGTGTACAATTATTTGACAGTCTTGTTTTTTGTCGTTCACCACCACCGCCACTCAAGTACTTGACGTTCAACATCAACTCAACATCGATGACCTCTAAAGGGGAGGATGCTTTGTCGGCCTTCGCGAATATCCTGAAGCCTGGTTCTTCCCTTCACCCAACTTTCTTAGCCGTTCTCGATGGCGCATTTGCCCTTTTGTTCCTCGTCTTCATGGCGTTGGCGTACCTAACGTCGGGAAGCATCCATATTTTTGTCTTGATGGGTATTGAATTAGGTCTATGGGCCAGTGTGAAGTGGTGCGTAAATATTATATATATTATAGGTTGTGTTTTACAGAAGTACAACAGGGTGGTGAATGAGTTAAAGAGCATAGCAACACCAACAGAACAGCAGTCACAGGAAGAGACGGCACAGGAAGCAAAGAAGAACTCGTAGGGCTGCCGTCATCGCCTTGGTCGGTCACTCTCCTCATACCATCTCTTCGTCCTTTTTGCGCTCTCCTGCGCTAGGGAGAACACTACATACCCGATTATGAGATCATGTTCTTCGTATACGACTTCCAGCACTCACATTCACGTTCCGTCGCATCCAGACCTTCCCTGAACAATTGTGCTGTATCTCCAGAGGAACCACCAGCTCCCACTGGACCAAGGGCTGCGAAATGTTGAGCTTGATCGATGACCTCCACGAGACGCGCACGGAACGTCTGCGGGAAAGGGTCCATTATCAGGAGAACTGAAACGAGCGGTGGCTCACCTTGGTCAACATTTCAGAAAACTCGTTGGCTTGCTCTTCTGCCAGTCTGTACGGGATTTAAACTTGCATTGACATTTCGAGGATACCTGACGTACATATCACCGATTGTCTTGCCAAAACCATACCATAACCCCCCAGCCCCAACCAGGCCAGCCAGGCGTACACTACGCGCTTCCGCTTTCAGTGCATTACGAACTCTTGGACCAAAGGCAGTTGGAATGTTGAAGTCTGCCCAGTCACTGGAAGATGGTTAACTCAACTTGGGTGAGGACAGAAAGGGACGGACGAGTAGATGAGAACGTAGGCCAGCCAAAGAGGGATCTGCATTTTTGACAGCGCTGCTATCTGGAGTACTGTGAGATATGGGCTGAGAAAGCTGAGAAGTCTGCAACTTGCATCACGGTCTGAGCCTCCCCCCAGGTGACCAAGATTAGGGAGATCTTGTTTGAATACACATTGGACTTTCTACATCGAGAGTTGATAATCGCGATATAAACGAGATACGAAGTAGTGATTACCTGGTTTCCTGCAAGAATAGAATCAATCGAGAAGTAGTCCTGATCCATGCGACGGCGTCGAGACCAAGTCGCGTCGACGCGGTTTCAAGCCTTCATGTAAATTTCCCACGAGCATAATAGCTGTGACCTCGACCACCATGATACTGCGGCTGCTTGCAACTTCTTTCCTTAGAGCAGCGCCCCCGGCCCTTGGTCAACGCACCCATTTCATTCGCTCTCAGCGTCCTTTCTCGAACACAACCCGGACTCTGAATATTGAGAATTTTTCCGCATTCAGCGCTGCGTTTCAGAACACCACCACTTTCAAGAAGTTGGCAGATCACCCAGAAGCCCTCAATGCTATTCGTGCAATGATGGATACCCTGCAAGAGTCAGGTAGGCAATGCAGCTTGGCTGGCGACTAGCACCTGACTCTCGTCTTCAGGCATTGATGTGACTTCTGGCGCCCAACCGTCGACTTTCAAGATGGCGAAGCTAATGATGAACTCGAAATTCCGTGAACAAGTGAAGCTGATGAACGAGGAGATGAACAAGGCGGGTATTGATTTGGGCTCGAAGGTGCGCCTCTTGCAATGCTTGCGATGAACTTGACCAAGCATTGATGACATGCTCAGGAAGTCATGGAGGAGTTGTTGGCTCTCAAAAAGGCTGCTGAAAGCAAATAGGATATCAATAATTCAATGTAATCATAATTTAGACACTGGTCGCAGCGGTCTGGATAATAAGTACCAGGACTAGGTGATCATTTTTCACGTGATCAGCGTGAAGCGAGTTTCGCGTTTGCTTCAAGAACCTTACAAAATGCAGGCATCCTCTTCTTCGGAAGATGCCTTTGTCGTTGAAAGCACTCCACAGGCTGTAGAACATCCCCTTCCTCAGATCCCGTTCTACTCAATCGAATATCCAGGCTATGTTCGCACAACGTCTGTTCCGCTTGCTGTATCAAATCTAGGCGGACAATCAGCGCTTGAAAGCGCGTTCAAACGCGCTGCATCCAAAACAGAGACTTTGATAGAGCTAAAACTTAGGCCAGACCAGCCATTCGCACATCCCGTTCCAGGCGACGTCGTAGCCACGAACAACATTCTTCTGAAAGTCGTGAGGAAGAGGAGAAAAAATAGGCTAGAAGACGGTGCTATCGGTGAATATACCGCAGAGGCTATTGGGGTTATCCCTAAAACTGCCCGATTTCGAAGTGAGTGCGAAAGACAGTTGTTTGCTTTTTCCTTCTTTTTGACTGGCGAATGGTAGGTATGGTTGATTATCAGTACCAGCCAGACATGAACGATCCTGTCTCAAAGCTTCGAGTCGCAATGGATGAGATGGATGGTTTGTACCTGCCTCAACCAACGCTTCGGCTCTACATTGATTCCTCTTTTTGCAGTTGATGCTTTGCAGTCTTATGTCATGCCCGAGGAGAAGGCTGAATACACTGTCACTATCAACGGCGCGTCCGGAACAGATATGGATGTGGATGACATTCTTGATCCTCAGTTGACTGGAGTACCCATCCCTCCCCAGCCAGCAAAAGACATACCCATTATCAGAAGCAACCTTCGCCTGTTTCCTCCCCCTCTGTTCAGCCGACAGACTATACCTCAGGCCTACAAGTAAGTGAAGATATTTGTTACTCGTATGCCACACCTCATGAGTATCATTACAGCTTCAAATCCAATACGGCATCTATGGTCTCTACTTCTCTCGACGAGACGGGCGAGGAGAAGAAACGACTCATAAACAGAATGCGCTGGAAAGGTTATGGCCCCGCCAGTATCATGTTCTCGGATGTGAACGTAAGCTTAACATTGGCATTGCGCCAGAGCAATGAAGGTGATATTGGCCTCAGGTTCCCGATAAGCCTCCACAGGTAGTGGAAGAGGGACGCAGTCTTATTGACCAAAAACTCTTGAAGAAGCTTGAAAATGTACGTCTGTAATCTCTCTTCGGTGTCACATCGACTTACCAGGCTTATGTAGCTTTTCGTTCAGCGTTCGGTCTGGACGCGTATGTCATTATTTAACCAACTAGCCCCCAACGAAACCCGTGAAATTCTGAAGTGAGTCAACCTATCATGAGGTACAGGTCGAAGACAAGTGTCTGACATCACCTTCAGTTCAAAAGCACTGCTCCCGCTCGTCTGCTATGTATTTCAGGATGGTCCTTGGCGTGACACGCTCATTCGTTTCAGCTATGATCCTCGCAAAGACCGCAATGCTAGATTGTGAGCCACAATACTTCTCATGCTGCCTCTAGCCGATTGATACGTGTTTCCCTTAGCTTCCAGCGTCTTTATTTCCGGAATGCGAACCATCCCATTGCAAGACCATCGGTTATCACCCGACGACAAGATCGTTCTGCTGCCAATACCCAGATCAGAGCAATGGAAGAAGGAACGGAGAAAGAAGCGGACAGAAAGCGAGTCATTCCTTGAATTCAAATTGTGCAGAATTGACTGACATTCTAACAGGAGATCACATATATTCGACGGGCAGTCGATCACGAAGGAGACAGCCGCGTTCCAGTTATGCGATATAACTGACCCCATGCTAAAGGAAATGATAGACGACCCCGACGACCTTCGAGAAGAATGCAACGTAAGATATACACCCCGCCCAAAAACTGTCTCTTTTCAACTTGATTTATCGACAGGAACGCGATGGCTGGTATACATCGCATGCATTTGAACGGATAAAAACCGTCCTGCGCCATAAGTTTTTCTCACTTCTTGAAGGGCATCCAGCCACAGATGAAGAATGCCGAGCATTGCTCTCAAACAACGAAGGGTCTGCCAAGGCAACTATAGCTACCAGAAGCCATAAACTGAGAGCAGGTAAGCATAACATGGCAAAGGGCGCATTGCGACCAGAAGACGCTGCGGTACGTTTTACCTTCCTTATATTTCGGCTAGACTCATTAGAAACGGCACGCTGGCAGGCGGTACGTTTGAGAGCGACGTTGGATCGCAATGCCAAAACATTGCAGGGCCTGCGGTGAAGGATGTTTAGGTTGCTTCGAGTAGTTTGAGTTGTATGTATTCCTAGCGTTTCGGTAACTTGCTCTTGCCATTCTCCATACATGTTTTCGAACAGTTTTTTTGGTCTTTCATAATGCGATCTAAGCATGGCCGCTGCATATGCATAACATATCGCTGCTGCACCGTCCTCCTAAGCATGCCTCCTCTCCTCAACACAGAACTCAAAACGTGGTGAAGCCTACGGCGCGATCATGATGCTGCTTCTTTTTGTTCTTGGCGGGCTTTAATCTGACAACAATAAAATGAGCACTGGATATGACGCCGTATTTTTGGCTACGCACCGTGCCAACAAGAGCGAACTTGGCGTTGCGACGGAACTAGATAAAACAAGGTCAGCTCGGTCCATAGAACGGGGGGTGGGGTGGTCAAAATACCTTGGCGTCAACCTGTACACCAAACAAGTCAGTTCCAACTATCAGAAAGTAAGGATTGCACATACACCCTTCAGGGAACGCGATCGGAAGGAAGCAGGTCGCTTGATACCGTTCCTGTGGGCCTTCTTGTTCTGGTTGTGGTTGGTATGGCTGGAAACCAAATGAGCTTAATCGGACGGGTAAATGAATGGGCACACTTCTTGGATTTGGACATGGCTTCGGCTACGTTGAGGACGGTCTTGCTGCTGGACTTGCGGGGTTCCTGACGGGGGAATTTCGAGGCTGGACGCACAGCCACTGTGGCTGATGAACTGTGCAGCTCCGTCTCAATATGGAAGGTCCCGCCGCAATTTGCCGAGTTATAACTCGTTTCACCATTTCATCGGATCATTCCTGCCCTTTGTGCTCTTAGCTATGCTCTTGCTGTGGTTTGGCTGTGGAGTCAGGATGTTACTATATAAGCTGCCAATATCGATCAACTTGCATCCGCATAACCTCCCTGCGAACTACTATGGACTCTGAGCTTACTGAGAAGTCCTTTACCATCTCATTTGAAGAGGATCTTCTTACAGAAGTCGAGTACCACGGCGAATATCGTTCACGCGCTCTCTTCAGGTCAAAATCCACTAATGATTCTGACAATCGATATGAGGACACAGGTGAACCTGCGTACCTCGTCACAGAGGCAGAGATCGCCAATTCATATCTTTCTGCCACACTTTCTACCATCCAACCCCTTGGTGATCACAAATCACTCCTTATGATCACTATCGCCTGCCATCCTGCACCTGAGCGGCGTTTCGTGAATGCCACACTTTCATGGCGGATCTCAGCGTCGCCGTCCGACCTTGATGCGAAACAATCAAGCCAGGGATCCCCCAAACATGATCCCAAGATAATCACGCTTGCCCCTCAGCACAGCGTCGGTGGCTGGACGGAAGAACAGACCAAGCTTCTCTGGGGATTGTCTGCCCCATTGCAGGTCGGCTTTGGACCGGCTTCAGTGGGTGTAGAGCCTTCAACGGAAAAAGAGACGCAGAAGGCTGTTATGCATGCGATGACGATCCTCGGCACGGTTCGTAACGCAGCCACGCGTGCTACCTGGACTGTGGAAGAGAACAAGAGCAGTGAAAGGGGCGTTCCGTCACACTTTCAACTGGCGATTGTCGTGGACCACGCTGGGCCCTTCCTATCAGAATTCGATGTCAAGGCGGAGCTAGGGGGTGGACTGTGGTCGACCTTTTTGCAGGCGAAAAAGGGCAAGGGTGGCAACGGGCTCAGGAGGGTCATCGATGTCGAGACCTGGAAGTGTGGCGATGTTTCGTGGGAGCCTGGTGAGGTGGGTTGGAAGAAGTTTGTTGCAGGGATCACGGGAGAGGTCGATGGCGTGGTGCTCAATTTTAATCAGGCAATCGTTCGTCCGTAGGGAAAAGAAATACGAATGTGTGTAAGATATTTAGATATGATGGTGTACTCGTGATTATATATCGACAACGTAAAGATTGAGCAAGTTATGAATATGCAACAGGGAGTGACGTAAGTCCCATGTAGACCACCCAGGATCTATCCTGATGAACAACAGCTCGCAGGCCAAGGAATTTGCGCGCTCCACCAAGAACATCAACTCGCATGAAGCCAGTTTTCATAGCAACAGGTTTCAGCTCATGGCCGTCTCTCACTCGCTGCCTCGCCGAACGTTCCAGATTCAGCCTCTCGCCGGCCATCTCCACCCGTTCCATGTCCCGTTCTGTCAAAGGTTGGCGCATGTACGCATAGATCTCATCGAGAAGGTCGCGAACTTTGCAATCAGCGGTGTTAATCATGATAGGCCCCCAATCCTTCATCCATGCCGCGAGAACGGGGTGGTCCGAGTATATCCACATGTTTGGCATTGGGGGCAAAGTGGCTTTCTCCAGGAGATTAGGCAACACATAAACCATACGTCCTGTATAACGTTTCGACATCTCTGGCTTATGGCTGATGTCCCATTCCAACATCGGTACCGCAGGGTCTGCGGGGTTATATATGAGATCCGGATGGAGTCGCACGGGCACATTAGTACCGAAAGCCACGGCAGGAAATGTGCCCGGCTCTAAATATTCATCATCTGTTTCTGCATGGGGGTGAACGTTTGGGACCACTTCAATCGGTGGAAATAGATGAGCGTGAGGTGGTAATTCAGGAATGGTCCGTGGCTGCGTCCAGGGAGTTGCTTGTGGCAATCGCAGAGAACGTTGCATGTATGGCGGCAAAGGTAAAGGGTCTCCTGACGGGGTAACCCATGGACCCGAAAAAGATCGAGGTGTTTGTACCCATGGCGCATACATCGACGAAGGTGGATACATGGATGGTCGAATCGATGGAACTGCAGAAAAGTAAGAATTGAATTAGGATCAGGAAGAACAAGCGTACCATATGATCTCTCTGGTGCCATTCGTCTGCTTCTCCGTGGTATCGGTATGCCTTGAGGGGGGAGAGGTGGAAATTGGTAGACAAAGTAGGGACGAGACATGATAGTCAAGATAGATGATATGCGACTGGGATGATGTTGGATAATGCGAGTTTCCCTTGTCGATGCAACGGATGTGAAATCGAGTTCATGTCTTACAGTCGACCATCCACGAGGTTTAAAAGCCGCACATCAGTGGCCCAAACAAGGTAACCGAGAGGACGATAGTTGTCCTAGGTTGTTAGGGGCACATAAATACGAGAGACAACAAGAGACAATGAAGGGCAGAACAAGGTCTCAAGCGCCCACTCAAGGACAAGAATTTCGTCGGCTGTCAAACAACATAACATGGTTAATTCAGATTATCAGAACCCACGCACTGGCCCCTACTGGCCCCTGCGCATGGCTTGGTGACCTGTTTAGGCTTGTGCGGCTCATACAGCGACCTTAGCGCGTATAAGGACCGCTGGTTAAGCAAAGACTCATCAACAGCATGCCGAATTAGAAATTCAAATTAACCAGGGCGAGATCTGGTTTCCGGATGCACAGGTGGTATGTATCTGGATGGTACAGGATAGAGACGGGCGTATAGTTAGCAACTGTCTGGACCCACAAGTCGGTGAGTACATACGTAACAACGAGGCAAAAGCTTTCGGGATAAGTAATTGACTGCCAATTTGTAATTTGCGTCAGCTATTGCCAGGGTCACATGTTCCTAATTAACCATCTGATGGTATTAAAGATATTAAAGATTGGCGTATTAAATATAAGTAAGTAACCATATCGTAGGCTCCGGATCGTGAGCAAAGTTTCCTGTTTGCCTCTGTTCCACTTACTCTTCCGGCATGTCAAGGGGTGATGCATTGATGTGTTATAGGCTCTGCATCGA
This sequence comes from Blastosporella zonata, assembly GCA_018856295.1. Taxonomy (NCBI): domain Eukaryota; kingdom Fungi; phylum Basidiomycota; class Agaricomycetes; order Agaricales; family Lyophyllaceae; genus Blastosporella; species Blastosporella zonata. The sequence continues at coordinate 120,911 of JAFLHD010008879.1, read as the reverse complement.
ACTGCCTGGTGGGTGTACCGGGATTGCCAATGATTACCTCCCTAGCTTTGGAAGATGGTCCCTTTTCACCTTCCCAAAGCACAAATTACGCAAAGAAATCAAGCCAAACAGGGCTGGGCACTCGTGTCTGCTACGATACCACAATGGAAAACTCTTTCTAAATTTGCCTAGCCTAGGTGTGACTTTCCAGCCCCATGGACTGGGGAAGTTTCCGCAAATGATCGCATTCACATTCTCAAACGAGTGACTCATGCAGTTACTTCAAGTTATTCTTTGATGATTGCCCAGTCTTCCAAAAAACCCAATATTATAAATGATTACTTGCACGGCTTAAATTAATAACCTACCATGATCGCAAAAACATGTTCACTCCACCAGTGTATAAGTAGCAGATTCAAAATTACGACGTACAGGTGGGATTTAGTGGTGGCTATTCATGGAACTTTTGATGATCAGGCCTATCACTCGCACCTTCCCCAGATTTTCTGACCAAGTATATATTTCGTGGTCAATTTTTTTGGAGAAGAGACGTCAGTGCTATGGGTATGTGCGAGTACTGCTCGTTGAAGTAGTAAGTATAGGTAAGTATGATGGATGATGATAATGACATCTAACATGTAATCTAATGGATTGAAAATTTGTCGGCGCCGATTGGACGATCAATCGATCAAGCCCGACAAAACCGATCGCAGCCAACGCGGCCGAAGCGCCTCCCGAGCCGTTCAGACGTCATTTAAATAACCCGGGATCTTACATTGCAGCCATTCTTTCTTGTTCAAATCCCTCACAGCACACAATGCCCGCTCCCGTATCTGCTCCACGAACTCTCTATGACAAAATCTGGGACGATCACGTCGTGTGCGTATCTTTTGTCCTACACATTTGTTCTCAGGGGCTTTACTCAGATAATCTTTTAGGGATATTAATGACGACGGCCTAGCACTAATTTACATAGATCGGTATGTCTCCTATGGCCCACACAAACGACATTCAGCTTATCTAGCCAAGTCATTTGGTCCACGAAGTTACCAGCCCCCAGGCATTCGAGGGACTGTGAGTGATACAAATTTTTGACAGGATCTTGATTTAACATAAATTTGGCAGCCGGAATGCGAACAGGCCTGTGCGCCGACCAGATTGCACCCTGGCGACAGTAGACCACAACATTCCGTGCGTTCTCCTCCTTTTCATATCTCGTCGTCTGACTCACTCGCCCGACAGCACCGCTTCTCGCAAAAACTTCACGACCGTAGAGTCTTTCATCGCCGAGCCCGACTCACGCGCGCAATGTGCTGCCCTCGAAGATAACGTGAAGGAGTTTGGTGTGACCTACTTCGGAATGAAGGACAGGCGTCAAGGTCAGTATCACCCAATCTTGTGAAACGACCAACCTGAGCCTTGATAACAGGCATCGTCCACGTTATCGGCCCGGAGCAAGGCTTCACTGTATGCAAAGTTTCTTCATCTGCGCCTGAAACACATTTTGACCCTTTCATTCAGCTTCCTGGTATTACCTGTGTGTGCGGTGATTCACATACTTCGAGTACGTGATATCACCTTTATCATGACTCCCAGTTAATTTCGTTTCACAGCTCACGGTGCTTTTGGATCCTTGGCGTTCGGCATCGGTACTTCTGAGGTTGAACATGTCCTGGCGACTCAGACCCTCCTGCAGAAAAAGAGCAAAAACATGCGTATCACGGTCGACGGCGATCTCCACGAAGGTGTCACATCGAAAGATGTTATCCTCCACATTATTGGAATCATCGGCACCGCCGGAGGCACCAATTGTGTTATCGAATATGCGGGTTCCGTCTTCCGCGGTTTCAGTATGGAGGCCCGGATGAGTGTCTGTAACATGAGCATCGAAGCTGGTGCACGTGCTGGAATGGTCGCCCCCGATGAGATCACCTTCCAGTATCTGAAGGACCGCCCTCTCTCCCCAAAGGATGAATCCTGGTATCGTGCCGTTGAGTATTGGAAGTCTTTGAAGACCGACGAAGGCGCCCACTTCGATATTGAAGTCAATGTTCCCGCTTCCGACATCATCCCTACAATAACGTGGGGTACATCTCCTCAAGACGTCGTCCCCATTACTGGCACTGTCCCTGACCCCTCCACTATGTCAGACCCAGTAAAGCGCGCATCTGCCGAGCGTTCTCTTGCCTATATGGGTCTCACGCCCAACACCCCAATGGAGGAGATTGTCATTCAGAAGGTCTTCATCGGCTCCTGCACCAACAGTCGTATCGAAGATCTTCGATCTGCTGCCAGGATCGTGCTCGCAGCAGGCCCTAACGCAAAGGTTGCATCCAACGTCCATGCCATGATTGTCCCGGGTTCCGGGCTAATCAAGCAACACGCTGAAGCGGAGGGACTCGATGTCGTGTTCAAACGCGCTGGATTCGATTGGCGTGAGGCTGGGTGCTCGATGTGCCTCGGCATGAACCCTGATCAACTGGCTCCGGGCGAACGCTGCGCCAGTACCAGCAACCGTAACTTCGAGGGCCGCCAGGGGTCTGGTGGCCGTACACACTTGCTCAGTCCTGCGATGGCTGCTGCTGCTGCCATCACGGGCAAGCTCACCGACGTGCGGAGGTTCTTGGGCGTTGCTGCCGAGGCCAATATCGCAGCCGCCCCAAAGTTGAAACTCGCTAGTGCCTTCGAATTCCTCGATGCTCCTGAGGTATCGCCTGCGCCCCAACCTCCACAGCAAGAATCGACGACGTCTACCTCATTGCCTCCCAAAGATGCGCCTACCAGTGTTCAGAAATTTACGATCGTCAAGGGAATCGCCGCCCCTTTGCACATCGAGAACGTCGACACCGACATGATCATCCCTAAACAGTTCTTGAAGACACTGAAGCGAACTGGCCTGGCGAACGCGTTGTTCTATACCTTGCGCAAAGACCCGCATACCGGCAAGGACACAGACTTTGTCCTCAACCGCAAGCCATACGACCAAGCCAAGATTCTGGTTGTCACAGGAAAGAACTTTGGCTGTGGTAGTTCTCGTGAACACGCACCGTGGAGTTTGTGAGTGACTAAGTCTTCTTAGTTGTCCCGGGAAGGAATGCTAACCTCGTCTTCTAGGAATGACTTTGGTATCCGGTGCATCATCGCCCCCAGCTTCGCCGATATCTTCCGGAACAACTCGATGCAGAATGGCATGCTTCCTGTCGTGCTGCCCCAGGAAGACTGTCGTGCATTGGCTGAGGACGCCGAAGCTGGTCTGGACTTGGAAGTCGATCTCGAGAAGCAGGAGGTTCGCAGGCCCAATGGCAAGGCACCGATACCCTTTGTCACGGATACGTTCAGGCGTCACTGTTTGTTAAACGGTTTGGATGACATTGCGTTGACGATGCAGAAGGGTGAGGCAATTGAGGAGTTTGAGCAGAGGAGGTCGCAACAGTGGCCTTGGTTGGATGGGTTTGGATATTCAGGAGCCAAGATTCCGGTGTCGGCGAAGCGATCTAAGAAGATGGACTGGTAGACTGGTTAGAGAATCGGGGAGAATCTAGTAGTATTTTGACTGTGTACAGTACCCAACAAAGAAGTGTTACGAGTTTGGATCAAGTGCGATTAGGGATTGCCGCGTGACCCGCCTGTTGTCTCTCTTTATTTCATTGGCCTCCTCGCTCCCACCACTATAGTCGCTGTCTACTATGGCCCCGCCTGCCGCATTGCCAGTTGAAACACTTCCCTTAGAAGATTCCAACGCAAATATCAAGTCCTCTCCATCCAAGACTCAGACTCTCAAGGCCAAGTCTGTTTCACCGCCTACAGCTAAACCTGTTCCGAAACCCCAGCAAAAGACACTCTCCAGCCGCTCAAGCAAGCCTATAATCAACTGGTTTCAGCGAAAACTCGCTGGAACTGGAAGATCAAAGAGAACCGAGAACCACAGAGCTGCTGCTGAGGCTATCGCATTGAGTAAAGGTAGAGCTGGGCCATCATCACGAACAACTCAACGGATTGCCTCTTCTCCTGTCCCTTCCCCTGCGTATGTCGGTGGCAGGCAGAATAGACATGACATACATGGGGCTCCTCCGCGACGAACTATCTCCTTGAACGGAGAAGACGAATATTCTGTGGACGGTGGTGACAACAACTCGTTCGACGAGTCCTCTCTTGCTCAGGAATCTACTTGGTCTCCTGCAAGCGTGTTAGAAGCTGATGACGACGCGTCTCTCCGACCCATACCCCCAAGCGCCCCACCATCCCCATCCCCCTCCCGATCGTCGTCATCTTATCTTTCAGACCCTCGTACCTTCAGAAGCATCGCAGCTAGCACCAAACCTACTACCCTTCTGAGCATTGACATCAACGGGAATGGAATGGCACACATAGCTCAGGCACCTACAACACCTCCTACTTATGTGAACCGCTTCCCCCCACACATGCGCAATTCTTCCATTGGCAATCCCAATATGCATGGAAGCGCAACATCTATCACCTTTTCCTCGCTTCCTCAGCCCTCGTCGCGTCCCTCGTCTGTGAGCAACTCTGGAACACATTTGGCCATGCCGAACGGCCACGCGGCTCTGCAAGCGCCATTGCATACCACACATCATCCTCGAAACAACCCCCGTCCTTCGTCTCCTCCTCTTGACAATGCATCGGTATTAACCCTAGCCTCATCCGCATATGCCATGCCAGGAGTGCGTTTGAATATGGGCCAGTCGACGACCACATCAGCCCGAGGCGTTGGGGACTCCTTATCACATTTCGGGGGCAGTATTAATTATGGGGATGTCGAAAGCACAAGTCATTTTGTCCTTGGGGATGACGATAGGCTTGAAGAACGTGATGTCGATGCCAGTGTCCGAGCACTGCGACCACGGAGCTCGCGGAGAGGCAGTTGGGAAAGTGAGGCCAGTCGGTGGAGTGCACGCGTTCATAATGGTGGTGGGACGCCTTCATTGGCGAGGGAGATGAGTTTGCGGACGCCCAACAGCATCAAAACAGGCCTTCTCAATGCTGACAATGTCGAGACCTACGATGCATCTGACAACGTGGAGGAGGGAGATGATCAAGACCATTCCCCGGTCACTGGTGCTTCTATCGAGGCACCTTCTTTTACTAGAGAGCCCCATCTTCCAAGTGATCCCTTGTCGAGGAACAGCACTGAGGTGTCGGACCGCAAAGTTTCTGCTGAAACAGTGGAGCCTGCTATCCATGCCCAGGGACCTAAAGACCATACTCAAGGTGTCAGATTTTTGGCAGGCCTTGACAAGTATGGCGACCCTTTGGGTATCCCACATGGCCCCTTAGATACGGTATAGGTGGTTCATTGTATCAGGTATATGCAGTTGTATGATACCACCTTCCTCGCAGCTTTTCTTACTTCATTACATCAACGTCCCCTGCTCAAATTGCATCTATTCTACCTGATATTCTCCTCGCCACAATATTGCAACTAGTCATACATACAATAGTTACTTCAATTCTGCCATGCTTCTCCACCTTCTCATGTGTATTTTGTGCCTTTTGAGCTATGGCTACCTTGTGACCTTACATAAAGGTTCTGAACTTTCGACGCATCACATCACCCCTGTCTTCCTAACTGCATGTGGCCAACTGCAAGCCATTATTTTTCCTTCAAATTCTACATACCACATACCACATACCACGCGTTGTGCCAAAGCTACGAAGCTTTGGCCTGCCACAGGCTTTGACTTGCTCATCTCCGGCACTCCGAGTAGGACAACCCCTTCGAATTTCAACTATCCAGCGGTTCAAGAGATCTACCATCTAATTAGAAGCATCCGAAAAACCACTAATTGCACCTCGTTCTAATCTCGTGGCCACGGAAGGCTGACTTGTAGCATATGCTTTCATCTATTTATGATCTTCAGAAAACCCTTGTGGAGTACATAAAAGACAGCCCCGACCGTTGGTGGGGTTCAATCTTTCGTTCCCGTTCATTCGAGTTCTCTGCACACGCATTGCAGGCCATGAAGATGAAACTTAGAATTGGGGGTTTGATTGCCACTGCTGCTATGGTGCGAGCTCAGTGCCCCGATTATACCACATACTCGCAGGTCAGGCAATGGCATCACTTTATTAACAAAACGCGGTCTCATATTTCTTTCTCTACAGAGCCCGCATGGAATACTGTCGACGGGTCCCCTTGGACTGCCCTTCATGCGACCTGATCCAGCTTGTCGCACATTTAATAGTTCGGCCGTCGAGGTATGGACATATTAGTAACTACAGACCTCCTCTGATGGTCTGGAATAAACATAGAAGGTCATTAGTGATATGAAGTCATTGCTCAAGGACCCGGATCTCGCCAGGCTCTTTGAAAATACATTCCCAAATACTTTAGGTGAGTTCGATGAATATGTGGGGAAGGGTTCTGTATTCACTGACCATTTGTATAGACACAACTGTGAAGTATTTCAACTCCGTAAGGATAATAGCTCTTTACCGTACTCCCTTGAGCTGATTATTGTGCCCAAGACGGAGAATTTGGCGTTTATCATCACAGGTGTAAGTACTAACATGCAAGCTCCGTCAGCTTAAACCTACTGGCTTTGTGCCTAGGATATCACGTTTGTCCGGCCTCAATAGTGACAATCAACCTGTTTCTGATATACATATACAGCGCTCAATGGTTGCGTGACACTGCAAACCAAGTCAGTATGTCGCGTCGTGGGGTTTGTTTATCTGACAAAATTACGATTGCAGTTCGCGCATTATCATTCTCTTCTGGGAGTAGATCCCGAACTTGCCACGCTGGTGAAGGCGGTCATCAACAATGAGGCGCGCTACGTGGCTGAATACCCATACTGTTGGTTCAATATCCTCGATCTGGGTTCCACTGCTAACGTTGAAGCTCAGGTGGAGCGTTCCAGCCTCCGCCGGAGAGTGGCTTGGCTCCCTCGCACAATGATTGGGCAGATGGTGTTACTGTTAATCCGTAAGCAATATTCGTACCGCGCAGCTTCACGAGCTTAACTTGATATTATTATATAGGCCAGTCAATAATCAAACCGTATTTGAATGCAAGGTTACCATGCCTTTTCGTTAACTGGTTGCCTCTCATATTCTCTATGACAGTACGAGATCGACTCTCTGTGTGGATTCTTGAAGCTGTCGCGGTCCTATTATCAAGCTACTAACGACGCTTCGTTCATCAATGACAACTGTTCGTTCGTCATAACCTTCACATTAAATTGACTAGCATCCTAAGATTTATTGTTCAGGGCGCGCTGCTATAACGCAGGTGTTCCGCGTGATAAATGAACAGTCGCAACCCACCTTCGACGCAAACTTCAATTTCATCTCATATTACAACTGGACAGGAGGCGGTGGTGCGCTTTCGCCGCAAGTCAACAATGACGGAAACGGCGAACCCAAGGCCTATACTGGCCTCGTGGGCACCCACCACCGACCATCTGATGACCTTAGCACTTTTGGTGAGTTTTAGAGGAGCCTGTTGGCTCTTGTGCTTGGCTTGATATCGTTGACTTCGACAGCTTTTCTTACGCCGGCAAACGCTATGCTAAGTGTTGAACTGACCCACCTAGCGGACGTTTTGGATGCTGTTGGTCAGCTGCCCGATATTAGCAAAGAAGCGAAAACCTGGAGTTCCAGAGTGAAAGATGCCATATGGAAGCATACGGTGAAGCTTATATGATTAGGCGTGAGTTGCATGCTAACACCAATCCTACTACAGGTCGTTGACAACATCTTTGCGTATGAAGTCAACGGTAAGCGTAGTTTCTTTCCTTCCTAAAATACCAATGGCACCTGACAACTCAAAAACACAGGCTTCGGTGGCCGCTACGTTATGGACGACGCTAATGTCCCTGTAAGTGTTTATACGCAAGTAATTTGCAAACACTTCCTCACGTAAAAATAAGTCGTTACTCTCTCTTCCATATCTCGGCTTTCTGAATAAAACGGATCCGGCCTACGAAGCTACACGAAAAGTTCTGCTTTCGAATAAGAATCCATACTTTGCTGCAGGGAAGAACTTCAGTGGCACGGGGTGCGTCTTTCATACTATCTAATTATCTATAAGACTTTTTGACATATTCCCCTTAGCGGTCCACATGTCGATCCATGGCATCCATGGTAAGAGAAATCATCTTACAGGTCTAATCTGACCCGCTTTCAAGGCCCATGTCCCAGATTTCGGCCATATTTGGTACGGATGACGATCAGGAAATCTTGAAGTCACTTTACACTATCGCCAATGTTTGCATTCGTCTTCAAGTTGGTGGCTATTGGCTGACTTTTGTTATCAGAATACGAATGGGCTTGGCCTTATCCACGAATCACAGTCAATTTATTCGTTCACAGACTATACGCGTCCTTGGTTTGCCTGGGCAAACAGTTATTTCGCAGAGATGATACTGGACCTTGCTGACCGCAAGCCAGGGTTGATTCTTAAGACGAACAAGAGTTACAAACCAGGGCAATAAGCTTGGCGCGGGCTGCGGCGTTTTGTTACCTACTTGTTACTGCGGTGCTGCGGGACGTCATGTATGATTACTTTTGAATGATTTGGCAACTGCCGAATGTAAAACACGGAATGCAGGTTTGTTTGAAGCGAGAAAGCTCATGGAAGTTTGGACTGGCATTGGCAAACAAGTTTAACAACAAAACGTCAAACATCACCATAACAGGCCTGCCACTTCTGCAGGAGCTCAAAGCCATTGTCGGTCTTCCCCAAATATCTTTGCTCAGTTGCTTCATGCCCATTAGGCCTCAGGCTGAACCCCAACTCTAGACCTAATGGCATCCACTCCCCGCGAAATCGGGACGCTCATCGTTGTGGTCCTTAAAGCGGTCCGTGAATGCTCCTTGTTGCTCGTCATCTCTCTCTCACCTCTTGCCTCAGAATCACCTACCGAATAAAAGGCACATAGGAAAGCAGGACCCTTATTGTCTGGTGACTCACAACGGAGAGAAGCGTCGCACGAAGGCCATAAAGCGTGGAGGACAGCATCCTGAATGGGACGAGGAGATTCGCTTCACTTTATACGAGGATCAGAGCAGCTCTTCAACCAGTATCGATAGAACACCTCCACCGCCGCCTCCCAAGCAAACGAAGGGACCGAAGAAAGTTAAGGGGGGCTGGATTATGAAGATCGCATGTTTCGCTGATGACCCACGGGAGCCTGATCTCATTGGAGAAGCGGATGTTGACCTCACAGAAGTTTTGACAAAAGGAGAGACCGACGGTGAGTACTCTCCATTTCATTGTCTTATACATTGCTTAATATACACCATACAGAATGGTTTACGCTTATGAATAAAGATAAGTTTTCGGGGAAGGTTTATCTTGAGTTAACTTTTTGGTCCAACGTAAATCCCTTATCCTATCACTGCTTCCCATCTGATTGGTAACTCAACAGGAGCCTGTTCCCGAGAAAAAGGTCACACCCAAGCCAGCGAAAAATAAACAGTACGGGGGGCCTGGTTCTTTTGTCCCATCTGTAGGAGAGTCACCTTCTGGCCCTTCCAATGGAGTCTCGCATCCATCCAGCATCGTATCTACAGACAATGGGTATGACCATCCCAGAAAAAACTCTGACAGCATACCAGCATCGCTTCGCGCATCCAGCTCTCTTGCTAAACTCGATCTCTACGTACCTCCGTACGAACGTAACATTGACACCATAGCAAATGAGTTTGGGGATCTTGGGGTGTCTGATCATCGACGAAGAGAAAGCTTCTCGGTACGATCAGTTCCGATCTCGATTATTTCGTTTAGTTTCTAAGCGCCCGTATACAGCCTGCTCATGGTAGCCTTCCGCCACGGCAGCCATCACCAAGTGGTTATTCAACTAGATCGTCTAATCATTCTTTTTCACATGATCAGAGTATAGCTGAAGCCTCTCCGTATGGCTACGATTCAGGTCATTCTCCTCATAATACACGACCATCAGGCCCGCAGTACCAGGCACCTTATCAGCCCCAGTATGAAAGTCAAACATCGTATCATTATACTGCGCGTGGTCAGCGACGCAGCATTCCCCCATCACCATCTGGTTTCGTGCCTCTTCCCAACCCGTCGAGGCTTACACCTCTCAACTCTCATTCTTCGGAGTCCTCCCTTTTCGGAGGGCCTCCGACGGTATACAATGCATCTCAGTTCAACCATCAGCCCCTTTACACACCACAAACCCCAGCGCCTGATACATACATCATACCCTCTTCCTCTGGTACCTTCGTGCCTCATCAGTCATTTCCCCAGTCGCAGTCCTTCCAATATCTACATTATCCTCCCTCTACAACACCGGTCCCTCAAACATATTCGACGATACCAATGCAGCCGCAATTACCTCCAGCTCAGCCAGCCCCACCGCAAGGATATCAAGCTTATGCACCCTCACCTTCCCCGTCACACGACGCTGTGAACACCTCTACTTTGCCCCACAGTAGTTCGGTAACATCCAGCTTTGGCTCCACTTCAAGGCCTCTTCCACTCCAACCACAGGTCGTATATTCCCAACCCCAAGGTCCTGTAGTGTATTCTGATCCTCCGGGAACTCCTCAACCGCCGATTAACTCGTTTACGCCTTCTCAACCTGGAGTATCTATTTATCCCACTAACGGTGTATACCAGCCACCCCCGCCACCGCCACCGCCACCCGCACAGTACATTGTAGGCCAACCCCAATCCAATACCCAAGTTACCATCGTTCCTCCACCCCCGCCACCTCCGCTGTCCAATTTGAATATATCCAATCATACCCCTCGGCGTCAGTCTGGTCTGCCCCAGCCACCTATGGCTTATCAACAGCCACTCCAGTCAGCATATCAACCTCCACCCCCACCGCCTTTGCCCCCCACCGATTTATCAAACTATCCACTGCTACCTCCGGCACCGATACCACACATTTCTGGTCAAAACTTGTCTTATCATCCTGGCCCCTTGCCCAACCCTCCAGCCGCTGTTGATGGCCAACAGTGGACTGCGCAAGTGAATTATATACAATAATGGTACATGGTTTTTGCTACGCACCACTCCTGGACTTTAGAGTTTCTAAGCAATTTACCGTAACGCATGTTTTGACGAATCTGCAAATATCCCACATGTTCTGCAACATACAATGACCTAGATACATATAATCCACTTTTGATCCAATTGGAAGGAATCAAACTTCTCCATCTATGCATAGAGATAGTATACAGAGTTATTCTGATTCGAGAGCTTCAGTTCTCTCCCTTTTCCATTTGGCAATCTCGGTTTCTGTAGCGATGATTCCCCGACGAGCGAGATCATATCGTGCTTGTTTGCGAACATTGTTCTCCGTATATCGCTGCTCCGCTTCATGGACCTGCAACGCGTGTTCTGCACTAAACACCATGCCGAAGACCGCGACTGGTGAAAATAGAGATGTCATTAACCTTATAACGGCAGACCGCAATTCCGACGCACAAGTAGAGACAAGGAACCCTTTAAAAGCTAGTGGTTGACGTCTTGAGAACCATAGTGAGCAGCTGGGAGGAAAATTGACGCCATAAAATGAGGATTACCGGAATATTGGCCAAGAGTAATGAACAACAGTTGCCAACCCTAATCCAACAGCAGTCGCGCGTATGCCTCCCTAACGTTCATAAGACTGGATTATGGCTTAATAGGAGAAACCCGACGGACGTATATTGCGGCCTTTTTCTGAACTTCATGAGCTTGGTCGACATCTTCACGGTGACGGAGCCGAGTGGACATGTTGCGGCCTTGATTGACTTTCGAAATTTGTTTTGGCAGACATGTCCAAATACTGTTGTTGTATAAGGGCGTAAAATTAAAAGGCGGTCGGGTCAACCTGTAAGGGTAGACTAAGGTTTCGCTAGTGATACAAGGTGCAGTGATACAAGGTTGCAGTGATACAATATCCATATCCTTTCCACTATCCTGCTTCATTAGCATAACTGACAAGACTCGTTCGACCGCTTTCAGTGCAGATGACCAAATGCGCCTTCTCGAAGCTCGCTTGGACGATTTTCTGTCCATGATGAGTTACGGTCTGTTTGATGCATGGATGAGCCGAAGCTCGGGAATTGTCGAGCAGTAGTTGATTTACCTCTGTTGCAGATGATTTCACGTTGCGTAGATCCCATAACCGAAGAACTCCATCCCTTGATCCACAGGCAAACAAATTAGACGATGCGGCACCTGTAAATGCCCGTAAAAAAGAAACAGATGCCAAATAAGCATTCGCTGACCTTTGATAAATCTTCCATGGACTTTGTCAGTGCTATATCCAAAACGCATGATTGGGCACTCCGGGACCAACCTGTGGTCCCTTACTTCGAACTGAAGTTCACGATGAGCGACCTTATAATGTTCTATCAGGCGACGTGTAAAAAAGGAGTTGGTATATTTACCTCTAACAGGGTGCAGAAAGGAGATGTCATGGAGTGAAGATGATACGTCGCATTTGATGGCCTGAGAGTGTTTACAACACGTTCCGAAGACAGATCCCAGAAATGCACGTTGCAGTCCGCTCCAGCGGAAACCAATTTGTGACTGGTGTCACGAATTGCCAATAGTGATTGGACTTGAGAGGTGTGTTTTATCGCCAAGGGTCGGGGGGATGCAGATGAAAGGTCGGCTTTGACGTCCCAAAGGTGAACCACATGATCGTAGCCCCCGGTGGCAAACTGCATCGGTTGTATCATAGATGCTATAGTGCTGACGCCGCCTTTCTTGGCGCTGTTCCATGGTCTGGGCAGAGGGTGACATTCACTCTTAAAAATATATCAAGTAGTAAATGAGTGCATGTACTTTGCTCTGTAAGGAGAGGCATACCTGGGTCGTACCAGATCGGAAGTGACACCAAGAAAGTTGTTCTTGATCTCGAGCGTGGCCAAATATCATAAGATAGTCGCCACCTGCTCGGACAATGCATGCATCATCAATGAGTTCCCCAGATCTTTGTGTCTTGACAGTGCATCGATGTCTATCCAGCATGAGCAGGATGAAGCAGAAGGTCAATTGTGCCTCACCTCAAGGGCTCAACGTCGAACAATTCAACTGAGCCACGCATAGATACAGATGCGACAGAACCCCTGTCAACGTGGATAATCCTACGAATCTTGTCAGACTGTGACAATGGAAGCTGGGTGGTCGCAGTTTCAGCAGTAATAGTGCAGCGAAGAGTGGAAAAGTTGTAGGTGTCTTCGGGGCCAATGTCGTTGATCAAAGAATGCAAACTGGGTTTCGGGGTCCGCAAGTAATATGGGGTGGAAGCCATCGCCGGTTTAGACGCAAACGACATGGCAGGCCTGGGTTTCTCTTTCGGTTCTGAAGTCGTCGAGTGCGTTGCATCGTCTGTCATAGAAGTCATGCCATTGGATGGGGTCAAAGAAAACGTCGGTAGCATTGAGGAGGAAGGAAGAGGTTGTCGGTCAATCTGTCTCGCAGAAATGGTAAACGTTCCAGATTTGAAGGCACGCGGAAGCCTCAAAGGTTCGGTCGTTTCTGAGCGACTGGATTCGGGTGCCCTGATAGGGCTGGAATGGCGTGTGCCCTGAAAGACCAACTGTGAATTTGCATAAAGGTAAGCAATATCTCAACGCACTGATTGTACTCGAGAAGGTAAGGTCTCCCATTCATGGGGTATTTCTAGGGCATCAATGTCTTCTACAATGATAATTTCATCATAAATGTTGCTGGACAAGACGTGAGGAGTCGAGGAGATGTCAGGTTCAGTGGAGAGAAGAACTAGAAGTTGACATGAGGTCGGTAGCCCTGTATAGGACTGACAATCTCACCAGGTTGTGGCATTTCTGAGTTGGAAGAGTTACCGCTGCTTTTTTCTCGAAGGCGGTTGGGCGTGTCGTCGATGACGAACCGAGCGGCGTCTTTAATGTATCCAACGCATCTAAGCGGAGCCCCCATCTCAATAGAGAGCTCTGCAATCTGTTGAGCTTCCCAATTCTTTCTCAGGCGATTGGAATTCGGCGCTCCCTTCCTGCACTGTGGTGGAAGATCGATTAAAAGCTCTAGAGATTCTGGTCGATCTTGCCATATCCTTCGCTTAGTATGCGGTTTGGAAACTGAGAGAATCGATGGGTCTGTTGTTTCGGATCGAGAATGTGAGCCAGGTTCGTGGTCCGTTCGTTTGCGTTTTGCGTTCCGAGGTTCGTGAAAGTGGAGTGAGCCGTTCGATAGATAGTTATGCTGCTGGTTATGAGAAGTGAAGTGATAGAGTCCGGTCTGGGGTCGATTCAGTGACCTCTGATAATAGCGTGTTCCGTAGCCACCGCGCTGAAATGTTCCTCTGCCCCTGTTATTTGCCTGTATGGAATGAATAACAGGAACAGCTGAACCCTTCCTATTTGCTGGCCGTTCGTTGGGTTGTGCATCCTCAGTCATGGCATCCGTATTGAATTTAAAGAATAAGTTAAAAGCGCGAAGGGTGAGTGATCTAAGCCAGGAAGTTTATCCCCGAAAGTTTGATAGTTATTGTTTATTGACTTGAGTTACTGAAAGGATTATCCTCGCCTCGGATTATTACAAGCCACCTCAGCGCTCAGCTTTCAGCTGTTGCAGCTCAAGTGGCGCATCGATCACTTGAATATAGTGAGCATGTCTTGTGTTTTCAGGGCATCTAGTTTTGAATACCGGGCGTCATCCGATCAATCATCTATTCAATTCAAGAAGTGCCTCTTTCTTGCTCTTTGTCATTTGCCTCTGCGTGTGGTTCAAGCTTGGACAGGACAATGTCCGGATCCACTAATCACTATGAGCGCAAAAAATTGATAGAAGGTATGGTGAGTTTGTTCACCATGGATGACTCATATGATATACACTGTTACAGAGTGGAGTACATTCAAGTTGTTGATAATTCTATTACCTATTGGACTTTCAGTGATTTTTTTTTTCACTGCAAGACCCATCCTTATAGACTCCTTAACAGTACTTTCATAATAGTCTCAAAAAGCGGTGGTTCTTCGCGCTTCCACCTCCTGACACCTGCCTTCCCGTGAACCTCTAAGCTTCTATAATATCAAATCGATCACCTGGATGGTTCTGTTAAGTAGATCCTAGTCTTCTATAACCGTCGCCAGTGAACGACTTCTAATCGGCCAGCTGGTGTAGACTTGCAGAGCATCATTCCGCGGCGCCACCAACTTCACATTTTGGCAGCAACCAATCGCCAATGGCTGATTTAAGCGCCAAACTTTAAAGGCTTATTAGAGATCTAGAATAGATATTGCAAAGTCATTCCGTCGTATTGATCACATATTTGAATAGTGGTATACTGTCGAAGATAGGTAACGCTGTACGAAAAACGTTATTGCTCATGCAGTCGATTTCGACCACCCTCCCAATTCCACAGAGAATGCGACGGCAAGCTTGGAAAATTCCAGCATGTGAGTGAAGCTGAACTCATCAGAGATATCGATACGGCTTGGGGAATGATCAGACTTCTGTGAAACTGAATCATCAATTGCTTGCTTACTCATTGACCGAGTGAATGTTCTGGTTGGAGTTTTCGAAGGCGCTCTCTGGGGGTATATGTTGTTAGCTTTCATCAATTGATCAAGATGAAAAAAAGAGAGAGCTGACCAATGGTGAATGAAGATTGGTACCCCGCTTTCCTCCACGAGGCGCTGTGATTTAGAGGAGCTTGTTAGCATGTGTCCGGGTGGAACATATAAAAATTCCCAACTGATCGCTGCAAGCGTAGCCGCATTTAGTCTATGAACCGGGGGGGAAATCAACAAAAATCAACATTTTGAACAAACAAGTAGGCGCACCTCCACATAGGGAATATCCAGGTACTTGTCAATGAGTTCTTTGTTGAAGTTTGTGACACTGAGTTGAAAAGACTGTCAGGTGCAACTAGTAAGACAGCTGGAATAGACATACCCTGGATCAACAAAGTCCGTGATGACTCCGACCTCTTCTCGCGTGCCTCGCTGATAATCAGAAGTCAGACAAATCCCGGTGAGGGGCTACCTATGTGATTTTACCTTGACCCAAGCCGTCATGTCGAACTAGTCTTTCCGGTCACACGAGGTCTTCAAGGAGTTAACAAGATACGTACCTGGCTCATGGCCAACACGTTCACTGAACGTCCCTCATAGTCCTGAGCAACCGCTTGCGAGCCGAGAAGGCCACCTTCCTAGAGTATATTCAGCAGAGGTCCGTTCCGTCTGCTGATTAAAATTGTCTTTTACCTCGGCAGAATACCAATGGAATTCGACAGCACGAATAGGGTGGAAGTTGGCTGCAATCAACGCGCGATAAGCTTCCAAGATCGTAACAGTTCCTGAACCATCATCTGCAGGGCTAGCGTCAAAGCTGCTCAGACATAAGGCAACAGTTTACCACACCATCCGCGCCTGTGGGCAGCCACGATCAGACAGCGCCTCAAGGCGAAGAAGCAAATCACAAACCAGGTGCAGAAAGGAATGGCCACATGTTTGTGCTGCCGTGATAGAAAAACCTGTGAGGAAGATGATCATGCCGTTTAAATGTTCTCACTCACCTGTCTTGGTGGGCGCCGATGATGACAACACCATCGTCAGTGGCAGAGGTTCCATTGATTCTGACAATCTACGGTTGAAAAGTAAATGAGATGGGGACGAATGACGAAAATAGTATACTAACAATCGAATTCTGACCCCAAGAATGAGCAAATTCAGAAAGCGAAATAGATTTCTGGAGAGAGGGCGACGCTGTCTCGCGGGTGATCTATGTCATTTCATTAATACTTCACCGACTCGTAAACCATTCTGAGGCCTACAAACCTCGGCAATGCGAGAAAGAAGCCACTTCTGGCTTTGCCTACCAGTCTGGAAACAATGATTGAGATGATGTCAGCCTCAAAAACGTATAGATTGTTTTACGTCACTGCGATAATCTGGAATGCGATTCATGTCAGTACATTGAAGGGACACAGGGGGATCTATCTTACGTCTAGTGCGGAAGTTGGAAAATTTCTGGAGGTTTTCCTTCGGACCTTCGGTGGAGAGGGTCTTCAGAATAGGGTTGACTTGCTCTGTGGCGTTTGGTGATGGAAATGAGGCTTGAGTTCACGTGGTCAGGACAACACGTAAAATCAGGGCTGAAAGCGGGGATACCTGTTCTCTGCAGCCTTGTGTGAGCCGAAGAGCCCAAGGCTTGTGTGTCCGTACTGTGGGACAGCGGAGCGTGAGTGGTGCTGCGAGTTCTAAATTATAAACTTGGCTCACATGTCGAAAAACTTGATGCCTTTCGCTTTCATTCGGACCTGTGGTAATGATGAACACTCAATCACAACGAGTTTCGCGTGGGTATGAGTTACCTTGTCGAGCTCGGACACCCATGTAGGCGCCTCGCCGTCAAGTTGAACCAGGCGTTGAGCGTTGAGATCCAAAGTAAACCCCGGATGGCTAGTCATGAGTTCAGCCCCTAAAGGAGCTTGTCCCTCGAAGAGATGGGTTGCAGTTGCGATGCATGCAAGAGACAGCAATAGGGAGAAGGAACGCATTGTGAGCTGAGGCTTAGGAGGCTTGTTGTTGCAAGGGATAGCATTACGCGTAACAGTAACCGGAACATATAAGGTCATGTGATTAACCCAAGTCCGACTAGAATTTTGTAACCAGTCAACCACTTTGCTGTCGACTTTCTAATGTCCAAGGCTGCTGCAAAAGCTAGAGCGCAGGTTGTGGTGCGTACAACGTTATGGTGCCCCTCACTATCTACTAACTTTCTAGGGGCATGGTTGTAGCGTCTGCTAATTCCAGCTGGGAAGGCTGCTCCTACTCCACCAGTCGGTCCAGCTCTCGGAGCGCGTGGTGTCAAGTCCATGGACTTTTGCAAAGAGTTCAACGCCAAGACCGCGCACATAGAGCAAGGCGTGCCAACGCCAACCCTTATTACCGTCCAGCCCGACCGCTCATTTACCTTCATCACGAAATCCCCTCCAGCTTCCTACTTCCTGAAGAAGGCAGCTGGTATCGAGAAAGGGACTGGCAAGCCAGGCCACATATTCAACGGAACAGTCAGCCTCAAACACGTGTATGAGATCGCGAAGATTAAATCGACAGATGAGCACATGAAGCATCTTCCGCTAGAATCCATCGCTAGGATGATCGTTGGTAGCGCTAGGAGCTTGGGCGTACAAGTCGTACCGTGAGCCGAGCCCCGTGAGTGATAATGTACTGATCGTCTTCTTCACTGCTGACCGGGTTTGTAGTTCGATCACTTGTCGGTCTATCACCCTTCCATCCGTTCCATCCATGTAAAATTAGCTATATTCCATACTAATGCCAAGTATTTTCCTGTCTACTCCGAATACAGGAATCAAGAAACAATTTGGTTCAATGCGAAGTGTCAAGTGACAAAGCGTTTTGTCTGGGTACCTGGCCTTGCTCGGTCTTTGTATCAAATTGTGCCAGATTCGTCCCATATTGGCGCCTTGCACTTGAGCAGCCTGATCTCGAGATCTCGAGAATACGAACTGGTTGCAAGCATCTTGCAATACGTATCTTATCTCGTTGAAATCTTTGCCGAAAGTGGATGGCCCGACACGATGCGGAACCTTCCCCCCAGACCCGGATACTGGATACACGTTGAAAGCCTGCTCGCATCTGTGTAGCCCATTCGCTGGTGACCGCCTACCTAATGGGGCGTCTGCTTCGACTCGAGAAAATAAATCTGTCGATCTCTAAATGGAATAAGACGGCAATCTCTTTCTTCTGAGTTTGTCCTGAGGTACAACGGTGCGTGCAAAGACTTTGCAATGTGTGGTTCAGGCAGGGTTTATTCCGGGCTTTGTTTTCTGATTAAAGATCCCAACTTTCCGGCTATCCAGAAACTCGTGCCCTGTTCGATCACATCCTTGCCTCGACTTCAAACAGCCAAACCTTTGCTCCACTCACGAAGAATCTACACAAGCACTTCACCACACGTTTTCGTCATGTTCGGTCTTTATCATTTACCAGGATGCTGCCACGTTCCCGATCGGTTCTAGGATTCCCATATCCCACAATAGGTTCACCTTATATCTCGCCAAATCTATCGGCTACTATAAGGCTCAAGTTGATTTAAAAAGCAACACCTTCTCAGAAGGTGTTCCCAGCTCACCCGCAACCAACCCCCAACCTCGATCCAACCTCCTTTACGATGACTACCGCTTCCAACGACATACTCTCGTGGACCAGCCAAGATCCACGGGAAAGTTCACTCTTCAACTCCTGGGGTGTCCTTTACCGCTTCCAGGCATGCTTCTCCTGTCCTCGTGGATGTATGATTTTTTTTCTAAAAAAATCTTCGTCTACAGACCACCGTCAGTGCCAGTGGGCAGAGTGTCACAACTCTGTGGCGGACAATCCGTCCTAATAAAGAAGATCGAGTGGCGAAGCTCGAGTGGTCAAGTAGCGGTGGGCTTGGACGTGCCATTATAGGCAAGGTAACATCTGTCGACCTTAATCGTCGACCCCAGACTTGACGGGGTACAGAACACTCAACCAATGGCCGATTTGGTGACCCCAGACCCTAATGTCAACGTCAGTTTCGGTCAATGTGTCTGTGATGCGCTTCTGACTTTTCCCTTCAGGGCATGCGGTATTTCTTCGGTCCTGATGGTGTGCAGTATCGGTGGAAACCAAGCACAAGAAACCACGATATTATGGTGCGTCCATTTCAGATTTTGCCATGCACGCTATCAGTTGATGCTTGTGCCCTTTTCTCCCAGCTGCACGACGGCGCCGGTGTGGTTATCGCGCTTTACCGCCCCACTCGGCCGACACGCTACCAGATCGGCGATGTATATGGCGAGCTGCATTTCCTCCGTTTGGCTGGCTCGGGTACAGTGGTGTGTATGCTCCGGGGTGTAATATCGATGTATCGCTAAGCGCGTCTTGTTCCTGTCGGCAGATGCATCCTCCAATAATGGACGCAGTTGTGGTGACCATGATGCTTTATCGATTCTGTGCGCAATGGAACCTTTGACACGTCGTCAAATGGGAGAATGCAGTGTTACTCTTGTACTATAGTGCCAAACGGCGGGCTCGCCACCTTCATGTAACATACACTTTTAATTTTTCATCTCCCTCAGGAAAGGCACATCGACGATCGTTTTTCGGATTCTCCAATAGCGCCTGTTGACTTCATTCCGTCTAACATCTCCTTAAGGATGCAGGGCCAACGTACACTGTGTATGGTGCATGTAAGATAATTTTTTGGACAGTTCGATGCCTTGATGATCGATTATATGGAAAAGTAGAAGAGATGATCCTGGTACTCACGTGGAGCAGCAGCGAGGCAAGCAGATGTGAAATCGCGTTTGAAATCACGGACACGATGCAGCCCATGTACAGGTACAACGCATAAGAATACTGGTCACCCGACCCTCCACGCCTTTGACTCTACCGATACGCAACGTTTATAATTTCACCTTGACCACATTCCCCTGATCTTCTTCTGATGAAACAACATCGAGGATCTCATCTACAGTACGCAACACCCACTCGGTACCTTCATCGCTGGAAAGCCACGCGTCTTCTGCGGATAGACCTTCCACGTAGCGGGCCTTGAGCAGACCAAACGTATGGCTTACGAGCTGTGGTCCTACTCGGCCTTCCGCGCGCAGTGCAGCGATCCCGACCACGGAACCTAGAGCACGACTGAGATTGCCCTGATCGGGATCATCGATTGAGCTTTCATCATGGAAGGTTTTTGTGTCCCCAGGTAGGGGTGAAAGCACCGTGCCGTAGCTTTGGATAATGAAGGCTAACGGCGCAACGAGGCCCAAAAAAAAGCACGAATATTAATTAGCACATGAGATCTTTGCAAAAAAGATGTCCAGATAGAGTGGCGCGCAAGGCGCGTGTAACTCCGAGCATCAGATAAGTGGGCTAGATCGGCCGATGGAGGTTCACTCAGGATCCACACATGCACGTCTCGCGCACCCTCACGCCGAAACTGGAAGAAGAGTGACAGATGAATGGAACGTGGGGTACGTACAGATGAAGTCAGGGTGATAAGCCCCCAGTTTTTCGTGAAGTTTATCTGCATGAGGCGCATAGATAGAGTTCCACAAAGTTCTGCCCCGCATAATTATCGATTCGATGTTCCCGGGTGTCGCGAACCTGCATAGAACACATCCACGGTGGTTCGGGACGACCGCCTTGGTCAGAAGTCCACTCTGAACAGTTGTAGAGCGCCGAGGAAGCCTTCGGTCGGAAAATGCTCACCTACGGGAGTGGGTTCTCAGGGACTTCTTTACATCGTCATCGAGCGCTTCATGCAATTCTGCTAGGGAAAGAATAACCTGCAGAGCCATTTTAAGTCCCAGCAAATTGTCGTGACAGCATCGGGGAGGTGACTGCTCACTCGAGGAACGCCTACGAATATTGCACTTTTCAGAGCAGACTCCCGCATAAGTGCGGCCTTGTTCACAGCGTGAGCCACGCTGACGCGAGAACTGGGCTCATTCATATCGGGCCTAGTCACGAAGCGGTACAGATGACCTAGAGTTGCGGGGCGATTGGCACTTAGAAGGGTGCATGTCTGTAGAATCCGATCAGGAGGGAGAATGACGAATGCTAGACTGCATACCATGAGGACAAGCCAACCTGTCTCTGCGTCTTTGAGCTTTGCATCGCGGGATGTCCGGGCGAAGAGACTTTGCAGTTGAGGAAGAGGAGGACCAGGCAATACGTGCGGGTTGCGCAAGGATAACAAGAGCTTAACGGACGTTGGAAGATGTTTGACCATGTCGCGTGGGTGTAGAAGCGTCAAGTTCTCAAGGCAATACTTGCATATTTCATCACTTAGTATAACTAGTCATGTGCAGTTGGGGACTGTATAAAAGTCAAATACTATTTGCTCACTACCACTAAATCAAGGACATGTAACTCTAGTAACCAGTACGAGCAACGCTCTCCAAAACGGTGGGCAGGAACCAACGGCCGCCAAACACCCGCTCAGTGGGCGTTGCGGGTTAGAAGGGTGAGGATGAAGTAATCACAAGGATTAGGTAGATGTGGGTATCAGGTTGGAATGAACATCGCCATTGTGTGAAATCAGCTTGAAAAGAAGCTCATCCAGCGTCCCAACTTAGCTGATGTAGTACTGGCCCAGACTATTGGGACCACTCGAGGACGCCATCAGCTGGTTAAGTGGATTCACGTTGCCCATATCTTGCATGGCACCTATAGCATGGTTTGAGATTCTGCAGTCTGCGTGGAAAGGCGTCTTGAACTTACCGAACCAGAAGTAGCGGTCGATGTAGTAAGTGCTGTCCATCCAGGTCTTAGTGTTGGTCATGAAGGACCAAACGTCAGCATCGCTGCACTGGGCACCACTACCAAAGTTCTAGAGAATGTTATGTGAAAGGAGAAACACATATCTGGGAACGGAACATACCTCACAGGCATACTCGGTAACCCAGATATGTAGGTTAAAGGCTTTGTACATATCCTCCATGTATGCGATGAAATCGTCAGAGCTTGTGCCGTACCAGTGAAGCGCCATGCCGTCAAACTGAACAACAATGAGTATTTGAAGGGGTTTCATTCTAGAAACAGGGGGCGTACGGTGCAACCAGAGCAGGCAGAAAAGAAGTCCTGCAACCACTGCTTGCCGGAGGCAGCGTTGGTTGGGGCCGGAGTGATGAGAGCATAGCCTTGACTCTTGAGGGGTTGAATGTACTGCTGCCAGAGCTGGGCGCCTGCCTGAGGTGTCATGTCGGATTGTCCCTGCTGGTTAGGCCTGTGAATAGTCAGCAGATGTACAGAACAGTTGGGTAAGATAAACATACTCGTTCATTCCAAGGACAGCGTTCGCATAACCCGCTTTGACAAGTTTACTAAAGTCGGAAGTCTGTTTGCTACCCCAGAGCATGGGTACTGGCTGGATTCCAAGACTCTTAGCGTTTGTAGGTACCCAAGGGCTCCATGTGTATACTCTAACGGCTTGGTTAGGAGGAAGTGGTAATATAGACGACACAAGAACACTCACGAGGCGACACTGGAGGTCACAAACTGGGCAAGAGCGGTATTGTCATCTTGGGGCCATCCTAATCCAACCTTGCGGGCTCCACTGCTGCTAGCGGCAGCGGCGGTGGTGGCTGCAGCTTTGGTAGTGGTAGGGGTTGCAGCCTTGGTAGTTGCGGGCTTGGTGGTGGTTGTGGCAGGAGCCTTGGTGGTGGTAGGCTTGGCAACAGGAACAGATGAAGAGACAGAGGAAGAGACAGGGCGAGCCTTGCACCGCTTGCTGTTAGTGGAGCGCCTCTTCTTTGCGAGGACGGCGTGTGAGGGTGAGCGACCAGCGAGATGGTGACTATCTAGGGAGAGTGCGGAGACAGGGGCAGCACCGTAGGAAAGGGCGATAAGGGCGATAGAGGAGAGTGCGATGAGGTTGAGGAGTTTTGCGACGGCCATTGTGAAAGAAAGTCGTGAGCGAGCGGGGGGTAAATGAATGGAGGAGGGCCGGAGCCAACGTCGAGGTGGAAAGAGAAGCTTGTTATTACGGTTGACTTTTTTTGGTCAACCTTATTTAAACGGGCGGTTCTTGCCGGCATCAGCGCACAGACCATTCTGCCAAGCGCGCCCATCACTGGGTTGCCATCGTCGTCAGGGGGTGTTCCAGAGCCTCACAGGTATCGTACTCGACTGCGAGACGCGTATTCTCGCTTCCACAGGGGCATACACGCTTTTGAGGGGGTCAGAGAGCTCGAAATGGGCGTGTTCAGACTGTTTTTGCAGGGCGCCATGGCGACATCAAGGAGAGTTTCCTAATGAGGTGAGCGGTTGTTTGTGAGTGTTTTGTAGGATAAGAAGGCTGAGATGCTGGAATCGCGTTTTTCTTTGACCTCCAAGTTTGACACGAAGAAACCGGTTCACTCAAGTTCATTACACGTTCATCAACCACTCAACTCTCACCAGCCCCACGTACGCTCATAATGTCTGACGCCCCTGTCGCCCCTGTTCCCGAGAACGGCGCTCCCGTTACGCAAGAAGAGGCTCCTGGCTTCAAGGTACAGTTCTCCCCACCCTCCACACACTCCATTGCGCCACTCACTATCTTCATCCAGGTCTTTGCCGGAAACCTTGCGTACTCCACCACGGATGAAGGGCTGAAGGCTTTCTTTGCGCCCGTCGAGAGCGACATGTACGTGGCATCATTGCACAGCCTCCATCTCCATCAGTTCTAAAACACTACACACAGTCTGTCTGCACAAGTCATCCTCCGTGGCACCCGCTCCGCTGGATATGGCTTTGTCGCTCTCGCCACCGCCGAGGCCGCGCAAAAGGCTGTCGAGGTCCTTGACAAGAAGGAACTCGATGGCCGTCAGGTAATCGTCGAGGTAGCCAAGCCCTCCGAGCAGAAGGACAAAGAAAAGAAGGAGAAGAAGGCCAAGAGGCGTCCCGGCAGGCGTGGCAGCAAGGCTGTCCCCGGTGAAGTCTCAGAGGCAGAGGCCAACGGCGAGCCCGCAAGAATCGACGAGCCTGCCGCCGCTCCTGGCACCGACGAAGCTGCCAAGCCCAAGAGGAAGAAGAAGGCTGCTGTAAGTCCCTTGATTGTTTTAAGCTCGCTGATCTCATCTCATAAATTAATCTCATCAGCGCAAGCCCAAGGCCACTGAGACTTCCGAGACTGCTCCTGCTCCTGCCGCCACCTCTGCTGCCGAGAACGACGCCGCAGCTGCTCCTGCTGAAGGTGGTGCCAAGAAGGCCCCTCGTGCTCGCAAGCCCAAGGCTCCTCGCACTCCCCGCCCCGCCGGCGAGGACCCTGTCGGCGAGCCTTCCAAGAGCATGCTTTTCGTCGCCAACCTCGGCTTCAACATCGACGACGCTGGCCTTTCTACTTTGTTCACCGACGCCGGCATCACCGTCAACTCTGCCCGTATTGTCCGCAGGCGCTGGGGACAACCTAGGAAGAGCAAGGGTTACGGCTTTGTCGACGTCGGCGGCGAGGAAGAACAGAAGAAGGCCATCGCTGCTCTCGAAGGCAAGGACGTCGGTGGTAGGACCATCGCCGTCAAGGTTGCCGTCAACGCCCCCCCTCACGATGAGGACGCAGCCGATGAGGCTAAGCCCTCGACCGACGCTCCCGCCACCGAGGCCGTCGCTGCTTGATACATGACCCCGTTACGCTACTCCCTCATGCTCACGTTACGAAATTGCTTTATATGACATGTGAAACGTGGTGTTGCCCCTTCCTCGATTGATTACTACTTTCACTAGTCAAGGCGCCATCATAGTTCATAATGTTGTGGTTGTTTTGACATACCCTTTTTATAACTCGTGTGACTTGAGAGATTACCAGCACGTGAACGAACCCGTTGTTTACGTGTTGTTTGTCCAACTATGTCTGCAGATGACGACTACTTGTCCGACAAGTTCCTGATTCCCGATGCATCCACCACGGTACCCACCAAGACTTATGCCCAGCTACGCAAGGAAGCCGAAAGAAAGGCGCATCTGAAGAACGAGCAGAATAAAACAAAGAGCAGGCGGCAGCGCGAGCTCGAAGCACGAGAAGAGGGTCTCAGCAAGAGCCTTTTCGAGCGTGCAAAGGAAGAGGAGGATGCGGGCACTTCCTCTGGCAACAAGGCACTCTCAATGATGATGAAGATGGGGTTTAAACCGGGACAATCACTTGGCAAGCTTGAGGATCCCCCCGTTAAACCTCCTGCTGCCTCCGAGGGGAACGAACATCAGACGGAGGCTGGGCCGAGTTATCTAAAATCCACTACCCCGGTTTCAGGTCATATCGTAAAGCCTCTCCCATTGAACGAATGGACCGGTCCGTCACACATGTGGGACTTGGAGGGACATCATCGCTGACGAGTTACACAGGAAAGAAAGGTATTGGTTTGGGCAAGAGGGCGCGCTCTCCGTCGACGTCTGCTGAGCGAGTCGCAAAGATGGCAAAGATGGCCAAGGAGACAGAAGAAGTTAGCCACCAGGACTACCGGAATCGGGCACGACGGGAATACGAAGAGAAACGCGCGGAAGGACGGCTCGGTACGTTTACCCTTGATACTATATCCCCACTTCTGAAAGCTTACACCGAGGTCCCCGCTAAGGTCCTGCGCAACGCACCTGCACTACGCTGGACGAGCAGGCGGGGAAAACAGTTGAGTCCCTTCGCTATAAGCCGCTCACAACCGTTGATCACCGTCTTGTTATCCATCCCACATAGTTCCACGTTCTATGGCTTAACCCCAATAATTCCGACTCATTTCCAGAAGGTCTCATGGACGCATTGGCTCTACGCGGCGCCACAGGCCTTCCGCATGAATATCACGGGGAACCAATCCAAGTGCGCTTGCGAAAGCAAATGCAGGCAGATGCCCTCCGGCCATTGGAAGAAACCCCTCTAACACCAAAGGGCACCACTCTCGCCGAGTCGTTCCCTCCAGAGGTAATCGAGGAGGCCATCCCGTTTCTACGTCTCCAGGTGAAGTGATCTGTCGATTCCCCCTCGCGTTTATTTCTCAAGATATCATCTAGGCACAAGATCGCCTATCCCTTGTACTCACTTATCTTCGCGACGTATACGATTACTGCTTCTGGTGCGGAGTGCAGTACGATGACGACGAAACGATGGAAAAGCAATGCCCTGGACCTGATGAGGAGTCTCATGATTGATCAAATATTCTTATTCTGTTACGAAACACGTCAATTATTTCAGTCAAGTGTTCTATCTGGAACTGTCCAACAGATGGGTGCTGGCAGTCACTAATCGGAATCATTCACTACATACCATCATGTAATGGTATTATACGATGATCATGCTTCCTGTAAGCCTGGATCATATCAGCCCCGACGACGACCACCCCACAGGCCTGAGGCAACGGCTTTCCTGGCAATGTACTTGAATTTGTTACCACGCCGCTGACGCGGTTGAACCTGGGTTGGACGACGGTCACTTGGCCGCTAATCTAAATACGTTTCTGAATGGTAACTTGTGCGACAGACTCCATTGCTACGGAGAACGGGTACAACGACGATAACCGACACAAATGGAGATGGGCGGGTAGGGGTAAGAGTTTAGTCCGTGCGTGTTGTACGATAGGTAAGTATTGGGGATAATGAGAGTGAGTAGTAGGTTCCGCCATGACTACAGTATGGAAAGTCCGTTTGAGCCAAGAATGGTATGGTATACAGTAATACATTGTACGAGTCCAAAACGATGGTCCTGATTAACAACCGCCCAGTTGGAAAAATATATAGCACTGGGCCAAAGATAAGCTCAAGATATATGAGCGAAGGAGCGGCGCAGTGGAGAGTGTGATGTGAGATCGGCGGAACGAGGAGGGGTAGAGATTCGTATCCCGACATTGCGGCATCTGCGGCGAGAGTGGGATTTTGTTGCATCACCGAAAGAATAATTTTCAAGGGACTCATAGTCCTTGGGTGTGGTGGGAAATGAGTCCGAATTGGCAGAGTTAGGCCACAGGGCTGGAAGTGTAGGCACAGACACGGGCATGGGTGAAGCTGGTGTGGATTCGCGGGAATCGTGTGAGAATGTCGGTGAAGTTGGCGAAGTGCCGGGAGTTTTGCGGCGGACGTAGGAGGAGATGGGAGTGTTGGCTGAAAGGTCAGAGGCCGAGCCGTAGACGTTAACTGAGAGTTTGTTCATGGGACGTCTGGATAAACGAGGGGGCGAGGTGGGTCTTGGGGAAGCAGAGATGGACTAGATAGCAGATGTCAGGGAAGTGGTCTAAAGAAACCCAAGATAACAATAACTCACGCGTAAAGGAGATCCATCACGTTCCAAAGAGCAAGAAGAAACGGAGGATAAACTGCCCCGGCGTGACGCCGACTGAAGATCATGAGCATAGCCAAAAAGGCAAGACAAAGAAGACATACGATAACGGGCGAATAGGGAGAATAACGGGCGAATTTGGGGCGGCTCGATTCCCTCAAAGAGTGTGTAGACTTGGATCTAGAGTGCATAGGCACACCTGCTCCCATAAGTCGAGGGGAAGCGGATGGTGATGAAAAAGTAGATTGAGCCCGTTGATCCGGGATCTTCGTGTCTTGGTCCAGGCCAAGCGACGCCATGAGCTCAACGAAAGAAGGAAGAGAAGTCATCGCTGCAAGAAGCTGGATGATGAGGGGGAAAATAAAGTAGGTGTATAAGTAGACCTGAAGGAGGCAACAAAACAACCTTGAATCTGGAAACGCCGACCGCAGTCTATAAGGGAGACCGTGGCTAGATACCTTAGAAACAGCCCACGGTCAGGTTGTCAGGATATCCCATTACAGTATCGCTGAGGAGAACAAACGCTCCGTTGGTTGTGAAGACTAAAACAGAAGTAATCAAAATCGGTCGGCAAGGTGATAGGTTGCACATTATTAGGCGATGGATGGCCACAGCCGGTCTAGGTCCATTCAAGCGGCACAGCCTGCAAGGGCATACAGTAGGGTACTGTAGTCGCCAGGGGTCCGCAGTGGTTGATCATGGGGGCAATCCGTGTTATAGCTAAAGCTCTGGGTTTCATGGCGGCGAGGCTTTTCGAATACATTATTACATATGTCGAAATTGCATGTCAGATGGGATCGATACCATCACTAGAGGCCTTGCAGCTGTCGCCGGTACCATAACACCAAGATCCTCTTGTCAACAGGCCATGTCTCCGGTCCCGACAGATGGAGCTGTACGTCGTTGTAGTTGGTTATATGCAACAGCGGCGACTCGGTTGTTGGGAAAACAGGAGAACGGGTACCTCACAGATCTGCAAGGAGGGTGATCAACTGTCGAATTCTAATCTCGACGACGGGGTCGGGACGTCCAAACACAGCCACATACTTTTTCACCTTGGCCTCTACCACCATTGATTGTCATGAATCAACAGCAAGTGGGTCAACCTGCAGGCGCTGGCGCACCCACTGGGCCCATCCCGTTTGGAGCCCCGAAGCAAGATATGGAGTACATCTGTGCGGGTACGATGACGATGCAGATTCACTGAGTTTGTGTTCTTATTCTTCACAATGAAGATTGTGGTGCCAAAAACGAAATCAAATCCCGAGAACCTATTCGCTGCAGAGAATGCGGACACCGTATCATGTATAAGAAGCGAACGAGGCGCAGTATGTCCCTTCGATTATCAACTTGGCTGTGATTAATGTTGTCCAGTGGTGCAATTCGAGGCGCGGTGATAGGCTCTTGCATTCCAAACTCGGAAAAAATCAAAATGGCCCATCCAGAATCCACGGGACAGCCTCGACATATCCCATGTGCACGCTCGTAGATGATACCAGAGCCCACACGACAATTTCAAAGCCGAAGGGTATGCAGTAGGACAAGGATGCCAGTCTGTTTCGGTACACATATAATCATTCATTAATACAAATAATCTCCGTCATTATGACCGAGCGAAGGCTCGTATTAATATGGAGGAAGTAAATAGAGTCGCGGCGTCGACATCAGTTTCACCAGTCACCAATATGTCTAATCCAGAGATTCAACATGAGCGTCACAAAGAGTCGATCCATTATGTCCTCTCCACGAGCTGAAATACGCATTTGAAGCTCATGCTGTGTCCACGTTGCAATTGTTCGATCTCGAGAATCGATGCACTAGAAGGAATGAGCAAATGTCGACCACTCTAGGCTTTAAATGCTCACGTAGAGATCGACGTTGTTACTCGCTATCTTCCATTTGTAAACCGATCCTGCGACCTTGAATCGACGCGACCTTTAACGGCTGAGATTAGGTTGAATAGTATTCTTCTATCGGTGGCCAACATACTGGCTATTATTCTTGATTTTTCTCAGCTCGTTGATGGAGATCTACATGAAAATATCAACATAAGGTATCATAGATGCCCTGCGAAGTGATTTACCTCTTCAATGCCGAAGTGTATTGTTGCATTCCTGTTGGATAGCCACTCAATCTCGCCAGCAGGCTCGAAAACACTTGTTTGGAGATTGCGACGGGCGAAGGTCGTCATTCCGATGTTCATGCCAGTGACCGGATGAGAAAACTTACTCAAAGAATTTAATCAGGGGATTCTTACTACTTATGAGAATGAAATACCTTGTAAATCTCGAGTTCCCCTCCATCAGAGGACAAGTATGCAGAGAATGTACGCAGGTCTGAGCTGTGTCCTGGTCTATATTCGACGCGGAAGATCATGTCGGCCATTTTCTGTTAGCTGAAAAAAGACCGAGAGGGAGAGAATGGGAAAGGGGGAGTCTTGATTGGAGATGTCAACTTATAGTTACGTGGTGCACACCATTGTTTCAAAAAATACCGGCAAATATATCATGGGGTAGGCTATGGAGGTGAGGCAAATGACGAACTGCGTAATAACCTGCAGCAACGTGGCTGCTCAAATGTTATCGATGGGCGATCAGATAAAGAAATTATCAAGATGGGGAAACCAAGAGCATAAGGGGACATCTGCGCAATCAAGAGGAGCTTGGAATTGGTACAGAAGAAGCTGTCATAACCCATAGGTTTCGGTGGAAGCCGAAAGTTATCGGTTAGGAGATTATCGATTATGGGGTTACCTGAGAGGTCGTTGTAGGTCATTCCTGGGGCTTCAGAAAGGCTCATTTTGTGTATTTTATCCTGTATGCATCATTACTGCTATCTAGGTGCTACGGTAAGTAAAAGAAATCCGAGATAGTAGTGAGGGATTTGGTCGCCTCGAGATGTGTCTGATGACCAAAACTACCAAGAATATGCTCCAGACGCGCAAAAGGGTCATCGAGCTCCATCACAAAAGACTGAAGAGTTGCAGCAGCAAGAAGGGCTTCACGGCGTGAAGGCCTTTCGAATCCATTCAAATCACCATCAGAGTCATTGCCCCCATCAATTTCGCCGTTTTCCTCTGCCGCGCGCCGATCTACTTATGACTGCTTGATAGATCTCATCTTCACTCCCCTTGTCGTACATAACTCCTTCCATTGTTGGATTCAGAAGCTCATCCAGGGCCATCCGGTTGTGTGGCTGCAGCACACCAATTGCTTCAAGACGAGACAATGAAGCCGTGACCTCATTCTCTGCCGCTTCAGGAACTACAAAATTTCTTCCATGGGATCATCGCTAAGGAGGGAGGTGATTGGTCGTCGGTAGCAGAGATGGACTGTTTATCATCCGAATCCTTGAGAATAGAGTCTCGGTGCTTCTTTATCTTCTGTTTTAGGCTAGCAAGGCCTGCCTTCAATGTATTGAGGGCTTTTGTTGGCATTTGAGGATATGCCGGTCTTGTCGGACTTCACCAATTTTCAGGTATTACATCAAACTGTGACATCACTTGACTGGGGCAAGATATTTGACTACTTAGAATGTTTGTAGCATACAGAAAAGACATTGAAGGTTCTACTGAGTAAAGAGGTAATATTTTTGATATTTTTTATTATGAATTTATGGGTTATGAAATCCCCTAAAACCTATGGGTTATGGAGTATGGGAGATTATGGAAATTTCCCTGCAAACGCACCTGGGGGATGGCCAAAACCCATGGGTTTTAGGAGGTCATGGGTTTACAGAGCTATGGTTTACGACAGCTTCGACTGTACTTATGAGCGAAAATTGCAAAGCTTTTCAGGGGGCGTTGACTGTCTGAATCCGGAAGTGGAAAGTAAATTACATAATGTATTTGAAGGGTGTTGCCTTCGTAATCCCTCTCACCGTAAGCAATCAGTCCCGAATGCGCGCAGGCAAAGAATCGAGGGACCGCAGTGTTTCCGGAGATTTAGATGTAGTTTCCGCAATTCTTTGTCCTCCACCCATACTCATTCAGGAATTTCTAGGATTCAGATTTTGAATCACACAACGGTGACTCCAACCCGCCTGGCAAGCCAGGTCGCAAGAAGAATCCCAAGTGCGTTATTTCACAGACAACTCTCCAGGATTAAAATCTCACTATTAAATCAACACAGCTCTCAGGCTGCCAGGCGCGACCAGAATCGCATCGCTCAACGCGAATTTCGCCTAAGGAAACAACAAAGGGTGCGTTCATCGTTCTGCCCCATAAATCACTTGCCTTTTTACCACATCCCGCGAAGATCCGTGACCTTGAAGCGCGCGTCGAAATTCTATCTGGCGGGCAAGATGAAGCGCTTGGGGAGATGAGGAACATCCTGAAGGGTTCGTCTGCTGCGCTTTCTTCCTGTACAATCCCTTCTCATGCTGTCCAGACTTGATGGCAGAAAATCAGACCTTGCGTGGCCTCTTGCGCAGCGTGGCCGGGTTTATCGGTGAAGGTGCTGGAGGATTACTTCCTAAACTTGGATGGGACATGGCAGACTTCAACCACTTCCTCGACCGGTCCGAAACTGACACTGCCTGGGAAGGGTACCAGCAGCGCAAAAAGGGCCCCACAGGAGCCGCAGGACCTAGTATTCTTGGACAGAAACGCTCTGCTGAGGATGACCCCACTCTTTCAGGCGCGAAGAAGGCTAGGTCTGGCGACACTGAGGCAGAACGCAACCAAAATGGATTTAATCTCCTTGTACCCATGGGTGCTGCACCACTTTCCAACAACGGCATCTATTCAAGCACCGGAAGGTCAGGCGAAGGCAGCGGGGGCATGCTGTCAGACCTCATGCGCAGTTCTGGGGATTCCCCAATGTACATGCAGCAGCCATCTCCGAACAACGCATATCCTGGGCCATCGGTCGGCAATTATCAGACGCCCTATATGTCGGGGGTTAATCTTAACTTGGAACCATCTCTTGCGCCTATACCTTTCACTCCTCCAAGTACAAGCAACATATCTACTTCACAGACTTTGACAGCACCGTCTCGTCCAGCCTCTGAGCCTCTAGACGATGATGATGACCCAAATAAGGCCGAAGCCTATAAACTTATTCAGTGCGTAACTCGTCGCTCTTGTCTTCTCCATGAGTTGAATTTTCCCTAGTTACCATCTCGACAATTATAAGAGAAATAACCAGTACTGTCTTCCCTCGTCCCTACGCCCTTCGATAGTCCAACGGTGTGTCTATGTCCTGCCTTAAAAACCAAAAACAGTGTGACTGATCTATGTCGTTCCAGTACAATACCTCATGGTATGCTGTTTCAGTATTGAAACCTTTTCGGTCCCTTAATTCTGCATTTCAGAAAGTGTTATTGACGGAATCCTTCATGCTGAGCTTCGGGATCGAATGATACTCCTCCGAAGTTCGTACTCTCCCTAGATATTGTCGAATTCAACTAACAACGTCCGTTTAGGCCGGTACGATCTTGTTGAGTGCTTAATAGATTACCGGCGCTCCGTGACGATACACGGTGACGACGTGCTTGCTCACAGTAATTGGGAGATAGGCGAAGAGTTCCTCCAGCAATATGGGTTTGTATTGGTCTCTTTTGGTCTCACTTAAAACAGCAGCTCATCTTTCCTTGATAGATTCCTCATTGACAAAGCGACTCTAGCCATCGCAAACCGATGGCGGAGGGAACGAGGAGAAAAGGAACTTCGTTTGACTGATATCGGCAGTTCTGAAAACACTCCTCCAGCGTAGTTTTGGCTTTGGTTAAATTATTGTCTGCTGTACGAGGTCTCCTCACTGAGTCGTATCAACTGTACGAATGTAATTACACCTTGGAATAGTCATGAGATTCAAGTTCCAAAAATTTCACCACAGTTCCGCTCACCTACGAGTTACCAGGATGCCTTATGGACACCGTTGATTTCACCCTTGAGTGCCTTCAAACGGAATTGGAACTAGATGACGGGTTAATATTTCATTTTACGCGCTGAAGGAGTGGATACTGACTCGACACAGCGCAAACTCGCTCATGACACCTCGTCCCCTTCCTGTCGCAAAACAGCGGTTTTTGACGGTAGTAGGTCGAGTGTAACGTCCGAAGGTGTTCAGCTGCAACTGAGCCTGGTGGCGGACTTGAGGGGGGAGCGCCTGGTTGCGGGCAACATAGAGATATGCCCTCCGAGCAATTTCGTTGGCCTGAACGCCGTGGCGCGCCTTGATGTCGCGTAAAACACGAATATTAGGCATGAGTGGTGAGGAGAGAGGATGTCGTCACAGCGTCACCCAGTCACGACTTGACTGCAGCCAAGCAGAGCCACACAATCGACGGTCTGAATCGGGGATGATTTTTGTAGTGAGTACAGTACGTTGAACTCTCGCAAGCCCAACTCGCACTCGTGGTGGCCCCTGGAAGCTGGATATGGACACAAACGCAGTGTGTTTACTCATACATACAAGCCTCTCCTCCGTCTGACGCTCTCAAAGCTTTAGAATGTCCATCTACAAAGTCTTACGATTGAAACAACGCCGCACATTCGTCTCCTCACTCTTTGGAATCACCTTTTTCGCAACAATGCTGACTGTATCAGCATCTAACATTCTTCCATGCCCGGCCCGGCCCAACAAAACCCGATTTGCGGATAGTGAGGTGGAGGGGGGGGCAGCAGTTGGCAGTCGCGTCGTAATTGCGAAGAGACCACGGAGGTGGATAGAAGAGAAACACCCAAATCTAGAATGATTTATCCTGAACTCTGTGCTCCGCATACTACGGTCCTACCAATCGCGAACGCGCATGGCCGTTGAAATGGATCAATCTCCGATCTCTGGGAAGCTAGGAAGGCGCTCTGAAGCTACGACACAAATACATTTGCTAATCGATACATCAACGTCCTGGATTGTCTCTACGATCAGAATTGTTTTGGCTGCGATAATGCTGCTCTTGCTCCTCGTGAGTTCCACTAGAAATTCTTCCATAAGTATCACGAAGTTAAACCTTGAACAACTTACGGTAACACATTTTCTTGTATCGGCAAACAAGCAATAAAGCCCAGGACATTAATGGCGACTTGACAGATAAATACTACGCGTAAAGCATCTGCGTAGGATTCAACGGCTGCGCGCTGTACGGCGGGTTCCAGTTGGGGTATGATTTCTGTCGTCTTCCTAGTAAGAGTACTTCAGCCCTTTGTCCAAGACGTCAGGATAGACCGACCGTACCGGATCGCATCGATGAGCTAGATGGAGAAAACGACGGTTAAAATAATATTTCCAGATGAATATAAAACATCCGACTTGCCTCCGATGAACCGGGACCCTGTATCCGTAGGCGCAGTTTTTGCAAGAGGACAGCTTGTAAAACGGCTCCACTGAGACTTACTCCTACGACCTGGCCCGTGGTTCGGAAGAGGTACGTGACTAGTTTCAACATGAGCGAGATAAACAAAAGAACTGATCGTGACATACTGCCTGTGGCGACCGCCATGTCCTCCTTGTAGACCCCGGCAATCATGGCCTGAAAAATAAATTAATGAAGCAAAGTCACAAGACAAGGTGGAGGCGAACAATTAAGGTACTGGTGATGAAGCTCGCCATGCCAAAACCCTGTGGCACAAGATCTAGATACAGATGCAAAGACGAGGAATTGTCGTTCCAAAGAACTATAAGGACACTCGCGAGGACAGTCAGACCCGAGGATACCAGGGTTAGACCATATAGCTTTCCAGTTCTTCGCATGATCCTGAGTGGATTTTCAGCACGATGCGGATATTTAATGTTGTTGTGAAACGAACCAGCCTGCCAGTACGCTCCCAGTGGAGATGGCTATCTACGGACGAGGTTAGTCACTTCACATGATGTTGTTCATCGATTAAACTAGGCACCGAGTGTGGCAAAAGATGGAGACCTGGAATACAGGGACAAGATGTAAGCACCTCCGACAAGCCAGCATCATAGGTGAAATGGGACAGACCGGATTTTGCGGCAGAATCAAGCCGTACAGCAGAGAAATACTGGGGTTGTTCGTAGTCCGTGAGTGCCTGCTGACGTTGACTTATGACATGAAGATAAAGGTACACACCAATGGAACATTGTAAAGCTGCAACCGGAGTATATGAGCGAATTGAAGAAGGTCGAAAAAGATAGCTCACTGTCGAAAAAGCTGACATACTTGTCAGCAGATTGGATATCGATACCGCCAAAGGTGTTCTCTGAGTCATCAGACGCAAGGGCATTACCGGGTACGGAGCCCAACGTTTTTCCACCTGGACGAAAAGTGCACCGAAGATGAGGCTCGCAATTAAGAGACCATAGATAAGGGGGTGCGACCACGGCAGCTCTTCGGCAGTTTTTATGCTGACCCCGAGTAGTAGACAGCCCACGGTAGCAGCAAGAGCAGCAGAACCGAGGACATCGATGCGACGAAGTTTTTCAGCTAGGCTCTGCTGTCGAACTGCCAGGGGCAGAGGAATGTTGACTTTAGTGGCAACCACGACGATGCTGAAAAGCAGGAGTGGTGCCTGACATGATGATAAGCCCAGTACTTGGTTCTAAACAAAGAAACGTACCTGCATATAAAATGCGGCACGCCTACAATAAATTGGAACTCTTGTTGGGCATTTCATTTAGTTCTGAAGACTCACCATCCAAACTTGTCGTTGATCCATCCGCCCAACGGGCCACCGAGCCCAGCTCCCATTCCATATAATCTGTTCAATGTTGAGGGGTCAGATCAGTTGCCTCTCGAAGTCATGTCATCCTTACATGTTTGCCATTCCCTGATACAACCCGCGCTGTTTTCTGATGCATGAAAAAGTCAACAACGTACGAGAAAAAGTTGAGGCACGCCATTGGGACTAACAATGGTATAAAGTCGGACACAGCAATGCTGGCAACTGTACAAACCAGTCAATTGCGTCCTCAGGAACTTAAAAACATATGAATGAACCTGTCATGACACTGGGTATTTGCAAAAATAAATTATTTCAGTCAAACACAGGCGTTACTCTGTACAGGGCGGGACTGACCCTCCACCACCCATTCCAGCAACTGCACGAGCAACAATCAATGCTCGCATTGACGAGGCAAACCCACAGAATATAGTGCCAGAACCTGATGTAGATTACTTGTGTAATTCTCGAGAAGATGATGATCACGACCGTACCAAACAAAGTCAGAGCGACTAGCATAGCGCCCTTCCGGCCCAAGATGTCAGCCAAACGTCCTAAATCAAGGTAAAGATGTTTAACGCATCGATAAAGGGAAAGAAGAGAATGATCAGACCATAAAGCGGTGTAAAACAGCAGACAGATAGGAGATACGATGTTCCGATGTAGGATGCCTGGTTAGACGCCTTAAACTGACTCCCTATGGGCGTCAAGAGCGTGGCAACAACCGTTCCTACATTTCATATTCAGCGCATAGCCTTGTCGCTCCGATGTTCACACGGACCGTCAAACGCGCCTAAGAGTACACCAGACCATAGACCAGCCAGGATCCATATACTGTCGGCTCTGGAAAATTTGGACATAGACTGGTCATCAGGAGGTGATTCTGAGGCAGTATCGTCAACGTCATCGGTAGCACAGTACGAGGGTGGGACCTCCTCAAGCAGCGGCCTTGTTTCGTCCGACGAAGACCTGCGAACTGAATGCATGAGGGGCTGGAGGGGATTATGGTGGGCCTAGCGATGAGCTTTATATTTCCTGAGCGATCGCGTTGTCAAAATTCGTGTCCGCCCTGACAAATCAGGAATATAAAAGCCAATATCGAGCTGCGAATGAAATTGACGAGCGGGGCAGGAACATGGATATGGATTTAGATTTCCGAATCTCGAAACCTTCGCACATGCTGCTGGGGTGTCGATGATTTCGTTGTCATTTTCCGCATTCATCGGCGGTAACAGGTCTCTAACCGGCCGGGATCCGACAGATTCGGTATGTCACCTGTGAACCAGTCGTTAACCTGAGCCCATAAGCCTGAGCGCTTGCAATTGAGCGCTCGAGCGCTGTCTTTGAAGGCCTTTCGCTGAAAAGGTTACAAGCGGTTTGGCGGTAAAGTAAGGACACGTACATAATTCTGTTTATCTGACCGGCGATGTGGGCGTGTTTTTGGCTGTGGCGTGCAGGAAGGGGATATCCAGGTTTCCATTTTTCACGGCTGCTGACCTCGTATTATGAGCCCATCAGTTTGGTTTGAAGCGCGGCAAGTCCGGAAATGCCATGCCCGCAGTCCACGTGCTCCGGACTTGTATTCTCAGGGGGAGAGCCGCCGCGTACTTGTCGTTCAATATGGATTCCAGAAAGGGGCTCAGCGTTCAGCGCCCAACATTTAGCCAGTGCGTAGCGCTTGTGATCGCAACACATCCATCCGCCATTTCCCGTTGCGAACGGCATATATGTACTCGTACAATGTTACCCCACGCCAATGGCCTGCCAGCGTACAGTTGTGGCTTAGTCGCTCTTCACGCGACTTATTAATGGGCTTCTGTTAAGAAGGCTGCCATAGCCCACTGAACTGAATACATCTGTCCACAAGATCACTCAGTGATCATGAATTCTCACTCAAGAGCAACGCCTTCCGGGAATGTTGTTTGATATTTCCTGGCACCAACCCACACAACAACGTCCATATGTTCCTCCAACCTCGGATCCGCCAGTCTTTTTCTCTTTTTTTGGAGGCAGAACATCGGATCTCTGGAGCACCGCAGATGACTCACGGAGGCTCGGAGACCACAAGACGAGGACAAGAGATGTGACAATGGCGCGATGTGTTGAAAAATTTTTCATGATAATGAGGGTTGGCGAGACTTGCGAACTGGCTTGCCGCGACCCACCGGTGTGCCCATTAAGACGCCGACCGCCCGTCAAGCTTTCAAGACCTATATCTACCTTTGACAGATTGCTAGAGTGTTCAAGTACATGGGAGAGAAGATCCTGCCATTCGCTGGCAAGTTGATGGATGTGATCATCATTATGAGCCTATCTTTACCTGGGCAGTGATGATAAGCAAATGTGTGGTTTTAAAGGTTGGTATGAAGCGATCTTCGCGGTTTTTCGCAGCACAAGGACTTTGAACTCACATCATTATTCCATTTTCATTATATTTACAGATCAAATATCAGGTCTACCAGAAGGGACGTTCCAGATCATGACATCAGTCATGTACGACGTCGACATGAACGTTTGTGCAAGGCGTATCATGGTTGACTCTTCACGCTAGACAACTTTGAGAGCGCTGGCTACGTCATCTGTCAAGTAAAAGGGCCAATTGAATTGGTTGAGGACCGAGCTCACGGGATGCGGAACGATGTGGAAGTAGTGCTAGTCGGGGACATCCGGGGGAGCCCACATTAGACCGTGGTCAACGTCGAGCACATAAAGACAGGCCCTGAGAGGTTAAACATATTTGGATAATTGTTCCTTGACCTCATTCGAACCCTTGGATAACGCCTAAGTGACTTCTAGCGTCAAAAGACCCAGTGTGCTTCGAAACGTATTTCCCAGAGAAGATGAGTTTCGGAGCACTAGGGGAGAGCGTGGGGACTGATGTCGAGACATTGTCAAGATAGAGGATAACGCCAAGAAGTGTGCAGTACCAACTTGAGGTCAAATTGGTTGAGGACCGAGCTCACGGGATGCGGAACGATGTGGAAGTAGTGCTAGTCGGGGACATCCGGGGGAGCCCATATTAGATTCAGACATACACCGTGGTCAACGTCGAGCACATAAAGACAGGCCCTGAGAGGTTAAACATATTTGGATAATTGTTCCTTGACCTCATTCGAACCCTTGGATAACGCCTAAGTGACTTCTAGCGTCAAAAGACCCAGTGTGCTTCGAAACGTATTTCCCAGAGAAGATGAGTTTCGGAGCACTAGGGGAGAGCGTGGGGACTGATGTCGAGACATTGTCAAGATAGAGGATAACGCCAAGAAGTGTGCAGTACCACCTTGCTTACTTAATAAAAATAAGTAATTTTCCAAGGTGGACTTGGGTTAGCAACATTTGAGTCTGTGACTTGAAGGACGTCGCTCAGTGTGCCTACATACATACTCCCCCTTGTATCCTTTTCACGCCCCTTCGATGCCGTCCTCTTCGGTCCAGGCTGCCCCATTCAACTCATCCACACATCAGCTCTTCACTCCGCAGCCTCAGCCATCACCACGCTCTTCTCAAGCTTGGAAATCTGTCTTTCGCCTTCCTAATGCCTCATCCAAGAAGATATCCACAGCATCACCTCAGCTTGTCGTTGATACCTCACTTGTCCCCAATACCAGCAACACTAATACGCCAACATTAACCCCTGCTTTAACCCCTTCATCATACCTGTCCGACCACCGCTCGTCCTACAACTCCTCCAATACACAGTCTAGTGATTCAAATGGAGTCCGGACTCCCTACAATGGTGGAGCCATGAACAGATCATATCCGCCATACCGGGAACCTCAACCCCCTAAGTCATCAGACGCGCTTTCGGCGGGGCCCTCATCCAGTCGAACCCAGACACAAACCAAGTCACAAAGACAACGAATGAATTCATCTAGGAATCCTCACACGTCTCGCACCGTGCCACTGACAGCCCAACCACAGACCACCTCATTCGCGAGCCCCACGACACCATCGAAATCCCGGGTGCCCGGCGCGCTATCTCCTAAATCAATGGGTGCCTCCGCATCGCGCTTTATACGACGAGTAGCCTCTGCACCCAATGCCAAAGGACTATTCTCCCTTGGCTCCCGGTCGGCCTCAACGACGAAGAACGGGTTGCTCGCACCGGCTGACATGGTGCCGCCATTGCCATCGATGGTGTCAAATTCACTTGAGCACGGTACCGATTCGCTTGAGACCGTATCGTCAGGGTCGTCACGCGGACGGCCATCGAAACCACCCCCTACATCATACGCTAAACTTGGAGTCAGTAATGGTCTCGCAGATGAGCCAGGCAAGATCGCGTTCCGGCGAACGTATTCCAGCAATTCAATCAAGGTCCGACAGGTAAGCACACGACGTGTATCTGTTACTCGATGATGATGACTGATCAGAGGTGGGGTTTCATTCATCCGGGCACAGGTTGAAGTCGGGCCATCGAGTTTCCTCAAAGTGAAGATGCTGGGAAAGGGGGACGTAGGAAGAGTTTATCTCGTCCGTGAGAAGAAAACAGACAAGCTCTTTGCGATGAAAGGTAAACTCCTCATTTGGTTCTAGAAATGCCCCCTTGCCCCCTTCATCCACTCCACTCGACCAACTCAGCGTGGCGCACCCAATGCTTACTTGACGTTGATCCGCAGTACTATCGAAGAAAGAAATGATCGAACGGAAAAAGATCAAACGTGCTTTGACGGAGCAAGAAATCCTGGCGACGGCTAACCACCCTTTTATTGTGACATTATACCACTCTTTCCAGTCCGAGGGTTATTTGTACTTCTGCATGGACTATTGCATGGGAGGCGAGTTTTTCCGGGCCCTTCAGACGCGACCGGGAAAGTGTCTCCCCGAGGACGGTTCAAGATTTTATGCCGCGGAGGTGGTTGCGGCCTTGGAGTACCTGCATCTAATGGGCTTCATTTATCGCGATTTGAAGCCGGAAAGTAAGCCCTTTCGCCTGGTTATCATGGCCATCTCTAGACTCATGACGGCGTCTCGGCTTTTTCACCATGTCTAGACATTCTACTGCACCAGTCCGGGCACATAATGCTTTCTGATTTCGATCTCGCAAAGGCCTCAAGTGAACCCGGCGGCTTGCCCGTTATGATACAGTCTGATCAGAATGGAGTGAGTTTCCTTGAGGTTAGTCACCGGCCGGTCTGACGTTGTATCTCGTATAGACACCGATGGTGGATACAATGTCATGTACTGCCAATTTTCGGACGAATTCTTTTGTAGGGACGGAAGGTAAGAAGAACCCTGTGTCCAATGAATGACCGTACGCTAAATTAGACACTTTTGGTGGCGGTGTCTAGAGTACATTGCGCCGGAAGTCATTGCTGCTCAGGGCCATACTGCAGCAGTCGATTGGTGGACACTGGGTATCCTTATTTATGAGATGATTGTACGTGGCTTTACGCGTGTTTGGATGCCTCGTAGCATTGACTGACGTGTGGGGACCAGTATGCCACGACTCCTTTCAAAGGCCCGGAACGTGGTGACACATTCTCTAATATCCGCTTGGTATCAGTAAGCTTCCGTGACTCGCCAAAGGTGTCGAGGTCAGTGTACCCTTGCTTTGATTATGGGAGGCATGTAATGTGTTTGGCGCTTGTTCTCTGATGCGCGGAGATTTTCTGATGGTTGTGGAGTGGAATGCTGATTATTGTTTTGTTCCCGCAGTGCATGTAAAGATTGCGTCACGCGTCTTTTAGACAAGTCGGAACGGACACGGCTTGGGAGCAAAAGCGGTGCAAGCGAAGTCAAGCAGCATAAATGGTTTGGAAAAATTAACTGGGGGCTGCTACGAAACCAACAACCTCCGGTGCGTTTCGTTTCATTCATGGGGACGCGAAGTCTTCATGTTTCTGGATGACACTTGTTTTCTTGGTATCAACGAAGCGTCTGACGGACGTGCTTGAGTTGACGGGGAATGTATTGCCTCGGAAATACAAGGGCAGCCTCGTGCTCACGAACATGGATCTGATCGTGCGATAATAAATTTTACGGACGGGGGATGCTGATGGGTGGTTAACAGATCGTGCCGACGTCGTCAAACGGACACGACGCGGTAAATTTCCGGAATCTGAAAGAGTCGCATTCTTTGCATCTGGAAGATCAGGTAGCGGGGTCATATCAGGCAGAGGAGGGGGTTGGATCCGACGGTGCGGACTTGTTCGGGGCATTTTCGAGTGTGACATTGCACTACGATGGAGATAGTTGAGGGACACATAGATTGTTTGGATATCGGGTTTGACGTAGGAATGAGCGGGAAGACATGCAGTGTATTTGTTCTCCGCGACGTGAGTAAAGCTGGGGGTGACACATGGCTGGATCGAGGATTGGTACCGTATGGGGAACGGATGCATGACCCTGTTAGTAACAAATTTGGCGGATACCAAATGGGGACTAGCGGGGACACCAATCGAGGATCTGGGGTCCCGATATGGGCTTGGTAACCTGCATGCAACCCTGCAGCAATCGGGTATGTGAAAAAAACGGGGTGTTTGTGGTAGGAGGAGGGCAGGAGGATATTGGTAGGAAGGATAGTTGTACAGAGGAGGCGCAGGGGGGCTTGAGTAGGAGAGAAACTGACTAAAAGAGGTACCTCGGTGCCTCGGGGATGGACTAGATTGGGGTGGATCTCGATATACTGAAGTGTGACGCGTGACAGGGTCGTTACGTACTCGGAAGTCTCCCTTTCTCCACCGTAAGTTGAGTACTTAGGACAATTCATCTCAAGGAGGACTTCACCTCTGGGCTTCCCCAATGGCTGACCTCTACCCGCCCTCCTACTCGTCCCGCTCCTACCCCCGCGACAATGACCCATACAATACCTCCGCGTCCTATCCACCCCACCCCATCGCTTCTCACCACTCTGGCTCCAGTACAGGCGACTCGGACGACAACCATGACCAGCCACCTAGTCCTCCAAAGTCAACAGACCTTCTTTCCCAAAAGCCTGACACAAAGCCACAGGCCACTTTCCTCACAAAACTCTACGCGTTCGTATATCTTGCTATTCTCGGTGTTTTTATCATCTCACGCGTCCATCAGTCTCCTCGAGCGCGAAGAAAATCATCACATGATCCGCTGGGATCCCGCCGGCGAACATATCATCGTCGAGCGACCTGAGCAGCTCGCCCTCCATGTCCTTCCCAGTATCTATCGCCAATCCAGATTCGCTAGCTTCTCCCGGCAACTAAACGTACGCTTGACAGACGAACTAACTCTATAATACCCCACTCAAACTAATTTCTCCAGATCTATGGCTTCATGCGCAAAGTCAACCTCCGCAATGTCGACCCCGCCATTGACGATCCCGACGCAAGCACTTGGTGTGCGTTCTCTTTTTTTTTTCTCTTTCTCCCTACCACGTGATGACCTTGTTCTTACAACCCAGCGCATCCCACCTTGAACCGCCACTCCCCGCCAGAAGTCGTCTCTAACTTCAAGCGCCGCGTCCCTCCTCGCCTCCCCAAACCTAGAAAACGTGATCTTCAGGATGGCCCTGCCATTCCACCGCCACGCTCCGCGATCGGTATAGGCCCTGTCCCTCTCACCGTACCTTCATCCGTTCCGTCTCATGCCAAGTCCGGCATCGTGGGGCGTGCTCGTGGCTTTTCCGCACCAGGTTCATTCAATCCCCTTAGTCAGAGTAACTCTTCCTGGGGTAACAATAGCTATCCTCGATCCGCTCTTCCACCCCTCACTGTCCCATCTGACCCCCCACATATTACCCACGGAAACCTCTACACCTCTCCTCATACCCTGCATCCTATAACCCCGACCGACGATTCTCCCACATCCGTAGGAGGCTTCAACAGCATGTCTTCATACTCCACGTCAACCCGCGATATGATGGTGTCATCTCCTCAATATTCCTACCATGATCAGTCCAACTGGTCTTATTCTCAGAATAGCAATGGCAGTTCCTCTAGCCACAACGGTAGCTTATCTTC
Source organism: Blastosporella zonata (assembly GCA_018856295.1). NCBI lineage: Eukaryota > Fungi > Basidiomycota > Agaricomycetes > Agaricales > Lyophyllaceae > Blastosporella > Blastosporella zonata. The sequence goes on along the minus strand of JAFLHD010008879.1, from coordinate 76,663 downwards.
TCTTCTGAATCCCAGCGGCGGTGGTTATTCCCGGCCCACGCCAACCATCAATACGTCCTACGCATCTCCATTCTCATCCATGCCCATGCAGGCCGAGCACAGTGCATCCTCGCTGTCCCCTGACAGCCGCCCTACTACCGGCTACTCCATGTCGTCTGTTTCCTCTCTCCCTTATCACGACGCTCATCTCCACGATGACTACTCCCGTCCTAACTCCTCCCACCACCGTCCCATCTCCCCGTCCCGCCCCCATTCGTCCAAGTCAAGCTATACATCACTTAGCGTTCGTCGTGCGCGCCGCCATAGCCAGGCCATGAGCCCTTACCCGAGCCCTTATGACCATAACGAACATCAACGGCCATCCACGTCTCCCCAGCCCGCCGATGACCACCAGTCGTCTAGCCTCCCACGAGTTCGAAGCATGATTCAGCTACCCTCCGTCGATAGCTATTCGTTCAACGCAAGTCAGGGTGAATTTGCATACTCTGCCGTGCCCGGCTCCGTCTCCCATACACCGTCCATGGATTCGATGAGTGATGGTCACAGCTGGAGCCACCGAAATATCCGCCCATCCACCTCGACGTCCTCGATATCGGCGGCCTCACATACATCGTCGACACATGCGACGACGCCTCCCGTAGCGGACTACCATGACACGGATATCAATCGCTGTAAGTCTCGAATGTTCTTGTGTTCTTTGCCTCAATCCCTTTCAAACCCGCCCAAAATTTCTTTCAATTCATTCTTGCCTTTTTTTTCGCAATCACTCACGACCATATTTACTGACCAGTCTTGAACAACCAGTCTCGCCCGACTTCGGCTTTGTCCCGATGAATGAGCATGTACCGACCCACTTCAAAGCCACTGGCGAGATGTGATGCTGCTTACTCTTGCTTTTTTCATTTCGTCGACGTTATTGGACACTTTTTGCTGTTTGCCATGATTTGATGCTTTTAGGGTTCTCACGAATTATTATCCACGCCCACATCTTGGAGCTGTCGTTTCGAGTCTTGTACTGCCCATTGTCTCTCTTTGTATACCGCACCACCTCCCCTCATTTCCCTTGCCTTCCCTCGCGCACCCATCCATCCACGATATCTGAGTCTGCCACTTGATACCAAAATACTCTGTAGCACCCTAGAATAAGATATTTGTTGTTCTGATCCACACGCGCCGTAAGGAGGGGCCCACCTTTCCAGTTTTCTCAGCATGTGTCCGAGTGCGCATGCGTGCATAGCTGTTTCGGGACGTTCCACGCAGATCAGCCGATTTGGCGAAGAACCCGACAAACCTTATTTGATGAAGCTATCGAAAATAGATTTCTCCAACAGAACTTCTGATCGGAAGCAAAAATGTAATCGGCGTCACAGTCCGTCACGCCCGAGTCGCCGTGATGATGATTACCGGTTCCTTGGGTCATCTTCATGGCCGTGCGCAATATTGTCTCCAGGTAGAATTCATGCATGGTGCCTCAATTATATATGGTCAGGTAATACTGGTACAATGTTGTGCAACGTTCCAAGAGCGGCTAGGAGAAAAGTAACATAAGTACGGATGTAAAGTCAGTGATCCCGGTTCAAAAGTTGTTAGGATTGCTCCAAAGACGCTCGGTACGGTATCAGCTGGTGCGGAGCGCGGAACGGCGATTCCACCATCGCCTCTTCTTCCCCACGTCCCACTTCGAGGTCGTGTGCAGAGAGGAATCCGACTCGCTCTTCAGCGTCCATAGATGGCTCATCATCGTCTAGTTCATTATGCACTGCTTGGCGCGCCACGATGGAGATGTAGATAAGAATCGCAACGCAGAGTCCAATTCCCAGTATCGTCCACAACTCCGCGGGCGAGAACTCGTGAGGCTCGTCATCCTTCTTCGGGTGCTTGCCATGATAGTCCTTGAAAGAGGCTATCGACGACCCCATGCTGGTGTGAATGATAACTTTGAAGAGCGAGAGGCCCGTGCAGAGCGTGTACGTGCGGAGCGTCAGCGTGGGTGCCGCTGCTAATAGGCAGTTCATGACGTTATATGGGTAGGGCGCAAGCCGGATTAGGAAGAGAAGTTTGGGCCTCTTTTCCACAGCGCGTACGACGCGTTTGATCGTGAGAGTGCATGAGAGCCATCGCGAGATCGCGTCACGGAAGAAAGTACGCGAAATAATGAAAACGGTGAGCGCGCCAGAAAGGGCGGCAAAGTATGAGATGAATGCCCCAGTCCAGGTGCCAAACGTATACCCGGATAAAGTGATGAGTGTAGAGTAAAGAGGAACAGGAGCTGCGTAGATTATTTTAGTCAACGGATGCTGCGCAAACCTATTAATAGACCACTCACGGAAAGTTGTAAGAAAAATAAGGCAGAATAGGATGGCATATCCAGTGTATTGGTCGCTTTTCAGCCACTGTGAGAGCTCGTCGAGTCCTGTAGCGCATGTGTCAGTGAAACGTGCGTCGTAAATCCGCAGTCACTCACGTGAAAAGACCTCGTCCTTGTAGAGCGCGATGGCGACCAGGAAAGCGAGACTTGTTATAATATACATTATTACTGGGATCCAAGGACGTAGAAGGTTGGTTATTCGCAGCCCCCGTGGGCGAGTGTAGGTCGAGGAAGTTTGAGAACGTGCCATATTGGGACGATGTTGTCGCGAAAAGGGGGGGTGAGTGGGTGTTACAGATGTATGGGGAGACGCGCGAGATAGCCGTTGTTGAGAACCGGGGCCAACGTCGCCAGCACTTGCAGGTGAGAAGCCTCGTTGGCGTCCACTGGGTGAATGTGGCCGGATATTGGTCTGGAGGTCGGCGAGTGGTGTTGATTTCTCATCTAGGTACTCTACTTGGGAGTCCAGTGGCATGTGTCGGAAGTGGGACTGTGATTGTCGGTGTGCTGATGACGGTGCACTTGAGATGGGGCTCATGGAATGTGGTGTGGAGAGCTGGAGTGTGGATGAGCGCTGGCTGGAGTCCATTCGATGTGCCGCACAAGAGAAGGTGTGAAGAAAGATAGAGAATGAGAAAGAGAGAGAGAAAAGGAGAAAAGAGGGGAACCCTAGTGAATGAAAAGTTGGCGGTGCGGCCGGGCAGCAGACAATACATATGTAAGGGACCAAATTCTGCCCGCCTGATCGTAGTGTCCCACGCTATCTGACAGCTGGATTCAATTGGCGTTGGTGACCTCTATTGCACTCTCCGAAGAACTTCCACCTAGCTAGAGTATATTGTAGTCGTAACAGAAGGTGAACCCCCGTGCAATACCCTCTGCGGTGACTAGGTTTCGAGAGGACGGGCCGAGAAATATATAGGGGTCGTGGAAAACGCAGTAAGCTCCCAAGCCTCTAGTTACCCGTCAAACGATGGTAGAACAGGGGAACCAACAGAAAATGTTATGAATCCAGAAAAAGTTCTCATCACGGTCAACGCGCTTAAATTTAGCTTCATTTGACTGGCGTCGTCACGTACATCCTTGTTTTGTACCACCAACTACCTCGTCAACCTCGAGCAGCAGGCTCGCCCCAGGTCCACACCTTCCCTTCGTCCTCATTGCTTTACTTTAACGAGCGACATATCTCCGCCAATCGAGCAGCTGACCGCCTGATTCAGTTGGAGACCCCGAAATAGCCCCAACCTGGTCATACAATCGACGCCACTGGGCCATGATAATCAAACGTTTGATGGTTAGCAAGGGCGCATGGTCTACCATGCAATGTACTAGGCTCCACAGGCGCACCTACAGCGAGGGTGTGACCCCAAAACCTCGTTCGGCTCATGCCCAATGGTACAGCAACACTGTCCCAGCCATGATCCCCATATTTCTCTTGGGCTCTGCTGTATATCTGGTACGTCGCTTCCGCTCCTCCCGGATTTTCTCTCTCTTTACCTTTGACTGCTATAGGGCCTACAACTTGCTCAGCAAAAACTTTCACACGAGAAATATATGCAAGAGGCCTTGGCTCGCGTCAAGGCATTGGAAAATGAGGTGGATGCTCTTCAGGAAAAGCGCGCAACGCAAACACCGGTCACAATATCGGGAGCGATCGTTGATACCAAGTCCAAAAAATTAGCATGGTGGTGATATTTTGGTTCTCGGGTATAATATATTAGAGCCTACTATGACGAACGACACTGATAACCAAGGAATTATGACGTGATAGATCCCCAATTCTGGGTAGGTGAGATAAGAGATGGTCGTAAGTCTACATTAGTTTCTTGAGGATAACGTTATGTTGCCCATGGTAGAGCTTGAGCGAGCTAGAGCCAAACCTGTGAATGTGTGCTGAAGAAAGGATTCATCCCAATGCATACCTTAGGATAGCAGCAGTCAAGCCCGTAAAGGTCTTCACCGACTCATTGAATCGGCGTATTTTGAAGATATCATAGGCTACCTTGAGGTCAGCGACGGCGCGTCAGATGACCAGATTCAAACGCACAAACGAAAATGAGGTCCATGACCAGCTTGGCCCGTGATATTTGCAGCCAGTAATCTTGTTTCCTGAGCCTCGAGAGTTCCTTTTCGTCAAGTTTTGTACCCTTGGGTTTGGACTTGGCCGTCGTTCCAGTCATGGACTCGGAATATAAGCGAGTTTCGACTGCAACAATCAGTTTATGACTTGTAAGTCACTAAAATGAAGACTCACTGTCATGTTGAAGGTTGCCAATCATTTGTCGCTCAACTCCATTCTCAACGAGACCCACTAGTGTTGCTATAAGCCAACACCAATCGGAGAAGCGACCTGCACGGTCACCAAACTTCTTCCCAAACAGCCCAAGTAGGGATAAAGTCGCGGCATCGTCGGAAAACGCATGGATCAATTCAAGTAGGACAGGAGGGGGTGCATAAAGCAAAGTGTGGAGGAAGGGTCGGGACATTTTCTTGGACTTTTCAGTGGACACTTCTGCAGAGTATGGAACGGACTGTTGCGCCCTAATTGCTGTTAGAGGGCCCAGCCAGTTGAACAGTAATAAGAGCTTTCTACATGACACATTACTCAAATGTTTTTTTTTGCTGTGCATGAATCATACCTTGCAAATGAAAGGCCGGAATACGTTGAACGTAGTCGTTTTATCAGGTGTTCATCCCATAACGGTCGTTCAGGTTGGCGGAGGAGTCGGCTGCTGGATACGGAGGTGTGGAAGAGGAGGTATAAACGGATAGAGTATTGAATTAGTTTCTAAACCAAACGACGCTCAGTTATTAGATGCAAAGTCCACTGCAAGTCATGACTTACAAAGGCTTTATCCCTTCCGTTGCTGGAAAGAAAAAGATCTCTCCACACCTCCTCTTTCCTCACTTGGATTGGCACTGGCTTCAATTCGTGCAATTCCTCTGCTTCAGCTTCATCCATCTCTTCCTTGTCAGCTTCGGCGGGAACTGTGGCCTCAGATGGTTCGTAGATATTCTGACTGCCATATATATTTATTGCCGATGAGGAGGATACCGTAGAGGGCCGAGGGGAGCGTGGCGGGTGGGATGAGAGTGGGTTCATCTGAAACGAGGTGTTCCCCTCGAACGGCGACGAGTAGAAGCTTTGCTCGTGGTTTGAGGTCGTAGGCTGCTCTGAAGGGAATGAAATGGACGACATTGGCAGGGTCCTGACCTTGAAAGAGCAGGAAATGGACGAGGTTGACGAGGGTTGAGAGACGCGCAGAGCCACACGTGGTCGGCTAATAAACAAGGCGGTACAACTCCTCGGTGTCGTTCAACTTGGTCGTTCGACCTAGAACTGCTTGCACTGCGCTCCGGCTTCATGGCAAACTCTTCTGGCCTTCGCTCACCTCCGCCGTCGCGTTCCGATGCTGCCTCACCACGGCACAGGTTTGATGGCGATCTGCTCAAGGCATACATGAAGAAACTCTTGTCGTCAACCCTTCAAGGCAACTCCTGGCCAGAGCAGAAAGATCAGGAACGTGTCAAAGCCTGGATCAAAGAAATCGGAGAACGTGTCAAAGAGCGAATGGTGGAAATTCAACCGCGGGGCTTGTAAGTGAGGTTTCGTCTTGAAGCTGCTCTCAAGTTTTCAAAATCCTGTCATTCCAGCAAATACATTGTATTGACACAGATAAATGAAAACCTCGGCCAAGGTGGCCGGTGCGTCTCGTCGTTCACTTGTGCAACTTGTGTCATCTCACCTGATGATATTAATAGTGCGGGTATGGCTAGCCATTGGGAGGATACAGACATCGTGGCCCAAGAGGTGTACTCAAATGTACGTTACTTTCCTATTTCGCTCAGCTTCTCTTTGACCGACAATTGCTCCAGAACACGTTGATATGTATATGCATAGCTCTGGCTATTTCTTGATCGCACCTAATGTTCAGACTATACCCGCGACTACTGTATTACGGCTATACCCCCTTAATATCCAACCTCCTGGAAAGTTCCGCCGCTGGGAAATACTGTCGTGACATATGTAGCTCTTTTTGTTTCATATAGCTTACCACTGCAGCATGAACCAACCTGGAACCAACGGTACCGTGCTTCTCGAAGATCAGAAGTCTTCATTTGCTTCCGATTGAGATCACGAAACTCTCTGGTCAGTCAGCTATGATCTTTGATCTGAGGAAATGCCGCATTTCGACAGGTTTCATGCTTTCACTATCCCCAAGAGAGGTGTTAATGGGGGATCGTGGAGCATATTTTTGACCCACATGCGAACCAGCACTAACCGCCGATGCCTCCGTGTTCTGAGATCAATCAGAAGTACTATCTCGGCGGTCTCTCTCTTTTTCTTTCGATGGACATCCACTCACGGCACGTTCGGTGAGACTTGAACTGCTTAACCTCTGATCTTGAGAACTACTTACCAGATAAGTTGACAGCACATATCTAACTTCTGGACGTGAGATATCCATAGCCAGCTATCCTCCATCTCCCAGGCGTAGTGCGTGTTCTCTATCATTCCACGGGGAGTCGTGAGACTGAGTAAACGTCACTGTATGGGATTTTCAGCTGACCTTTTGTCGTTCTCCCATCTTAGTCACGTAAATCTTCGCCAAACCGCCGGCCTCAGATGTCACTCGAAGGAAGATGGCGATATTTCTCCGGTGCCGCCTCCCATTGGCGGTAAGTTCTCCTGATAATCATTGCCTTCCCCATGGATAAACGGTTCTCAGGCAGAAGGTGGTGATTCGTTGCACAGCCACGACTTTGTGGCGTTTAGGTGGTGGCTTCGAGCACTGTCTTCGTTGCTTCTCTCTTCAATCGAAGCCTCTTAGACATTCGGAAAGATCCTTGGAGCTATGTTCAACTAATGGTGCGACATGACGGATCATTGGACAACTGACCATACGGAGGGGGTCGTAAACTGTCCACCCTAACATCAGATTTCGAACGACGTCCACAAGCTTGAAGCCGTCACTTCAACCCACATGCTGCAACCGGCAGCAAGTTCGGATGCCAATAGCACTTCATTCATGTGTGAACATCTAAGCTATTACGGATTGATCACGGAACAAGGAGCCTTTCTAAGATTGATATGACCTTGGGGGTCACTTGTCAGAACTCCATACGTTTGGTTAAGAGTCACGTAAGTATGTTTCGACTCAATCAATGTCATTGTATTGTTATGATTGTTGGATAAGCCTGGTATTGACATAGGGTTAGGGTTTAGAAAATGCAAAAACGAAAAAAAAGGCGCCCGCCCAGCCAGAGTGGCCGGAGAGGGACAGGAAAATATTGAGACGGTGCATGAGCCGAAGCCCATACAAGCCGCAGACACTCCCTGTATGGACAGGGTCGCCGTGCTATGGAGAGTCTCCACGGCCCACAAACCCAGGTAGTTGAAGGGGCTTGTGCCATCAAGGTAAGTATGAGGTGTTAAGATGTTAGACGCCGGCTTATATAGCGCGCCCTTTTCCGCACGGACCATTGGCGGGCGATCCTTAGCCAAACAGGTAGTGTCATCAAAATATATTGATGAAGAAGTCTCCTCCTTATTAGCCGCAACTTCGCGCAGTTAACTTCTGTCATCTGCGTTCCTATGTTCAACCGATACTTACCTCGTGACCATAAGTATGACGACGACTCGGGATTAACGAACCTAAGTCCTGCAATTGATGTCCACATATTGCATCCTTAGCAAAAGGATTTTCAATGCTTAGTTGGCGCGATCCCCCTCTCATAGAAATGATAGTTTCCAGTCGGCTCACGCCGCCTTCGCGGGCCTTGTCTACAATGTTACTTTCTATAACTGATGTATGTTGCGTCGTTCCTAACCCTTTGGCCAGCTCGTCGACGATCGGTGGCTTTGCTTCTTATGCAGGGTGGAAGTTCAAACAATATAGTTCTCGGTCAATATATTTGGACAGTATGTATCTCCCGATTGCCGTCGGCCTTCTGCTTCCCACGTGACCCGCCCCTCCGATTTACGGAGTGCCATGTGGATAGTATGGACCCCTTCCTGGCTGTCGATGGGCCTCCAAGCAACCGATCGTTCGGGTCGCCGTACACAACAGGCATGTGTACTTTGAAATGATTTTTAAAAACTGTCTGGGCCTTAACAGAGCATACGTCTCGTTTTGACTTGACAGATCATATCTGCAATCGACTTGTCGTCGGTGAAAGATTCAGATCCACGTCTTTTTATCTCCGGGAGTCAATATTTTTTCGCTTCGCCAGATGCCGTCTCCTTTCAAGGAAATAGACCGCCATGAATCGTTACCTTGGCCTTGACAGCGCCTAACTGCGCTTACCACACTCAGCCAGCCTTCTCAGGCAAATATACACTAGAGCGTGACAAGAGAAATACGGTCGGTAGGTATGTAGGTTGACCGCTTTTAGGCCTGCCTGAAATAGGATCAGAACACAAATCAGACATGAGGTCCGTGTCAGTCAGTACGCAACGGCCGCCTTTTATCGCCCATAAATTTACGTGAACTCTCGAGAACGAATATCTAACGAGAAATTCCTGCCATACAAGGCTTCGTCTCGTCGTGTAATCGTGGGTTCATCATCGGTTTCCACCACTTTCTTCCCTTTTTCCGATTCGTTCATCATCTACATCAAGCGCAAGGCTTTTCATACGAGCCTAAGTTCCCATGAGGGGCCTCCTGGGGATAACTGCAATCTATCCAATTACATTCTTCAACAAATTGATGCATGATGTACGTAGTAGGGCTACAGTAAAGTGGTGGGGCAACAGTTTGGGGGTGGATCCTGCATCACATCGATCGCCTGCCAATCACTTGGCTTTCTGAATTCTGATTCTGTTGGAGACTGGAGCAAGATGGAGCTGATATGGGCGCTTGGGTTGGGGCCGGTAACGCAAGCCTTAGCAGTAGATTATCAGTCGTCTATGGCAATGGTACCACCACCCGCAATCGACGATGACGATGGATGGCGCCGCAGCACGTGGGTAACCGACGATTCACCGTGACGTCACTGAGTCGGGTTTGACATCCTTATGAGTTGCGGATGCGGAGTTCGTCGTCGGCTTCCTCATCCACCATGCCTACTGGCGTTGTTGACGCTTTCAAAAGTACCCTCATCGCTGTCCTCCTCGTCTTCTACGTCGTACTCACTCTTTTCTAGACCTTATCAGACATGGAAAACATCACAACCATAACAACGTCACCAACCAGCCAAAACAAGTAGAACCCCGCGAGTCTCCACCACCATCAATGACTCCCGTACCCCCGCAGCCTGTCGTCTCCCCTGGTACACGAGAAGCTGCTCAAATCATCGTCGATGAAGAAAGACAGATCCACTCAAAGATGCCCAAGTATCAGGGTCTCGAGAATTTCCAACTCGTTGAGAAAATGGGAGAGTAAGTGTAGATCAATCCATCACTTGACCTTTTCTTCTCAACTTCTTCCAGTGGCGCCTTCTCTAATGTATACAAAGGATTTGACCACCGGAATTCATCCAAAGTCGCAGGTACTCTTTTTGTGGGCACGCACTCGTCATCAACTCATATTTAATCTAGTCAAGGTTGTACGCAAATACGAATTGAGCGCCTCGCAGGTCAGTGCCTCATACTAGCTTCGTCTCGTCTGTGGCCGTATGAGTGGACACTGACTTTATTTTCTCTCTGATTTCCACCCTCTTACGCGCGGGATCAGGCTGGCGATAAACACTTGAATGCTCAATTCAAGAAGAAGCCGCGCGTAACTGAGGTTCTTATATCCTTCATATCTGTCCACCATTTTGTACATGTGCTGAAACTTTTCTGGTTGTTGTATAGCGCTCGAACATTCTGAAAGGTATGGTGCGCGCATCGTCCTCCAATAACTAACCGTGACAACGTTTTCAGAGGTTCAGATCATGCGCGGCACACATCATCCTTCCATCGTCAAACTCTACTCCTTCTCTGAATCTCCTGAACACTATTTTCTCATTCTAGAATGCAAGTGTTTCATAATCACTCCGCTGTCAGCATTAATTACTCATTCTTTCAGTGATGGATGGCGGAGAACTATTTCACCAAATCGTCAAGTTGACATACTTTAGTGAAAATCTCTCGCGACATGTCATCCTCCAAGTTGCCCAAGGCATTCGATACCTCCACGAGGAGCGTGGGGTGGTCCACCGTGACATCAAGCCCGAAAACCTGCTTTTCGAACCCATCCCTATCATTCCGACAGCGCACCATGTTGAACGTAGCTCCTACGACGAAGAAAAGGAAGACGAAGGGGAATTCATTCCCGGAGTAGGCGGGGGAGGCATCGGCCGGGTCAAGATTGCGGATTTCGGACTGAGTAAGGTCGTCTGGAACGAGGAAACGATGACGCCATGCGGAACCGTCGGATATACCGCGCCTGAGATTGTGAAGGATGAACGGTACAGCAAGAGTGTTGACATGTGGGCCATGGGTTGCGTGCTGTACACATTACTATGCGGATTCCCGCCATTCTACGACGAAAGTATCAACGTGCTCACAGAGAAGGTCGCCCGAGGACAGTACACCTTCCTCAGCCCCTGGTGGGACGACATCAGCCATTCTGGTGCGTAGCACAATTGTGTGTTCATTCCTTGATTCTCAATAGGCTTTAGCGAAAGACCTAATAACACATCTTCTCTGCGTCAATCCTGCACAGCGTTACACTATCGACGAGTTTTTGAATCATCCCTGGTGCACTGCTGTACCCGCCCCTCCTTCACCACCTACGCCATTCATCTATCCCAATCAGCCGAATTCAGCCAATGCATATTCTATTCCTCTCGATTCGCCACTCCTATCTGCTGCGCGTGGAGGCCGTGGGCACGAGGGACGGAGCCCGGGACTCGCGACACTCAAGGAGGCTTTCGACATCACGTATGCTGTGCATCGTATGGAGGAGGAAGGTGCACGGCGACGGAAGTATAATGTCGCAAGTGCAGGTCCACGAGGGCATCTTGATGGTCTCAATGAAGATGAGGATGATGATCTCGACGATGGTCATATTGATGGGCCTGGTGCCGGAGGAAGACAGCAGGCTCCTGGTGGGTCTCCGATCACGGGTACGCCTAGAAGACACAAGGGCGGGTTCCAGCTTGACTTGGACGGCGCAACATTATTAGGAAGGCGGAACCGGAAAACTAGAGGTGCAGCACCTGCTGTGCGCAGTCCCCTCTCAGGAAAAGCTTTGGGTAGCCCACTGCGAATGGAAGGACTCTGCATGGATGATTCCAACGACCCATCGCTTCCCAGTCCCATGTGGGTGGGATGACCTACCATCCACCCTTCTTCAACGACAAATCGACTTCATAATCATACATAATATCCAGATCTGGCCACGGACATCCCGAGCTCGTCATGTACACACATCCCACCTTCGCAACTTGCAATCACCACCAAAATAGCGGTTCAATGCCTATTCATTTGACAAGACCACCTCAGTGTCGCTGGTTCCACCGTCGATCCCTTTCGCATCATGTTTGTATATTATGCCCACTCCAACTTCACATACGTACTGTAACGTGTACTAGGTGGATGGGTTGTGTGTATTAGTAGACTCGTCTTGGACTAAACTGTAATAGCACATTGCGCATGAGGCAAATTGAAATTTCAACAGATAGAAAGTCGAAGTTCCCACGCAAAGTACTCCTCAGTCGGAAACACCGTCGGCTCTCTCAAGTTCCTCCTCTTATTACAAACACTTCTTGGCGAACCTTCATTCTCAGCTTGAAATATTACCATGACTCCTCTCGGAGATGACCTTCTCGCAGATCTTGACGACCTTGAGGACGACGATAACCAAGATTATGACGAGCCGGATTCTATCCAAGCCGTCGCCTCTTCTTCAAATGGCCTGAAGCGCAAAGCACCTAACGATGACCTTCACATGTCGGACGATGAAGAGGGAGAGGATGATGACGATGAAGAGGGTGACGACCAGGAAATTGGGGGCCTGGTGCTGGAGGGTGGTGTAAAGCCAGCGGAAGAGCTCGATGTTGAAGATGTGCAACAAATGGAGCTGGGCAATATCGCGGACGTGACTAAGATTGCAAAGTTGGAGGGGAGCAAGAAGATGTCGGATATCCTCAATGTGAGTAGAACCACCTTCAAGTTTCATGGATATACTGCAAAGGACTAAGACGCGTATTTTCCTAGGACATTGAGAAATATCAGGCAAACCCGAGCACCGCAGCGGCAATGGCCCTCCCCGCACATCTGAATCCTGAGTACAATGTGATTGTGCAGTCAAACAATCTTTCTGTAGATGTCGACAACGAAATCCTCGTTGTGAACAAGGTAATTCGAGTGTCCTTTGTTTCTGCGACTTTCGCTCACAGCGCTACAGTTCATTCGCGACCATTATGCCTCCAAGTTCCCCGAACTCGAACAGCTGGTTACTGATACCACCATGTTTAATCGCTCCGTGCGCGTACTAGGGAACCACGAAGTATGTATTGACCGCTTCCTCGTTCTTAGTCTGTGCTTACCCTTTATGCCAATAGGACCCGACAAAAGTGGATCTTGCCGGTATCCTTCCCCCTGCCCTCATCATGAGTATATTTATGACAGCGACGACAACGAGTGGCAAGCCCTTATCAGAGTCCGAATGGGCAGCGGTCGAGCGTGCTTGTGACCTCGCCGACCGGTTAGAGGAAGCTAGGAAAAAGGTATTTGACTGACTCCTTTGTATTAACATTTCCTAAACGTGGAACCCAGATATTCATGTACGTCAGCTCAAGAATGAATGTACTCGCACCCAACCTTTCAGCTATTGTTGGTACTACTACAGCCGCCAAACTTCTCGGAGTCGCGGGTGGGCTTGCCGGGCTTGCAAAAATGCCTTCATGTAATGTCCATGTGCGTTTTTCTTGTCTTATTGGAGCGTTCTGTAGTCTAATCCGGGAACTCTTGTTGTTGGGGTCGATAGCTTCTGGGAGCTCAGAAGAAGATTGCTGCAGGCTTTTCATCCGCAACGCAGAAACGGCACACGGGCTTCATTTTCCAATCTGAGCTGGTGACTCACACCCCGCCAGAATACCAACTTAAAGTTCAGCGCACGATTGGTGCTAAAACTGTGCTTGCTGCTCGTATGGATCTAGAGCGCCAGCGAAGAGATGGTGAGCTCCTTCTTCCTGTCGTCTTGAGTGTATTCATAAATGTTTGAAGGGTCGTTCGGCGAGGCACTACGCGATAAGATCGAAAAACATATCGATAGATTGGCAGCTCCACCACCTTCGAAAGTTATCAAGGCTCTTCCTATTCCCAACGATGGCCCAAAGAAGCGTCGCGGTGGCAAACGGTTAGACAATACCCCTCAAGTATATCTACGAAAATTAACGTTATCCTATGCAGTGCCCGGAAAGCTAAAGAGGCGTACGCTCAAACAGAATTGCGGAAGCTTCAGAACCGTATGACGTTTGGAGAGGCGGAGGCGGAGGTTGGAGCGTTCGACCAGACCAAGGGAATGGGTATGATTGGAGTGGGGACTGGAAAAGTTCGGGCTGGCTTGGGAGAGGCCAAGAGTCGAGGTTTGCTTTATATCTTGTGTGATTTTTTCTACAGCGCTGATTAATATCTTCTACGCCCCAGCAAAAATGTCCAAGGCCAACAAGCTTCGCACTGCGGCAATCACTCGGTCAGCTCAACTCAATGGATCTGCGACGTCAGGGACAGCTACGTCATTGAGCGTTACTCCAGCTCAAGGTGGGTTGTCGTACTGTCCACCAGGGATTTACTTATGGCTCTGTCATTTCAGGTTTCGAACTTACCAACAGGGCGGCTGCTGCTCAGCGAGTCAAAGAGGCAAATGAGAGGTGGTTTGCGGGAGGCAATTTCTCCTTTATCGGACAGAAAGGCGCATGATGAATATCATCTCTTAGCTTATGCAGAATTTACGAACATAGTGAATGTATGGTACTAAATAATACACTGTGAAGGGGAAAGCGATCAAACAACTACGAACATGGGGACGCATGCAAAGATATGGTAAGGAGGGAGTTTTGAGTAAAGTGCCTGCCTAGACCTGTCCAGGATGCACGCTTGTCATCGTCTCGCCAGTCGCAGCACTTTGTGCCACGTCAATGAATCCCTCTTGCTTCGGATTCGCCATCTTAGTTCGCTTGGACTTGTAGTCTCGAATAGCGGAACGAATGGCATCCTCGGCCAACACTGTACGACGGTTAACGGGCTATTTAAGAATACGAAATGTATAAACTCACTGGAACAGTGGAGCTTGACAGGTGGCAAGCACAACTCCTTGGCAATTTCCGTGTTTTTGATTTTCCCCGCCTCCTCCAGCGACAAGCCCATGACGCGCTCGGTCATGTATGAGCTCGAAGCGATGGCGCTTCCGCATCCAAATGTCTTGAACTTGACGTCTGAGATGATTCCGTCCTCATTGACACGAATTTGGAGTTTCATGACGTCTCCGCAACTGCGAAGGTAGGGTCCGATTAACTCCGCAATGACAGACCAAGGCTGAAAGATTACTTACGCAGGTGCGCCTACGAGACCAGTACCAACGTCCAAGTCGCCTTTGGGGAGGGACCCAACCTGGATGTAAGAGAAAGCCTTTATCAGATAAGGACTTGGGGCAACAAAAAAAAACATACATTTCGGGGCCGTTCGTAGTGGGAAATGACGTTTTCGTGGTAACCACGGGCGGCAATAGGCCGCAGACCAGCTTGGAAAGCCTTGGGTCGAGCAGCGCTGAAAACAGTTTTGGTAATAGCTGAACGAAACATTTCGTGGTGGAAGCAAGAGGCTGAAAGGAGGGATGTGAATCTTTGTCATAATAGATTATTACCACGTGATACCGGCACGGTCCACGCAAGTGGGGCTCAACGCCACCTCGTTTCCTTGGACTTGGGAGCAACAATTTGAGCACAGAATCCAAGGAACAGAGTCTAAAGATTTACTCTTAACCTGGAGCATAGAAAAGTTCAATTTCTTGTCTTGATTTCTTGAAACTACGCGAAATGTAAACAAAGCCCAACAGCATCGTGCTCTGGTCGAGTCGCAATGTCACGTCCAGCCGATAACCTACCGCCCACTGCACGCGCCATCGCACTCCTGGTCTCATCCACTCCTGCCGTACAGGATGCACAACCAGGTGTTCTCCACCAACTCCTCGAATTCTCGCATAGGTACACAACACAAGTTCTGTCCGATGCAAGCGTATACGCCGAACACGCAGGCCGCGGCGGCAAAGTTGAAATAGATGACGTTGTTCTAGCTGTTCAGGCCCGCGTTGGATGGGAGTTTGGTGGTCGTGTTCCAAAAGAGGTATGTCCGCCTGCTCTGAACACATGCAAAAATATTAAAGCTATCTGCTCCACAGTACATTCTTTCCCTGGCAACTCAGGTGAACGCAACACCGCTACCCGCAGTACCTGAGGTGTTTGGAGTTCGCCTACCGCAAACCTCCGATTGTCTTGCAGCCATCGACTTCGATCTTGTTCCAAACAAGCCGCCGCAGAGTGTCCCAATTTACGACGAAGAAATTGAGGAAATTGAGGAGTCCGAATCATCAGAAGAGGAAGAGGAAGAGGATGAAGACGAGGAGATGGAAGCTGCCTCGATACCCAAACCTTCCGCTGTACCTGGTGCTCCCGTCAAGCACCCAGCCCTTGACCAAATCATGAGGGAAGAGGCGCCTTTCCCCATCAGTGCAATTGCCACGCCATCGGAGATTGAGATGCTCGGGACACCTGGTGCTGCTGCTGGAGCTGGTCATAACATTGATGAGGGTAGCGATGCTGGGGAAGAAGAAGAGGGTCTTTTCGCAGGGGGGGATGATGAAGAGGAAGAAAGTGATGGTATGGAGGAAGTTCAGCCGACGGAAGCAATCAATGGCGTTAAACGCAAATTGGTAGAAGAGGATGATTATGACTAGAATGCGGTATGTCTGTGTTTCATCTGGCAATGTACGATAAGAGTAGTCTATAACATGTATAAGTATCGATTGCTCTATAATTTAATATCCTATGGGTAATCATATGAGGTGCTTCTGAGCCAATACTGCCAGAAAGGCCGCGAGGAGAGCAAAAAGGACAAGCATAAGGATAGACCAAGCTATCAAACATCCTCATCAGCAAACACAATGGGGTGAAAACGAATGAGACGTACAAGAGCCACTCGCAGCCGTTGCTGGTACGCTAACAATGCGCACTGAGGCATCCGCACTTGCGGAAATGAGCAAGG
This sequence comes from Blastosporella zonata, assembly GCA_018856295.1. Taxonomy (NCBI): domain Eukaryota; kingdom Fungi; phylum Basidiomycota; class Agaricomycetes; order Agaricales; family Lyophyllaceae; genus Blastosporella; species Blastosporella zonata. The sequence goes on along the minus strand of JAFLHD010008879.1, from coordinate 60,101 downwards.
ATGAGGTGGAGTTGAAAGCGAGGGTGGTCGGTGGTAAATCATGAGCTTTAAGGATAGTGACCAAGGGCTATCGAAAGATAAGATAATTGAATGCGGACAGTAAGTTCCAGAGTAACTTACGCTCAAATTACTGGCATCGAATAAACCGACTGTCAAGTCTGATGTGCCATATCCCAAAAATTTGCCGTCAGCACTGAAAGGATAGGTCAGATTCCTGCAAAACAAACGCGACATTATATCTTGCCTGATATCAAAACAAGTCATCGCACGATCCCCAACTTTGCGGGATCTTTCCACAGTCCACGTCTTTGTATCCCACTTATAAACGAAAGACTGTCGCTGAGGTGTCTTGGTCTTTTTCGTTCTCGGAGAAGACGCATTGATCGTGGCGTAGAGAATACCGTCGTCTGTCGGATGATATCTCCAAATTTGGTGAGATGGATTTTGGTTATGATTCGAAAGGTATTGATTACCTAGCTGAACGGAAAGTAGGGATAACTCCTGTTATTGCGGGAACTTCTACGGTGTGCAATATTTCGAGTTTTTGGGATGATGTCGGGTTTGCTGACTTGATGTTCTTATTTTTGCCTTTCCCTTTGCTTTTCTTTGGCGATGGGGTCTGGGGAGCTTCTGGAGAGGTAGGAAGGGCGTAGACTGTTAAATCTTGGGTGGTTGCAATCACGACCTGAACGAATGCTGAGTTCGCACAACGTCAACAAAGACGATGTGGTTACCGTGGAACCAGAAAATGTCACGTCGTATATTTCGTTCTCGGTGTGGATAGATTCGGCAATGGGGATCAAGGAAGGATAGGAAAGAAGTGAGAACTATGCTCTATGTGAGAACTGGATTTGGAAGCCAAAGTAGAAAGACGGACATCATGAGCGCCTGCAACTCCCAGAAAGGTGCCGTCGGGAGACAAGGCTGTGACTTTCTATGCATTGGTCAGAATTTGACCGTATGGTTGACTTAACGAGACACTTGCTTGGTAGTCAAAAGGATCATCCGTGGGGATTGTTCCTCGAGTACTCAGTAAAGCCGGCCTGGGATAAGGAATGGGTGACACCATTGGGGATGCAAGCAGCTGGTGACGTACGTGTTGTCCTTAATCGTAAAGACGCGACAGTTCTCGTTCACGCCCTTCTCTAGGTTCTGAAGGGTACTGTTTACACCACACACGACTGTCCTAGACTAGAGGACACGTCAGACGCCGCCAATAGGTACAATGTAGTTAATACCTTGTTGTGAGCTGCCATGCTCATCGGTGCATCCTCACCAATCTCTAGTTCGACGTCCCCCAGAGGATCAAGAGACCTATTTGGCCCGACGTGGAATAATCGCTGTGGGGATTCATGAGTTGCTTGCTAGGTTGTGAGGTGGTCAGAACTGACCAACTTGTTTTTGACCCCATTCTTTCCCTGACCACCACCGCCACCGATAATCAACTCGTTTTCGGATATAAACGAGGATGAATATACGGGAAACGCTGGAAGCGAGTGTGGTGTATGGGGGGCACGCATTGCGGTTGGAGTTTAGTCTGGGTGGCGCGTCAGGTAAGTAATTTACACGTGACGAAATGTAGATTGGTTTCATATCTGGAATGTATTCGCCGCCTCGACTTGTAGGCCAACCACGGTTCATTTGGTCTCCGTGGACCGCAGCCGCAAGCTCACACAAATGCTGGCTTATGGTGACGCTCTCTCTGCCTCACCTATCGCTCCCTCAATCCCTCCTACCAATGATCTCCCCAAACTTACCAGGGCGACCTTCATTGGCATCCTCATCGCCATAACTGGAAATATCCTCATTTCTCTCTCCCTAAATCTCCAGAAGCTTGCCCATAAGCGTGTGGAAGCCAAAGTTCGAGCCAGGAGCGAAACCGAGATTGGCAACGCTGTCCGCAGACACCCTAGTCTAGACGAACACGATGAAGACAGTGTACACGAAACGATTCCACCCAACTCCACCGCGTCAGGTACCGCTCCCGCTGAGACAGAGCCGCTGATCCCTTTCTCCCACTCCCTGTCTTCAAACCCTGCTTACGGGTCGCTTTCACCAAGTCCTAGTGGAAGCACATGGAATGAATTGCGTCCCAGGTCCTCCTTTGCATCCCGTCTTGTTCCCTCTTGGCTCCGCCGACACAAGCGGGAACCACATCCATCTGACGCACCCTATGAAGCTACCATTCCTGTTTATGTGATGTCAGAAGAGGATGGCCTACGGCAACAGCTTCCGACGCCTAGGCAAAAGTCAGACATATTGGAGGATGGACACGAGACAGAGTATCTCAAATCCAAACTGTGGTTTGTTCCTACGCGAGCTTCACTTGTAACTATTATAATCGTCGTGAGACAGGTGGCTGGGCTTTTTCTTGATGAACGTTGGCGAAACGGGCAACTTCATATCGTATGCATGGGCACCCGCATCTGTAGTTGCACCCCTTGGCACTGTAAGAGGCCATACCTACCTGACACGTTGCAATCTGTTGATGAGTAAATCTAGTTTGCCCTAATGGCGAATTGCTTGTTCGCTCCTCTCCTACTGAGAGAACGCTTTCGCAAGGTCCGTTATAGGGAGTCCTTAATTTAACCAGCCACTCAACGACCACTTTAGCGCGATCTCCTAGGAATTCTCATTGCTATCATTGGAGCCGTGACCGTAGTTCTAGCCTCCAACGCATCCGATACCCGGCTTGACCCCGCTACTCTACTCGATGCTATTTGCCAGACACCGTTCATCGTGTATTCTGGTGTATACCTCGTGGGTGGAGTGATTCTGGGCACGCTGTCCGAACGTGATATTGGCAGACGCTGGGTCTTCATTGACGTTGGTATATGTGCACTTTTTGGTGGGAACCACTTCATTTCCTGATGATATCATATGTTGACGGGTATACAATCATCCAGGAGGTTTCACTGTTTTGTCCACGAAGGCTCTTTCGACGTTGCTGACGTTAGAGTGGATTGACGTGTTCTCTAATTGGATTACATATCCGACTTTTGCCGTACGTTCTAACGTCACCCTGTCTGTTCATCTCATACAATTTGAATACAGGTCCTTGCTATTACTGGAGTCGGACAAATTAGATACCTCAACAGGGCTTTGATGCGGTTTGACAGCAAAGCGAGTCGCCTCAGCTTTCTTCTCCTTCCCACGACTCATACAGTCCATTCAGGTTGTCATACCTTCTCAGTTCGTCTTCTTCACACTCTCTGCTATAATTGGTTCGGCAATTCTCTACGGGGACTTTAAGAGAGCAAAGTTCCATCAGATTGTGACCTTTTTATATGGTTGTGTTGCGACGTTCTTAGGTGTCTTCATTATTGCTTGGGCACCAAACTCGGACAGCCACGATGATGACCCCGAAAATGGCCCTGATTCTGCTCCTGTCAACGGCGCTAGTACGAGCGATTCACCACGTCTAGGACTTGGAACTTTTGGAAGGAGAACCCGAGCAACGCTGAAAATGCCTAGTGGCGACTCCACGCCAGTCAGCCTCCTCGGATTATCCCCCGCCCAGGTAGACGTGTCCTTTACTTCATTTATACAACTATCTGACTTACATATCTCTCAGCACTTGCTACTGGTGCATACCCCCCCACGGGACATGCCCATCCACAGTCAAACGCGAACCCCAGATACTCACAGAAGGAGGACGATGAGCTGGCTTGGCGATAGTGCACGGGACAGCGCTAGTCCAGGAGGAACTCGAGAGAGCAGTCTTGCCGGACGACAGCCACATAGACTCGGTCATCGCGTCGGAAGTCTCGACAATGACTCTTGTCGCCGACTGTAACAGTTGCGGATATTGATATTGTTGATATGCTACATATTTGCTTTCGCTCGTAATACATACTAGAATCTACACTCCGGGTTTGCTAAAGGCTCCATCCATGCCTTGTATCTTGGGATGATCTGCGATATTAGCCTGGGTCTCGTATACTGTGATAACTGGGTTATTCTTGCGCTAATATGCGACGATTCTAATTAGCGAGGTCTGATGCTCTGACTGGACTCTTACCTCAGTCCAATGTCCCAATAAACCGATATAATAAACCTTTATGGTGTCGGCCCCTTGAGAAGCGGGGAAGAAGAGGGTAAGCGAGGATATGTTTGAAAATTGGGTTGTCCTAGTAAAGTTATGCACCAGACTGATGCGTGTATATCAAGTCAGCACGCACTTCACAGCATACTCGCCCACTTCACGTCCTTGTGCAACTGCAAATTCTTGGGTTGGCTTCCGGCCGGCAACGTCATCGAAGTCCAAATTAGCAGCATTGGCATACTACGAAAATGTCCTCGACATCAGGCAAGATCCATATGACGGCTCAAATTTAACGCAAACCAGTTGAACTCTAGAAGGTGTCTGATCTGTTGGTCCTGTCTTGAGAAGAAGAGATCGAAGCCTAATTGAACCAGTAAATGGTATGCGGACAATTCTGCGCAATTCAGATCTCGGGAAACAGCTCGTTATTCATGGCGTACATCTGGTCATCTGCATCGGATTCGATAGACTGTGAAGTCAAGTAGGTGAGGTGAACACGACGTAGGACGCGTAATCTCAACTCACTATGGACTCGTCAAGGCGCTGATGCCACGGCTTTATGACCTCTGGGCCTCTGCCGTTGGTATTAAGCGCGACAACATTAGGGCAGTCGATGTGAGCGTATAAATTATCTTGTGGGCCAAGGTCCGAAGTATCGTGGTCATGATCATGATCGTGGCTCTCATCGCCACAATTTCCATGGTCATGGTGGTGATTCATTGTGGCAATAAGGCGCCAGAAAGCTAAGTGTTAGCCTAAGTGCCCAGTGATGCTGGTAGAGGTGGGCTGAAATTCGTGACTTCCACCAAATAACTACAAACTTGGGCTGAACTATAAGAAGAAGAAATTTGATGGCACTGTGCGCGTCTTGTGATTCTTCTCCAAAATTTTCGTCAGGGACTCAGTGGGGATTTCAATTCTCATTGTGAGTCTTTTCTTCCATCTTCTCCATTTATGATGTTTTATTTGTAATTTGCGTTCGATTGCCATTTACTCTACACCAAAGGGACCGCCCGCCAGTGGTCCTGGAGTGAGTGGTATGAGACAACTACTTTTTGTCTGATTTGTTCCTCGTTCTTCCTGCCCTTGCTAACGCACCCATCACAGAACTGTATTCTTATTAGACTCTTTTTCAATACTATATTCGCTGTGAGGCGAACTTACTTTTGTTTCGCCTCTGATGTATTACCTAAGTTCGAAATCATAGCACTGCTACGCAACTACTTGAGTCAAGAGTTTACCGCCACTGGTACAGTATTCAAGGTTGGGAAATGTCGGGCACACCTCCACTTCTTGAACCGCAAGCTATCACTGCTACGTCTCCGGATGCTCCTGCACTATCGAAGTCTGAGTCGAGTGACCCCGTGTTCAAGGTTTATAAGCCATCGTCTATCGCATCTCCAGCTCCTCCTCGTACGTGGTTTAATCATAGATCACCTTGATATTGGAGAGTGACCTTCTAGCGCGTTGACGTTCAACAGCATCATTGCCCGATGAGTACTTCAACCCTACTGCTGCAGATCTCAAAGCCGCACAAGCTACACTAGCTGCCCGCACACAGGCGCTCGTCAATGCCCCACTTGAATTACGATCTGTACGGGAGGCGAGAGAGCATGGGAAGCGGGACAGATGGCCAAATGTGAGTGGTCATTAAGTGTGGGGGTTTCATACAGTCTCATGGCGATGTAGACCACCATACGCATCAGGTTTACAGATCGCACTCAGTTGGAACGCACCTTTCCTTCGACAGACAAAATTCGTTCTGTCTATGCTTTCGTTCGAAACTCATTGAGAGAAGATGTAAAACCGATCAAGTTTATCCTCTGTACGACATCCATCTTGCAAATCTGAGTTGTAACCCAATATCGCTGTCTTCCAGACCAATCGCCCCCTAAGCGCGATCTGAAGGTTTCGGATCCGCAAGTTCGAGACCTCAGCCTAACACAGCTGCAGTTGTCGCCTTCTTCTGTTCTGTTGTTGAGATTTGAAGATGAGCTTCTGAACGGTTAGTTCGAGTACGCACTGTCACCCATAGCTAACACACTGTTGTCAGGTTCCGATGTTCCCGCCCCTCTGCAGTCGGGCATCCTTGCTCAAGCTATCGATCTTCCAACACCCCCTTCGTATGATAATTCGTCGCCATCGAGCCAGGCATCGTCACCAAAACCTTCGTCCATCGCTCCATCAAACAGTGGAGAAAAGAAGATACCCAAGTGGTTGAAGATGGGACTGAGTAAGTCTCGTACGCGTCCTTTCCCGCAGATTCTCAACTCGCCATGTTCACAGAGAAGTAGAGGGCATGGAATGTGCAAATGTCGGGCCCAAATATGTAATATATCCCTTTACCATATACAAGATGTCGATAACCCTGTCTTGGTTCATCAAGGTCTAAGGTGAGTAGCTAACCTCCGAAGCACCGGCTGTCTGGAGTCCGTTTTGTCTCGATTGACGTCCTTCCTATGCTCTGACTTCCTACGCGTTTCACTTGGGAGCGGTATCACACGGCAAAGCAAGCCTAGCACCGGCCGGTGTACAGTTCGATGGAAAATCCGATATCGGAACTCGGTGATCCGTCCAGACAACATTCACCGTCTGCCTTCGGATCTTCTTTGTGGATTCTTTTTCGTTTGTCTCCGCCAAGTTGCCGTCGCTCACTCGATGATGTCCACACCAGTCCATTCTGAACTGATCAATTTACTTGCATGCTAGAGGGACGACCGGCATACTTCGATGGATTACAAAGACAAGCCAAACGTTAAGGGGGCCTCGACCTCGGAGTTGAACACAGCCTAGAAAAGAAGAATCATCCAGCCCTTCTTCGGATTTTTCCCGGGCGTTGCCTTCTTGCACGGTCTCCGTGGTCAAAACGAGAGCGACGATCCCGTGAATAAGTCCTCTGGATAATTTCGGCTTCGTTTTTCTCACATTGCGTAACTCAGGTACACCGAAGCCCTCCACTGCTTTACATTGACTCGCGGCCATTAAAGTACAGGAGGGATCGGGATAATTTTCTGTCCTAGGGCACTCACTCCATTGCGAAGACCGTACCATGGTCTCTCACCGTGGCTATTCTCTCCCAACGAACCATCGTACGACGTCAATATTGCCGATGCGTGTTTCGTAGCTTGGTCACATATATACGCCACCCAGACTTACGTCCGCAATTCCTCATCGCGGTCCTGTCAAATTTTAAGCAGATACTTCTTCTTGGCCACATGCCGTGGACACGTTTCCTCTCGTGGGCCCGGAACACACAGAAAAGCTCCACACATGGCAAGATAGCTTATCCCCGGTCCCCCCTTAGCGCGGGTGCCTTATCCTGGTGTTTTGTATGCCAGGTTTGCACAATGCGCCTGTCATTCGATATCGTCATGTCCACGGACGGCCCACCAGTAAGCGATATTAAAGGCGTATTTATTTACTCTGCGAGGACGAGGACAAGACAAGAACAACACTCTTTCTATGACTATGACCCCGTCTTTGGGCATTCTAATCTGTACGGTCATTGGCCTCAGCGCACTTATTATTATCTTGACGAGCATCCGTCGACTGTTCTTCCATCCACTTCGAGGGTTTCCTGGTCCCAGCCTAGCTGCGATTACTCCGCTCTACAAGACTTACTACGAAGTCTTCAGAGGAGGAGAACTTTTACAACATCTAGTGCAACTGCATCGGATCTATGGTACGTACATGGGCGAGATCAGAGATGATTGATAAACCCCTTTTCCAGGCAACGTTGTCAGGATTGCGCCCAACGAGGTAGTCTCTATGATCTCGAAACAAACGGAAATCTCACTCTAGTATACAGCTGCACTTCAACGATTACGCCGCTCACTCCGCGATATATGCCGCTGGTTCCCACTTCACGAAAGACGAAGCCTTCTACCGATCTTTCGGAGCTGATGAATCTGCCTTCGGAGCTATTCAGCCGCAAGATTCTAGGCTACGAAGGACCCTGCTATCACCTCTCTTCTCTAGGCGAGCTATCATGAACTTCGAACATGTCATCCAGAATAAGGTAAAGAAATCATTGAGGTATCCAGGTTTCATCTGAATTGCTGTTTTGAGGTCGAGAGGCTCATCGTAAGGCTCGCTTCGAATCACCAAGAGAATCCTGCGGACATGATGCTTGCTTTCCGTTGTGCAACTATGGACATCATTGCTTCATATTGTTTCTCTTCCTGTAAGAGCTCCCTTGACGCGCAGGAATTTCACGACCCCTTCATCATCGCGACCCGTGAAGCGATTCCGTCAATATGGTTGATGAAATTGTGGCCGTCACTCCCCACTTTCTTTCGTTATATTCCGGTCTGGCTCGCCAAGATATTGCCTTCGTCATCTATTTTGGCGTTCACGGAACTAAACAGGAAGATCTCTGAACACATCGATCACATGCTCGAGGACAACAATCTCCTAGAAGCGTCAGAAAGCCCGACAATATATCGACATTTACTTGGCCCCACAAAGCAAGGACTTATGCGGTCTCGCCGTGGCCTAATCGAAGAAGCGTTCTCATTACTACAAGCTGGAACGGAAAGCCCAGGAAACGCATGTGCAATTGGAACCTACCATGTGCTTAACAACCCCGCTGTTCATACAAAACTTTTTGAGGAACTGCACAAAGCGTGGCCAGATAGCGAGGCTCCCGTTGGTTATTCCGTCCTAGAAAAGCTACCATATCTGGTAACTATTACCACTCCTGACATATAACTATAGCTGATATTCTTCAGACGGCAGTAATCAAAGAATCCCTTCGAATGTCTCATGGAATAGTGACTCCATTACCTCGCATCATAAGGCCCACAAGTGCGGTCATCTCTGGACATGATGTGCCTGCTGGAGTAAGTGGACTAGCAAAAAAAAAAGGATCCTCTCTCATGTGTTTCATTTGTCCTGTAGACTATTGTAGGCGTTAGCGTTGTATGTCTCAACACCGATGCAAGGCTTTTTGAAGATCCCTCTTTATTTTTACCGGAGCGCTGGATGCAGCATAGTTCAAGGGAGCTCGACAAGTATCTGGTTCCCTTCTCGAAGGGCCCGAGGATGTGTATGGGTGTCAAGTAGGTCGCATCAAATTAAATTGACATTTATAGCTAATTTACTTCGTAGTCTCGCCTGGTGCGAATTGTATTTAATCCTCGGGAACGTTTTTAGGAGGCTTGACATGAGGTTGTGTGATACGGGGTTAGTTGGTTTCAAGTTACTTCCCCAAACCAAGTATCTGATTTCGGGCCCAGAGATTTCAGGAACTTCAAGGATTTTTTTACTCCTGTTTATGAGGGAACAGTTCATGTCTGTGCCAAGGTTCGGATTTAGTTGTTACATTCATGTACTTGACAACTATACAGACCGCTATTTATATTCCTGCGACTCCATTTATTCCTACAGGAAAGTCCTGAGATACTCAGTGCACGCCAGCAACGCCAAACTTTGTCCATACGGCATACTCGTCAGGGGTATTTTCTTGTATTCTTCCACGTCATCGAACACTGGAGTACCGAACGACACCTGCCTCAACTCGCCCTTTTCCGATATGTTGTCAAGCACTCCCTGGATTGCCCTGTTGGCTGCATTGGTGTAACGGTCTTCCTTTGGAATTAACCTGAGGCGCAACGCCTTCAGTATCCCATAAGCAAACCCAGCGCTTGCCGACGCTTCGAGATAGGAAGTCGAATCATCTAGGATGGTGTGCCATAGGCCAGTCGTCTCGTCTTGAAGGGCCACTAGTGCGTTGATCTGTGCAACTAAGGCTGAGACCAGAAACATGCGTACGCCATCTGATGCAGGTAGGTTAAGCATTTCGATGAAGTCAGGTATAGCAACCGTTATCCAGCAGTTTCCTCGGCCCCATCTTGCTTTCCCGAAGTGGTGGCGTCCGTCGAAGGTCCAACCTATGATGTATTCAGCATCGTCACCAACGGAGGTATGTTCGAGGACCCTACCATGGAACCAAAGGCCTGTTTGTAGGTCGGCTAAATACTTGATACTGTATTGGTGTGTTAGCTCAAATATTTTACCACTGTTATCGTGCTCACTGAAGTAGAAACTGTCGTTTTGCCTCCTCTATGTATTCATGTCGACCAAGAACCAGCCCTATCTTTGCAAGAGGCAGCACCGACATCATCAGGGTATCATCCCATAGCTGTTGATGGTTGTCAACTAAGTAAGTCATGTGCTGGAGGCCGCCTTCCTCTGTTCTCGGCATGTCATGCATGACCCATTCTGCCCAGGAGTCAAGATGCACACGGTAGTCCGCATGTTTCGCTTCGTGGAGGTAGGCCGCTGTCAATAACGGTGACATGGTATTCACATTCTTGACCAGTTTCAGCCTACGCCACTTAGGTTAACAATCGACATGCTTACTTTTGTGGTTCCGATTTCGAAGCGGTCCTTAAACCAAGATAAGGCGATCTTCAATGAGTTCTCGTTGCCAGTTATTTCGTGGAACTTCAGAAGTCCATAAAGTCCTGTGCAGGCTGAGTATGATTATGGATTCACTAGGCGAGGGATAATCACCGATTCCGTGAGTCCACTTGAAAATACCACTTTAGTTGCTTGTCATCAGGATCAGGATCCACTGTGATCTCACCTCCCAGTCATTCCAACCCTTTGTATCGATCACTCGACCGTCTTCCAAAGTCATTAAGAACTCGCCAGTTTCATCCACGATGTTGACCAAACAATCAATCAGTTTCGATATGTGAGTCAGGAGAGCGATCTTTCTGGGGTTGGTGTTTCTCGACGACATGGCAGGCTTCGGTGACTGAAAGCTGTGACTGGCTGGTTACATGTATGCTCGACGACCCAGTCTCCATCCGCAACGGCCCGCGGTCCGCCAATTTGCTTGTCACTCGGGTCATGTTATACGTGGGGTAACTTCTCCATGTGGTTGCTGCCCTGCCTTGCCAAGACATCGTCGCCATAACCTATTCACACCTCATCACAAGACCGTCTTGACCCTAGAGAGTAACGGAACCACTCTAATAATTGACATGTCTGCCAGCCAGCCAGCCAAGACATCATCGCCATAACCTGTCCAGCCTCATCACAAGATCGTCTTGACCCTGGAGAGTGACGGAACCTGTCGAGAAGCATATGTTTCTTAAAAGCCAAGGTCTTCTGACCCAATCGAATGGCCTCTCTGACAATCGCCATGTCTGACGGTCAGAAACATATCATCAACCATGTCGAAGACGCCAAGGAGCTATATTCGGTCGGAAGCGGCTCAACGGGAGGTGGCGAAACTTCAAATCACAACTATATTCTAGAGTACTAACTGCTTCTTTAGTGCCACCCGTGGGCATTGATGCCGAAGTCGCAGATTTCTTTGCCCAGGCTTCTCCATCCACGAAAGCTGTTGTGATTGACGATGCAACTAATGTTCGCCTACGCTGGATGATCCACAGACGTGTCTTGGTACGGGAATTAGCCGATTGAGGTCTCTGTTACTTATACACTCGGTTCAAGGTCGTTATGGTGGTAACATACTGTACGTCCTGCTAGCAACAAGAACTTGCGTGTGCGTGTACTTACCTGTTCGATACCCAGTCGCTCAGACGCTTGATAAGGGGTGAGTATCCTATTGCAACCCATTCTTACCTTCTGGACATGTTCCGGCTCCCAGGACAATCAACTTCGCATCCATCATGGGAATTCGTGAAGATGCCCATCTAGTGGGTCAGCAATATGCCTGGTTGACGACTTGTGGTATGTGCTATTCAATTATTCTGCCCTGAGACAATAACTTGAATCTGCACCCAGTTTACATTGCAATGCGAGGCAAGCTTTTCGTGTACCATGGGCCTTACTTACGGGCTTCTTTACTATCAGTTTGATTTGCGAGTTTCCGACTAATCGGCTTATCCAGCGGCTTCCCATAGCAAAATACCTCGCATTCAAGTGCGTCACAAACCATAGTTATCTTTTTTCGAAACTAACAAGCCTACTCAGTATCATGGCTTGGGGGGCAGTCCTTGCCACTACAGCTGCTTGTACAAACTTTACTGGCTTAGTCATTGTCAGGACATTACTTGGTGTATTCGAATGTGTCTGTCAACCCGCCTTCGTTTTCTTGTAAGGCGCTTACAGTTGGCGTAAGGCTTGTGTGACACTGAGTATGTTTGTACAGATCAACGATGTGGTACACCCGCGAGGAACAGGCACTCGTGATAGGTGCATTCTATTCTATGAATGGTTTTCAACAGTGCGTTGGTGGTTTGATTGCATACGGAATTGCGCAAATAGAACACGCAAAACTCAAGAACTGGCAAATACTGTTCACTGTAAGTCGTCCTCCAATCTTTTCGTGAGCATTTATGCGGATTACCTTGCTCGACAGCTCCTCGGCTGCGTGACGTTTATCTGGGGCGTCTTCGTTCTCTGGTGGCTACCTGACAGCCCAATACATGCGAAATGCTGGTCAAAGGAAGACAAGCTCCTTATGGCAGAACGTGTTCGTAAAAATGAAACAGGCATTCAGAATCGTGAATTCAAGGTGACCCAGATGATCCCATTCACTTGTCGTTCACTAAAAACATGCCGTGCCAGAAATACCAAGCCAGTAAGTTATACTTTTCATATCGTATGGTTATATATCTCGGATGTTCCAACATAATGTCTATCGTGACAGTCGAGGCGTTTCTTGACCCAACCGTATGGGCTGTCGTGGTCATATCATTTACGAATGCCCTTCCTACCGGAGGCCTGGGAGCATTCTCAAATATCATCTTGACTGCGTTTGTACGTGACAAGGAAGCCCTCGATATCGTGTTCTGATGCTTGCGTTGCAGGGATTTACTCAGTTACAGACTTACCTGCTTGCGATTGCACAGGGTACGATATCAAAAAGGTTCTTAAATTTTGAACCCCTGACACGAAACTATTCCAGGCGTCATCATTATGTCATTCTTGTTCAGCGCCACATGGCTCTCAAAGACATATAACCAGAAACTTCTGCTTGCGTTTGTAAGTCTGTCAAAGATACTTCGTTTTTTTTGCTAAAGATCTATCTAGATCTACACATTGCCTAATATTGCTGGAACCATTGTCTTCCTTTGTGAGTCCAATTAGCTTCAGTTTCGCCATCATGACTTACGTTCTTGTAGGCGTTCAGACTTCAGCCAAGACCAAAGTCGGGCTTTTGATAGCATTTTAGTAAGTCCCGATAGGTAAATGTCAAGACCCTTCCCCATGATTGCCAATAGCTGTACGCAGGGCTTCGGAGCCGTTGCCGTTTTGAATCTCGCAGTGATGAGTAACAATATTGGCGGAGTATGTATCCTCCAATTAATCCAGCGATCAGTCTCTGCTAACAAGTAGTATGATATAGCGTACCAAACAGGTTATAGCTTCGTCACTTGTGTTCATGTGGGTCGCCTTATTGTGTTAAGTGACCTCGTCTGACACGAAAGACAAGTGCTTGGGCCGTAGGAAATGCAATTGGTCCCCAAGGTTCGTATCTCTTGCCTTTCTTCGACACTTACACAACCCTCATCAGGATAATTAGTGTTCCGAGCCAATGATGCGCCACGATACGTCAAGGCATTTGTTGCACACATCGTCGTTTATGGCATCCAGCTCGCAACCATTGCTTTTCTCCGTATGCGACTCATGCACCTGAATGTTTTGAAACGACGCGCTCAATCTTTGTCGGTTTCTGACGAGAATGTCTGTCGAATTTTATCTGTTCAATAGCACGAATTTATTGACGGAGCACTCATGACCAGGATGCCAATATTGGTCATAAGCAAGCCTTTGATGACCTTACGGATAAGGAAAATGCCGATTGTATGTTGTATCTCTTCAACTCTCATTTGTTTTTAACCCTCTTCATCAGTCCGTTATGTTTACTGATTCTTCGACTTGGAGTGGTTGTAAAGGGCGCGAGTCAATTGTATGATAAGCGATGATCGGGACGACGAAATTTAACGTTTTCGGGGGCACTAGGAAAGGTCAAGAACGCGGCTTCCCCACTGCGACCTCCATCTTAGTTGCGAGGTCCAGGATCTGTTTCTCCACCTCAGATATTCGGATTCGTCTAAATATGAATTAGTAAACATTACGTCCAGCCAAATAAAGTACTCACTCAGAATTTGAGCGCTCCCCGAACTCAAATGCTTGCGAGACGCCCAGCCCTTGGTTACTTTCCACGACTTTCTCGTTCCTTCGTTTTTCTTTCTCAAAGATCTCCTTCAGAGACGGCGTCAGACGCGCATACTCTCTCTCGAGCTATAAAATCAAATGAAGTCAGAGACTCGTATTCGAAGAACACAGTGCCAGCATACCAGACGGGTCCGGGACACCAGGGATTCATCGTCATATTGCCCCAAGCCCATAATCTCTCCCTTCATGCGTCTGAGTTCTTCGAACCATTTTGTCTCATTTTCGCTTATTCCCGGAGAGGCACGCTCCATCATACCCTGCAACACACGGTCTAATCGTGCGAGCAGAGCTTTCTGCTCCGCCTGTATCTTCTTGAGTCTTGCTTCGGTAGATGCCCGTCGTGGGCCCTTGAGGTTCTCGATCAGAGTGCTCATTTGGGCCGCTTTTTGCCCCATCCGAGTAATTTCATGCTGCTGCAACTTCACTCGCTCATCCCCTTGCTTGACAGCCAATCTGACGGCGGCGGATTGGTTTGCCAGTTCGCGAGCGACATCACCGAGGTACCGAAGGATGTCTGGCGTCAGGACGAAGCCCCCGTTGCCCTCGGTTGCCTTGGGAAGGGAGAGCTTCGGGAGCTTGGGCAGGCCAGATGAGCGATCGAGCGCTTGGAGAGGTGTGTAAGGAGCCTTCTCAAGCAATGAGACGTAAGATGGAGGTCCCTCGAGCGGAGTTAACCAATAGCTTTGTTGGTTGAAAGATTCGCTGTCCTTGTCGGGGGGCAGAGTATGGCTGCTTGGGAAGTGTGGAGGCTCAGCTCGCAGGTTAAGGGGGAAGGAGGTTATTCGCATGGCAGACGTGAGGATGAAGATGCTGTACGTCAGATAGACGTCGTTGGGAATCGTTACGGCGACTACTGGGTTCGAACACCTGTCGAAGTAGAAAAAAAGGTAGATAGTCAGCTACCCCAACGAGTCTGGCGGATCCGAGCAATGACACAAACCTTCGCTCGATGGAGAACGTGGTCAAGATAGGCTGCACTGTAGTTCCCGCGGATTTTTGTAGGGCTGCATCCAGCGATGTTCCACCGGAATCGTCGTCTGTGCGGAGGGCTGCCGCGAGACTTTGCAATACAGGTCCGATGTTGAGACCATGCACGCCAAAAGCATGACAGACGTAAAACGCTTCGGTATGTATGGGATCTAGAAGAAATACCGGATGGTTGGCCTGTAGAAGATCGAGAAGAGGGCCTTGTCCTGGTGTAACGGTCAATTGATTAAGAGTTGAGACGAGTCCCAAGTCAATGGTCTCATATACCGCGAGCATGGGGAGGTCGCGATTTGGTACCTGGCATTAACCTTCATTAGCTAACGTCAGTCAAAGCAAATTACTTGAAATGTTACCTTAGTTTCCCACCGGGCCTCAACTTTTTCTACATCGAGACAGACATCGACCTTCCCATCCTGGAATGCAATCACAACAACACCCAGATGCTCCGTCTCACTACCGTCCCCGTCCCCCTCATCGCTGTCTGCGTCAAAGGAAAGATATGCTATGTCTGTCGCATCTCCTCCTTCACTGCCGTCCAATGTTCTTGGTGATGGTTGAAGGAGGAAAGGGCCCTGCCTTGCTGAAAGTGACCTGATGGTGGTGGGAGGGTGAATGAGAACAGAGCGGGAGACGGAGGGGAAGATAGTGCCGGGAGGGAGCTGTTTTATTAGAGCTGTGACGTATTTGTGTTGATAGTCATAGAGGGTTGACAGATTTTTGGCCTCTGTTGAAGTGCCTTGGGCAAGGAATTCCTGCTTGGCAGAAATGAAGCACTCGAGGGCATGCACGTATGAGGTGGGTATACAGCTGAAAGCATAGAGCGTTAGCTAAAGTGTGCGGCAATAAGAGGAGGATGCTTACGCATTCTGAGGCATGTAAGGACAGATGGAATATACGTCTCCAGACTTTGTAACAGCGTATATGGTGAGAGGGCCCCAATCGGCTCTGCCCTTGCCCAACGTAAACGACGCGACTTCTCGTTCAGAGGTATCGGTGGCAAGAATCGAGTTTGCCCTCCGTTCCGGGATGAATGTTAGTATTTGCTGGGGTTCGTCGGTGTCGACGGAGATATCATATTCCCTGTATTATAATGAATATATTTCCAGGGGCGAAAGAAGAATGGCCTTACCGCAGTTTGCCATCGGTTGTCATTACCATGAGCGTAGAACCCGCCTCGCCCCACGGATGCCATTCAATTTTGGCGATCGGGGCTGCCGAGTTGGAGGCGTGATAAAACTGTCCTACTTGTACGGATCTGTACGCAAAAGAAGATGGGTATGGAGTCCATGGGCTAAGAGAGCATAACGTACTTGCAATCGATTGTTTCTGGGACGAGTCTGGAGAAACCTGCTCGCGGCAGAACCACAACAGCGACCTGGAATGCACCTGCGACAGCAAGCAGTTTGCCGCTTGGGCTCAGCGATATCTGATGGATCTCAAATTGTATATTGGGGGTGTGAAGCGTCTGCATAACTTATTCAGTGTCAAATAACATTGCGACCTGAACAAACACACTTTGTAGATTTGTCTTGTACTTCGGTTGAGCTTGGCGTCACCGAGGGCAGTAATTCGAACTTCATGCCCAGCAGCAACTATAAGGTCTGCATCCTTCAATACCATGACCTGACGGCGCCCTGAGGGTGTAAGTGCATCGACATTGGGGTCGACATTGGTAAAGCTCGGCAGAGTGTTTGAAGAAAGCTCGAGTGAGGAAGTGGAGAGTGCTGAGAGCCCACTGAATGCCTTTGGAAGAGAGAATATTGGGTGGCCAGCTATTAATTTTGACCAGTCTTGGTCGGCGTCCATCGCGGCTATGTTAGAGTGAATTGGAATTGAACCTTGCGAGTCAAACGCGACCGATCAGGCAAAGGTTCCCACGCTCGACTGACGCGTTTCTGGTGCTTGCGCGTCCTCCTCATCGCTCTTCACTACACCATGACCTCCATCGGAACAGGATACGATCTTTCCGCCAGCACATACTCTCCTGACGGACGTATCTTCCAGGTGAAATACCTGCTCAGATCCTCTCCTCACTAATGTATTCATTCAATTATTCCTATCCAAGGTCGAATACGCTAACAAGGCCGTTGACAACTCTGGGTATGCTCCTTGGCCTTGAATCATTTATTTTCTGAACAATACATATAGCACAGCAATTGGCCTACGAGTGAAAGATGGTATCGTTCTAGCAGTGGAGAAACTCGTCCACTCCAAACTCCTGGTACCAGGTGCAAACCGAAGAATCCAGACAATAGACAGGCACATAGGACTCGTGAGCACTATTTAATCGTCTAAAAAGCTATGCAATCCTGATTCACATCTATAGGCGACTGCAGGTCTCCTCGCAGACGGGCGGCATCTATCTAACCGAGCACGGGATGAAGCAGCCAGTTACCGTGATAATTATCGTCAACCCGCGCCATTAAAGGTATACCTACCATTGTCTCCAGATCCTCAGCTGAAATCCTCTCCTAGGCTATTGCTGATCGTCTGGGCCTCTATGTGCAAGCCTATACCCTCTACTCATCCGTTCGGCCATTTGGCATCAGCACCATCCTCGGTGCCGTCGATAAGGACGGCCCCCAACTCTACGTTGTCGAGCCCAGCG
Source organism: Blastosporella zonata (assembly GCA_018856295.1). NCBI lineage: Eukaryota > Fungi > Basidiomycota > Agaricomycetes > Agaricales > Lyophyllaceae > Blastosporella > Blastosporella zonata. Next base: position 42,300 of record JAFLHD010008879.1, on the reverse strand, counting down.
GTGTCTTCTTTGTATGCTTGATGCCTTTCTTTTGCGAGCTTGACCTCTGATCGTGTTCTCAGGGCTATAATGGTGCTGCCGTGGGCAAAGGACGCCAGCTTGCCAAAACAGAGCTCGAAAAGCTCAAGTTGGCGGAACTATCGACGCGGGAGGCCGTCATGGAGGCTGCACGAATGTATGTTTTTGATCAATGCGATTTGTTGCCATTACTGAGGCATTGTCGTGATCTCAGCATCTATCTTGTCCACGATGATGCGAAGGAGAAGGAATTTGAACTTGAGATCTCGTGGATTGGTGACGAGACAAACGGGATTCATCTTCCTGTACCAAAGGAACTTCAGGCAGAGGCAGAGGCAGCAGCCAAGGCTGCGCTGGAGACCTTTGAGTAGATCATCCCCTCTCTTGTCGTTTGCTTGAGGAATTGTAACATACATAATGAAAACAAAACCAATGTCCCGCAGGTCAGAACAGCAAATATCGACCACATCTATGATTTACAACATTACACGATCTGTTCGAGTTCTCGGGCGTATGCCAGGTTCGCAGCGATGAGCTTTTGCTTTGGTATCTCCATCTGTTCCTCGCCTTTTCGCGCAAACGCGATTGTGCCCGCTGTGAGGTTGACTTCCCATCCCCGCTGAACAAACCTGCTAAATATCCAATAAAAACAACGAAGAACAATGCGACTTACTTGTTGTGCGAATGTCAAAAGCTCGGACTGAGTTGTGAAGAACAGAAGGGTTGCAGCATCCTTAAGTGGCAGGCTTTCATAGGCCGCCTCTTCACAGCTCGCAATTTCATTCCTGCGCGGCGTCAGCACCTTGTCATTGCAAAAGGCAATTTGAGGGAAGAGGCACGTACCGGATTGTGCCCATCAAGCTATCGACAAAGTATTTGTACTCCTCCGCCGGTGCCTCTGCACGTGCATTCCACACCTTACTGTAGGAGCCCTCCATGAGCCAGCGCTCGAGGGACACAGGGTGCGCGAGGTAAGGGTTGTCTGCGATCTCATCGGCAGGTAGTGGAAGGCTTTCAAGGGTTGTGTGGAAGTCCGCGATACGGTTCTGGGTGAGGAGGCGGATGAGGTTGAGTCCACGGATAGGGTACTCGCGGGAAGAGGGCGGGAGAACGGAGCTGTGGAAGTGTGAATGGGGATTTCAGAAAAAGTAGATTGACATACCTGTAATCTGTGTAAAAGGTCTGGAGCTGGGAGAAATAGCGGTCAAAGGAGGGGACGTCCTGCGTCCGGATGCTCCAGAACGCGCCGATTTCAAGGATGTTACCTGGAATGAAAGATTAGACTTGACTTGTGGGAAATCATGGGAATACCGTACGAGCTACAGCAAGGTCATCGAGGTTTAGGTCGCCCACGGGCAGCAGTAGTCCTGCTTGAATGAGGCCAAGCTAGATTCTAGTTAATATTTTTGTTTCAAGTAGTTGAGGACTTGGAAAGTACCTTTAATTGGTTGAGAAGGATCCCACAGCGCTTGAGATCTGAGGGAGTTGCAGAAAAGGAGCGCTGAAGGTCGAGGTAGAGGGACTTGAGCTGGTTGGCGGCCATGGGGTGGAGAAGTGAGAAGGGGCGACGCGTGGTCTGCAAAGACGCGTCAGCTCAGTCCAAATCCGGCCACACTCCCTTTCCACTTAACCACTATGGACCACATCGATTGGACAAGGCTCAAGACCGGCGAGGTCAACCTCGGTGTACGTAGTACTCCTCAGCTTGCTATACATGTCTAAAACTATATCCCTAGACCTCAATTATGGCCGTCCAATTTGACGGCGGTGTTGTGATTGGCGCAGACAGTCGCACTACCACTGGGAGCTATATCGTGCGTCTTATACCGTCTTTCCCACTGATCCTATTCTCAATTTCTCGACCCTCAAGGCTAATCGAGTGACCGACAAACTTACACACGTCCACGATCGCATCTACTGCTGTCGTTCAGGCTCTGCAGCCGACACCCAGGCCGTTGCGGACATCGTACACCAGGGTCTGCAGATGTACAGGTCCGTCCATTTCTGCATCCATTCCTAATATCTGTTCATATTTTGCGGTATAGCCAAACTGCAGGCGAGGCACCCTCGGTGCTTCATGCCTCGGCTCTTTTCCAGCGGGTATGTTACGAGAACAAGGACGCACTAAGCGCAGGCATCATCGTCGCTGGTTGGGACAAGGAAGTCGGCCCCAGCGTGTACAATATCCCGCTTGGTGGAGGTCTCTTCCGCCAACCGTGGGCGATCGGTGGTATGTGCACCCGACGATGATCTTATTGACATTCTCTGATCGAACTTTAGGCTCTGGTTCGACCTATGTGTACGGCTACTGCGATGCGACATACCGAGAAGGTTGGGGTCGAGACGAGACCGTCAACTTTGTCAAGAACAGTGGGTCTTACTCTCATCCTTTCATCTTACGTCCTCTCACCAACTGTTATAGCACTGGCACTCGCGATGGCGCGTGATGGCTCCTCAGGTGGTGTCATTCGTATGTGTGTTATCACAGAGGACAAAGTGGAGCGACTATTCGTCCCGGGTGATGAGCTCCCCAAATTCTGGGAGGGCCATGAAGTCCTTGGTGAGCCGCTGAAAAAGCGAGTAACGGACACAGGTGTGGTGCCAATGGCGGTTGAGGTGTGACGACCAGACGGTAGCCTTGTATAGTAGAGGAGAACAGTGCTTTCGATCCATGAAGATCTTTTCTTGGCTATTTGGTGTCGTAGCGGTGTGTCAGTGCTATAAAACAGGTAACATCGCAGAGATGAGCGATTACCGTGAAGGATATTCAGTGTTCAATGAGTGAAGGGTTGAATTCAAATTTGCATCTGGATGCCAATATATACACAGTTAGCAAGGATATCGGTTACATACAAGGTATTCCAGATCGACAACAATCTATAGCTCAAGAAAAGAAAGAATATCGGCATCCACTTATAAATCTCAATAACTTTCCCCAGCTTTGCGCTCCATGATTTCACGAAGCGGGCCGAGGAGGCGGGTGAATGCAGGGGCGTCAAGAGCCGCAACCTTGAGACGTGGACGAGCGCTGCTGGGGGCTCTCTTCACCGCACTAACAGTGGCGGCGCGTGGCGCGCGACGTAAGAGTGAGAGTTCTGGATTACGCCATCAGTAAACACCTCCAATAGTCAAAGAGAGGAACAAATACTGACCGCCGAAGTAATCGCCTTTGACAAGGCAGCCAACTGCGATGTCAGAGACATGCCCATCCTCGCCCTGCTGCAACTTCGTGACCACAGCATCGCCCTCCTCGACGAAGAAGAATGTTTCGCCCATTTCCCCCTGACGGACTACGGACTCGCCATCCTGGTATGTCTTGCTCACTAGAGCATCCGCGATTTTACTCCTCTCCGCCGCGTCAAGGGACGCCAACAGTGTCACCGTGGACAGGAAGTGCTCATACATTGTCCGGCGACGATGAGCGGCCTTGAGTATAATAGTGCGGAACGTTATGCGATCCAACGACCAGAGTGTCGAGGGCTCCGTCGAAAGCACTGTGGCGGCGCGTGGGTGGCCATACATCAGCGCAAGCTCGCCGAACGACTGTCCCGTCGTGCACTCCGCCACCTTGCGTCCGAACTCGGGGTGATACCCAGGCTGTACGAACATGTCCTCGGGCTTTGGGTTCGCATCGGAAGCGCTTTGCGTGAGCCACGATGGAGGAAGCGGCTCAGGGCGGATGTAGCAATTCAACGACCCAGACTCAACGACATAAAAGTACTCCCCCGCATCGCCCTGTCTTATGACGACATTGTTCCGCGGGACTTTGAATTCGCGCATGGCGTTGAGCACGCCCGTTTCCTGCTCCTCGTCAAGGTCACGGAAGATGAAGTTGTTCGCGATGGATGCCTTGATACGGCGTGTCTGGTCGGCTGTTTTAGGGTACACGGGGAGCGGCTCGTCGGATCCGCTGTCCACGGCGATGGACTCGGCTGAGACGGAGGTACGGCGTGCAAAGATGGCGGATGTTGGGGGGTGGAGGTAGTCGCCTGGATTTTGGGCGGTCGGGGTCGCGGGATCAAAGTTGGCGAAGGGGTTTGCGGTGCTCAGAGGGGATGTTGGAGGGAGCTCCTCGCGATCGTAGTTGAATGCGGCCGTGTTTTCGTCTGTAGATAACAGCGCGTTCCCTGGGACGTTCAGCAAGCCGAATGGGCTCTCTGCGATGCTCTGTCGTATGGAGGAGCGCTGGCTGGGGGGAAACAGAAGCGACGATGAGGAGGATTCTGCTGGAGCGATTGGGGAGTCTGTGTAGATGCTGGCAGGGAGATCGACGGCGAATGAGCGACGCTGCTTAGCGTTGGCAAGGACATCGCGGGTACGCGCGCGCTGCTCCTCTAGACGAGACTGGAACCAGTTAGCGCAGAACTGAAGAGCGTCTTTGGGCTGAACGCGGTGGACGTCGCGAGTGAGATCTTTGACGAGGCTGTCGAACGTCGACATCGGAGTGGTGGGCAAGAACAAGTTCAAACTTCAGGTCAAGTAGAAACCTTGGTAGCCACGTGCTCTCGCCATTGTTACCGTTTTTACTATAACAAAGCCGCAATCATACAATCCGTAACATTTTTGTTATACATTATTACTAAAGTGGTAGTAGTGTCCATCGTACATACATCTAATACTAATCCGAGTCGTCTACCCATTCAGCAGCAACCACGCGTTCCATGTAATCGCGGATCCATCGGGGCCGGCGATTATGCTGTTCACGATACTCGGTGCGGAGCTGTGTCCTATTATCACTGCCAGCCCCAGCGCCTTCACCCTCGTTGTCGATTGGGGCTTCCCGAATATTCGCTTCTGTCCTAATTCTGCCCTCACGTTGACGAAGCACAACCCTCCGCGCGTTCCAGACCGCAGGATGCATAGTCGTCAGAAGAAGGCTGAAAAACACAGCTAATTTGTGCGAGAGGCTAGGTTCCGATGTATCGGTCCCCGGCGTCCCGCTAATCATGCGTTCCTCTGTAGGAACGTTCACGCTGGCGAGCGCGTCAACAACTACTCCTGCTTGAAGGTCCAAGATAGGTGCCTGTATACCCGCCTGTACACCCCCTGGTGCATTCCGTGGAGCCTGAGGTGGATTTACAGCACCTGCACGAGGTTGTTGATCTGCAGGCGGAGGCTGATTCTGCTGATTCTCAGCAGCGGCAGCTGCACGCAGTCCACGGATGAACCCGTTGCGAATGGGTCGCCAGATCTCATACAACATCCAAGCGAGTATCAGGACACCAAATATCGGCTTGCGGGCTGGGGCGACAAAGTAGAGTAAAAGGACTGTACGGAAAAGGAGGAGTAGAATAGGCGCCAGGAGAGGTCGTAAGGGCAGATCTCGGAGCCTTGGGACGACTGGGTTGTTCGGATTGGGGTTCGGATTCTGGTTTTGGGCAACACGGATCTGCGGCAAGCCCATCTGCTGGAGCAACAAGTTAATGTTGGGTGGTATGGTGACTGATTGAGGGGTAGAGGAGCGAGTGGTGACGGTTTGAGAAACAGGTATCGAAAGCAGGGTGAATGTGTACGAGAGGACTTTGAAAGCATGGAGTTGCCGTGGGGTGGGATTCGTAGAAGGAGTGACGAGGGAAAGAAAATTCTGGCCGCTGTAGGTATATTAGTACATGTGCAACAGGCTGTGATGATGATACTGACTCAACAGCGACACGTTCATATCTCAACCCTCCCTCGGTGGCAGGTGGGAATTCCTCATCAAGGATCGGGGGCCACGTCCAGCCCTGGCTCTCAACTGCGTGAAGGGCGAGGGTTCGATATATCTCGTGATCGACTGTGCTGATTGTCGATAGTGCCTCACCCGACAGCACAGCCAGTGCCGAATGGTGCTTGGAGAGGATGAATGCGAGGGGGTGGGGGGCCTGTGTTGGAGTGGCGTTGTTCGGAGATGCACGAGAACGGCGTGACTGGGGTGGTGGTGAAGGTTCCTGAGGGGTGTCCATCTTGCTGGGGAGGTTCGGGGTCTGTGTGGGTGGAGGTATCTCGGGGGGGGACGATGACCAAGCGGAAGGGTGAACAGCGAGATGAACGATGCGAGGGTCATCAGGAGACTGTGGAGTGGGTGATTAAGTGTGTAAGAAAGTTAAATGGAAAGTATGAAGACTACTTACCTTCCAGAGGTCCTCGACTTTCTCGTGGTTGACAAGATAGCGGCCTCGCCAAATGATTCTTTGACCGCTGACCCGCGGGTTTCCTGGACACGCTATGGAGATCTCCTGTTTGAGATGAGCGATGGTAGAGGCCGGGGACACCTGTACTGCAAAAGAGTAAGCATAGGCTGGCAGTTCTACTCGAACTTGAACCAACGACATCGAGGTTGCCCACAACTTGGCCTTACACGTTGCGATTCCACGACCTTCAAGGTCATGTGACATTACACGGCACATCCTCGGCCACTAATCTACACAGGTACACGAACTGTTACTCCCTCCCTTGCGCTCTGGTGCGCCAGCTCTACAATCTCAATAACTGCTGTCGCTTGTTCCCACTTGACTATCTGCTCTGCGCCGTCTCGAATGGCCGCTCCAAGGTTTTTGAACAGCTCAATGTACTGACCAGGCTCTGTCGACGGCCAGCTGGACAGAACTCAGTGCTGGGCGGTGATGTTAGGCTCTACGACGACTTACGTGGAAGTCTTGACAGTCACTCCGTCGTCCGCGATGTTATCGATTGTCCCCCAGATAGACTCTGGCTCTTTCCCGTAGGCGGCGTCTTCCAGAATGGCACCCGGATTAGGAATCACCTTGAGTTGGTCCTCCTGAATATCAAGACCGTACTTGACGTAGGTTCCCTGGGTTCCGCGGACGACGAAGCGGATCTGCCTGGCTCGGGCGGAGAGGATATGGCTCCTTAAAATGGCAGTAAAAGGATGGGGATGAGCTGATCCCCGTGGATAGTGCAAGTGGATGGTAAACTTGCGAAAAAGAAAAAGAAAAGTCAGTAGAAATAGCACCTTCCATGATGGAAAGAGACTCACGTTATCATCGACCTCAGGGCTTCCTACTCCTCTGATGTTCTGTATGAATGCTGTAAGGCTCTCTGGCTTTCCGAAAAGCGACAAAGCTTGATCGATGAGATGGGCACCCAAGTCGTATGTTTGGCCAGCGGCAGGAAGCGGCTCTTCCTTCCATGACCCCTTCAACGCTTTCCTGAAGCGATCGTAGCTGGGATCTCGTCAGATGCAGCCGGAAACAGTTCAGAAACCAACTTACTGAGACTCGAATTCCACGAGCGTACCCAAGGACTGAGGATCGGTTGGAGGTAAGGCCAGAAGGCGCTTCAGAGCGAGGAAATCGGAATCCCAACGGCGATTTTGGAATCCATACAAGACTAAACCTTTGGAGCGAGCGATAGCGCCGAGTTCCGTGGCTTGTTCGGCAGTTGCGGTTACTGGTTTATCGACCAGAACTGGCAGAGATTGAGCCTGGATTGTTGGTACACTCAAGGAGAAGGGTGCCTACCATGCTTTCCTGCCTCTAGGGCGGCCTTGGCGAAGCTGTAGTGGGTCGAATTAGGGGTGCCGACGATAACGAGCTCGACTTCTGGGTCGTCGAGGACCTGCTCCAAGGTACGATGGATCTTGGGTGAGACACCGAAGCGATCATGAACCTTTCCGCCGGGAGATTGTGGGTTGCGCTCGAGAACGGAATGGAGAGTGAAGAGTTTTGGGAGAGCGAGTACGAAAGGGGCGTGGAAGGTGAGGCCAGCAAGGCCGACACCGAGTATACAGGTATTGATAGGCTTGGACATTGTGTAGTTGAAAATAATAGATGAGTGGTAGATCAAACTTCTTCCGCGAAAGACATACGGTCCGAGGGGTCACGCCCGGTCGCGTTCTCGTCACATTGTTGTGTGACAAGTTGGTTTCCTCCTCCCTCGATGTCGGACATTTACGCGTCTCTCGAGGTTTCTCCCAGAAAGAAACGCTGCCCCCCAAGCGACGACGATCAGACCACTTTCTCGCCCAAAAAGCTCCGTTTTGCGTATGTTATTCTCTACCAAATCATCTCTTCAACCACTCACCATAGTCTAACCAGGAAACCTACTCCTCCCAAATCACCTTCACGCCGTAACAAGGCATCACCGTCCACTGAGCTCACTGATCACCTCGCGCGCATATACCGCATTCACACCGCCGTGCAACACGCCCTCTCTCATGCCCTCGCGACCTGCGCTGTCTCCCCCACCTCCGACACAGGCATCGTTCGCAACGTCCTCAACCACATCTCCTTGTCGACCTACACCGGACTCGCGACCCAGTTTGACACCGACGACCTCCGCAGGCTCTGCTGGATCTGGGAGTGGGACGCTAAAACGCTCCCTATCAAGGCCAGTCCTCCCTCGGCATTTACAGACGACGACGAGAATCCCTTCCTCATCAAACCTTCCTCGCCCGGTGCACATTCCGTCCTAGGGGAATGGACGCGCGGTGGCATGGGATTGGTGTTGAGTCCCACGACGCACCATTCCAAACGCGATCGGAAGCGCGTTCCTGCGTATGGGCTGGGCATTGAGGTCGAAATGGATATTGACAAGGACATGGGTGGGGGTATGGCTGCTGTTGCGCGCTGGACCGCTGCTGCAGAAATCCGCCGCTCCGAGTTCCATACTAAGCTGAAGGCGTGGATCGATGTACGTCCCACTGTTCCCTATCTATGCACCCAACTGACTGGGCTGACTTTGTTCTAGCTTCACCCTGACGCGTCCCCTGCACCTACCATCCCGCTCGCAGATCTGCCTGAGCTAGCCATGCCTGCTAAAATATCCGCATTGACACGAACACTTGCTTCTGCTTCCCCCAAGGGGGCTATATCATCTATCTCATTCCCCGCTGCTCCCTCATCACCATCCCGGTCACCGACCAAATCACCAACAAAACATGCATTGCGGGACTTTGCTATCCCATTCCCTTTTATTGCTTCTGCTTCAAGTTCTCCCACCAAAAAGAATTCTTCTGTGCTCTTTCCTGTACCGAGTAAATCACCCACCAAGGGCTCTGGCTCGTTACTGTTCCCCCAGACCCCGTCCCGCCGCGATAAGGTTGAAGGCCCCTCAGATTTGTTCTCCCCCCGCACGCCCGCCACATCTATCACCTCCTCGGAATCTGCGTTCGACCCGTCGACGCCTACGCACCAGAAAGGCAAGGATGCTGCCACCGTACCCCAGACGCCTACGAGCTCGAGGAGGCAGGCGCTCTACGACCGTGTGCGCATGAAGTCCCTGACGGCATCGCCGACCAAGACTCCGAGTAGGGAGGTCAAGGGTGGCAGGCTCACCCGCGACCAGATGATCAAGATCGGGCAGGAGGAGATGAGGAGACGATGCTTGTTGGGTCGCCTCGGGGGTGTTGCGGAAAGTGTTTGGATGTGAGTTCTCATTTTGTATTATTATAAGAGGTAATGTGCTGACGAAGGTCCAGGCTCTTCTCAACACCCGTAGCCGGCTCCTCAGCCACACCGACTGCACGCAAACGCCGGGCGTTGCCTACACCCGAGGTGATTACGGCCGTCATCAAGTCCTCCCCCGTCCCCATCTCCACCGCAGAAGCGAGCGAGTCGCTCTCCATGCTCTCCAAGCTCTGCCCGTTCTTCGTAAAAGAACTCAACATCGCAGGCAAGGAATGGCTTGAGATGCCTGCTGCCAATCCCATCACCACCACGAACGATACTACCAATGACGCGACCCCCAGTAAGAATCGGATGCTGGCATTCAAGGCTCCACCTAGCCCGGGGCCGGCCATCAAGGGCAAACACGAGAGCGCAGAGGAGCTCGTTACGCGCAGCCCCAGGCGGGTCAAGCGCGAGACCGGTGGTCTTAGGGAGGTGAGGGAGATTATACGCCAGGAGCTGGAACTCCAAGATTGAATTACGATTAAGGGCATATATTGCTCTATGCTGTGTACTATACCAAGATCTGTGAGTTGGGCGCGTGCTCAGTCCGTGCTATATTACTACTATGTAGGTATCTGTTATCCTGCCGATGTCCTGCTCGATTTGTGGATTGAATGAATGAATGACATAACGATTTACGATATACCCCGTGTCCCAACATGATTTCGTGTGGTAAGAATATAATGATGATGATGATGGCCGTTCCAAGGGGTCAACGATCAACTTCAGTGGCACCCGGAGGGAGGGGACTCCGACATCTCAAAGACCTCATTCCAGATCTCATCGAGATGGAAGAACGCGGATACGTGTCCCCCCGGTATGTTTTTGAGGCGCGCGTGGGTGTATGACGTTGCGAGCCAGTGGGCCATCGCCTTGGGCGTGATGGTGTCATTTTGGGACGAGACGACGAGCACCGGGCAGGTGGTCTCGATGGCGCAGGGGGTGAAGTGCCCCCATGTGGAGTGGTACACGGCCGGCATGCTGGTGAACCCGTGCCACGTAGAGGCGACGCTACGGTGGGCGTTCCGGCCGAGGGATTTGTTGAACCGTAAGCTGGAACGGAGGAGGTCTTGCTCTTCGTCTTGCTCCTCGTCCTCGTCCTCTTCTACCACCTCAACTTCTTCTTCCTGCTCATCCCGCCACCGCTCTTGCATGAGGTCATCATCCGATGTGTCCGTTGGTGGCAGAATTTGGAGGTATCGGCACAGGAACGCCTCTGCGGTGTTGTCAGAGGTAAAGTGGGGCCGGAGCGCAAGTCGGGCGAGTTGGGTGGTGAGGAGGCTGTAGCACGGAACGTAGCGCGCGAGGGGGCCAGCAAAGAGGTATGTGAGCCATGACATGGAGCGCGCGTAGTCCTGATGGCAATGTGGTGGAGAGCATGGGGCGAGGAGGACAAGGGCCTTGAGCTGAGAAACAAGGGGGAACGTGGGATGGGGGAGGCCATAGAGCATCTGGACTGCGGCAGAGCCGAAGGCATGACCTGCGAGGTAGAGGCGGAGCTGTGGGTGGTCGGTGGGGTGGAGATGGGTGATGAGGGCGGTTATGTCCGCCGCGATGGTGGTTGCGTAGGTAACGTGGGATGGGGCGGGAGAGGAGCGGCCCCAGCCGGGGAGAGATGGAGCAACATAGTGGACGTTGCGGTGGATGAGAACGCGAGGGAGATGGGAAGCATCGCCGACGCTAAAGGCGCCATGGAGGAAGAGGACGAGTGTGCTACTAGATGTGTTGCCGTTGTCTGCATAAGCTAGGATACGGCCGTCAGGGAGGGCTAAGGACTTGTCTTCAACGTGGATCATGGGCGCAGGGAGGACATGAGCAAAGGGTGGAAATAAAGTACAAACCAACAAGAGTCTATAAGGGTCAAGCGGGCGCTTCACGCCACAGTGGGCCAGAGATAGCCTGAAACAGAAGAAGCCCCCTTAGCCTGCCAAAGAAGCTTTTGATACAGTACTGGTCTAGAGCTATCTCATCATCCCGTTTGGCTAGCCACCATCAGACGGCCCCATCTTCTCGTCGCCAGACACAACGATTAGCATCGCCGAAGGAGACACGAACACCAGGCGCGGCCGGGGGTGTAGTGTGAGGAGCGTGGGGAAGCCGTGGGATGTCGTCGATTCCGTTCACCCCACGCCGACTATGGGTGCTAAGATAACCGGCAGCCTCACCCCGATGTAGTTCCCTACTCTCATCGTCTTGGTATAATCTTTGTGGTGCCGGAAGAAGAGATCCTCGAGGACGGCGGAAACATCCTCTGCGAGCCCAATGTGGTAGGGAGTCATGTCTGGGAGGCCCTGTGGAAGAGGAGCAGCACCGTTGATATCGAGATGTCTTCCCTTTGCTCACACGTCATCATCCTCCCTCGTTACTGGACGGCAGTAACTACCAAGACCGCCTTATTCCACTCTTTCTACAAGACACGATTTTGTCGCTCTCAATTGGTATCCGAAATACATGACGCAAGTTGGAGTTCGTTCCAAGGAGCACCGCAAGTCGATACTCATAGTCAGCCCAACTTCATCTTCACTTCCTATTTTAGCCTTCAAGCTTCAGTGACCACTTGCATGCTGCTCGATTTCAAGCCCAGATAACTAGTGCTCTCACGCAGAATGCATCATCA